>JAGDYQ010000064.1:1569681-1593097 GCA_021962125.1 Bulinus truncatus
GACAAAACTAAAAAACAAAGTTGTGCGGGTGTAACTATGAATTTGTTTTCCACGTTGGTTTATAATTACAGTTTGTCACTGAGACAGTTTACACCCCCACCCCACCCCCAAGCAATAAATGGAATGTCATCTGGTTAAGGCTGGGGCTTCGAAGTGAGTGTCTAAGGCAGCCATGACCTGTTTTGTGTCAAGGTCACCACTAGTCAATAAAGGACCCCTTATAAACAGGGGTCCTTTCGATCAACCCCCCTGCCCCCCCCCCCCCACCTCAAGGTTGTTGTAATTTTTCAATAACGTAAAAAATATTGTGGTAGGAATATTCCCTAATGCATTCATGTTTGGAGAAATATCGTTTTAAATTTGTTTAGAAATAGCCAACCGCCTGGGACATTGGTCAGTGAGGGAGGAGGAGTGGTCATTTCCCCCCACCCTCACACAACTTGTCCTGGGTTGACATATACAGTAAGTAAAGTAAAAAAAAAGTTCCCTTTAGCCCTAACAGGCCATTAGGGCAGATGAAGTGTAGAATTCATCTGTTTCTATAACCTAGGCATATGAAGGGATTGTGGGGTTAGCACAACGCCCAGCCGCCTTTACTTCCCCAACTTAAGTCGGGTACCCATTTAAAGCTGGGTGGACTTGTGGGACGACTTTGAAACACATATCACCTGGAAAAATTCCCATGGTTCTCACCGAGGATCGAACCCAGGACTCTCACGTCGACTGTCGAGTTTCTTCACCACTCGACCGTCCGTCCCCATACAGAAAGTTGATTGGGTTTAAATGAGTTCTTTTTTTTTTTTTAATATTGATTTATTTTTTTAAGTAAATAAATATACACCAAGATTGCGCAGAGGTAAGTTATCCGAATCTATGTGTTCAATTGTCAGGTGCTTATGAATTATGTTGTCTTTTTTTTTTTTAAACCCTGTTCATGATAAAATGATACCACAATATAAAATCATTTTAGACCCAGTGTATCAAGGTGGTGTCATTAAAGAGAAGACATTAAACGTCACATTGTCAAACTTCACCGTATAGTCAGCCATGCTTAGGGTACTCACTGTTTAATGTACAGACAAACATTACAAAACATTTTTGTACAGATGAAATGATTGTGGGTTGAGGCACTCACTCCGACTGTCTCTGACACAATAATATAATTATAAACAAACCGGATAAACGAAATATAAATAAAAGGTAAATGTATTATCCTCGTTTTCCTTTGAATAAGCTTTCAAGTTAGCAACTTGTAAGTTCTACTAATGTATGTGGTAAAGCTGTCGACTTGAGGGTCCTTCGTTCGATCCGCAGTGAGGAACAAGGAATTTTTCATGTCTTGGTTAACGTCCCAGCAATATCTCCCATGGTGCCTCCATGGCTATTGCAATATAGGCTGTGGTGGGGATGAAAGAAGGGCACCATTAAAAAAAACGTTCCTTTTGGTGTTTTATAGGGTCTAAGAGATTTCATCTCATTCTTACAGGGCTATGGCTAATTTGTACCCTATCGAATTTAATTTTTATGCATAATGGAATTATTTTTTGTTAAACTCTACCACCAATGCGCCACGTTAATTATGACAACTTATAATAATGACCACTTGGTGTCCAGCCTGATAACATATTTAAATTTGGTGAATTATTTAACATACCTTTTTATGTTGTTGTTTTTTTTAAATAAGCAATATGAGAACATGACACTTATGTATAAACACAAAATTTAACTAAAATAATTAAACAATTTATATGAACTAACCTTTTGCCGTATTTAAACAGATTAGTTCCACAGGCTTACTTTATCTCCATAACTCACGCTTGAGATTTCTGCGACCTAATTTTATATACAAAGTTACACTTACAGCGGTTCCATGGTGTAATGGTTAGCACTCTGGACTTTGAATCCAGCGATCCGAGTTCAAATCTCGGTGGAACCTTATTATTTTTTAAACTAAATATTTTTGTTTTGATATTTTATTTTTTCCATTTGTACCTAAACACACACATCCACCCCCCCCACCCCCATAACCTTTTTTTTTTCAACCAGCAATTTATCCCACCGATTACTAGCCTAACTCTACCACTAGACTATGTTTTATGAATGGATTGCGACACAATCCACAATGAAGTTCTCAGATGTGTAATGAGGTCAGGGTCGAACTCTGCCATTGGTCGATACAGAGCCGTCTAACGTTTCGGGGAAGTGGTCCCTAAATAAATGCACATTCAGGGCCGTAGACTATGTAATTTTTTGGTCCTTAGGTAAAGATAACTGGGGACCTAGACAAATCCACTGTTCACGCCTCCACACATGCAAATATCTCACCCCCTAATTTATCTTTAGATACCCTCTCACACAGACACACACACACCTGACCACCCTTAACTGTTAAATGATTTTAGCCCCGGGGAGCATCTAACTAATGCTGAGACTGCCCTTGTGACTAGCAGCATTGAATTACCCAGTAGGAGGCGCTTGGAGGTGGACCCCCGGGGTGAGTATGTGGGAGGGCAGACAACTAGCTTTACTATCCATAAAGGCAGCAATAGAGGGGAGAACGGACTCCGCTATAGGATGAAGATAAGTGGACGGATGGTCGTGCGGTAACGCGCTCGACTATTGATCTGAGGGTCTCTGATTCGACCTCCGGTGAAGACCAATGGATATTTCAGGTCATGGCTTAAGTCCTCGCTATATCTCCCGTGGTGCCTCCATGGCCATTGCACTGCCGGCTACGGTGAGGTTGAAAAAAGGGCACCATAAAAAACGTCCCATTATTGGTTTAAAAGATCTAAGAGATTTCATCTCATCCTTACAGGGACTTCACACACACACACACACAAGACAAAGAGAGATAATATCTTATGGGGGGGGGGGGGGAAATGGGGTAATACAAATGTTAAGATTGTTTTTTGCCCTGTATATCAAAAGTTTTGGCCGTGAGGGGCGGGGAGGGGCGGGGAGGGGTCGTTGAGTTAGCCCGAGTCGTATCTAAGAGGCGGTGGTTCACCGTTTTCAGGGATGTGTCTCGTTCTTTATAATCTTCACCATACCAAAGATTGTAAAGGTCTTTACAATCGTCACCATAACATAGATTGCAATGGCTGTGAAGCTCTTAACAATCGTCACCGTAACATAGACTGCAATGGCTGTGGAGTTCTTAACAATCGTCACCATAACATAAATTCACTACAGATTTACTTTATAAAAAGCAGAGAATTATACATAAATCTAAGTTGCAGTTACATAATAAAGTCTTCTTTCTAAAGTCTATACGGACCAGCTAGTACAGTTACATAATAAAGTCTTCTTTCTAAAGTCTATACGGACCAGCTAGTACAGTTACATAATAAAGTCTTCTTTCTAAAGTCTATACGGACCAGCTAGTACAGTTACATAATAAAGTCTTCTTTCTAAAGTCTATACGGACCAGCTAGTTCAGTTACATAATAAAGTCTTCTTTCTAAAGTCTATACGGACCAGCTAGTGCAATGCCCAGCCGTCTTCACCTTCCCCCAACCTATATCGGGTACATTTTGGTAACCTGGTTCGACCTTGATCGGGCCTGAGCAGTCCACGGGGCTCGAACTGGGTACATTCTGGTTAACAGTCTAGCGCTCTACCACGCGGCCACCTTGTTTGTACAGCTATGAATTATTTCAATGCAATCAGCATCGCTCAGTAGTGTGGATATTTTATACCTCTTCCATACTGTCTAGCATATAATTCTGAATCAACGAAGGTCTCTTACATATTCATTGGCTAGACAGCTTGGTATGGCTTGGTCGAGACTTACATATTCATTGACTAGACAGCTTGGTATGGCTTGGTCGAGACTTACATATGCATTGGCTAGACAGCTTGGTATGGCTTGGTCGAGACTTACATATTCATTGGCTAGACAGCTTGGTATGGCTTAGTCGAGACTTACATATTCATTGGCTAGACAGCTTGGTATGGCTTGGTCAAGACTCGATTGTCGCACATCTTTCAAAATATATGTATAATAAGGGAGGTAAAAAGCATTTTTTTAAAAGTCTAACTTAAGCAATGGGTTACTGGCCTTTTTCTTTAAAGGATCACATAAACAACTATCTCACGCTTGCAGCCTTACTTATCACGGAACACCAAAAGAACAATAAAAAAGGAGTTAAATAAGCAAAGTGAATATTATGTATTGTAAATTTACTGGCTGTCTCCCCTAGATTACAAAATTTAAACGTATAAATTTTTTACTAGCGACCCCTGTTTATTTGTAAGCAGTGGTTCTCTGAGTGTGGGTTAGCACTGGGTCACGGACGGACACAGTTTAGGTCGGACTACAGAAAAACTAAAAAATAGATTGATAAAGAATACGTGTGTGTATATAATTACAATTTTTTTATTCTTGTTTTCTTTACTTGGTGGATTTATTAAAAAAAAAAATCAAAAGCAGGTCTTGAAACCCGATCAGTTGGAGAACCTCTTCTACTTTATACTATTTGTACGAGAGCCATCTTTCAATCAATTAATAGACTCTGAGTTAACACGTTAGCTGGACGAAGAGTACAGCAATGAATAGTGAATGCATAGTTGTAGATTTGGGCATATTGGCAATTTTAGGTAGTTTTACTTTTAAAATATCTAGTTGTACTAGTCTGCTGAGGCAAATGCTGTGAGTAAGCATTTGATTTATTTATTCATATTTTAAAAACACCTTCCCCCCACCCCCCCACCCCTACCACTAAATGATCCCCCCTCCCTGAAAAGGAGAGCAGCCATGATGCTAGAGTTATGTCTCATTAGACGAAATATTTAAACATGGCCGTTTTAATTGAGACTGATGATGTCTGGCGAGACAGACGGTGTTCACTGAAACAGCCAGACAGTCGAAACTTTATGTTACGGTAAACAACGACATAAAGTGTCAAGTCTTTAATTAGTTACGGATAGGTTTCCTTCTCTTTAACAGTTTCAGCGAACTCAGCATCTTGAGTGCAGGCGGCAAATACAGTCTACACAACAGGAAGGAGAAATATAAAAACAAAGACGAAAAGAAAAAAAACCCTTAGCTTAGCTCACACAATGAAAGTGTGCTAATTGGAGAACTTTGTTGGATGGTGTTGTTCATTTTACTTTTACCACATGATACAACTGCAGGATACAACTACGGGATACAACTGCAGGATACAGGATACTACTGCAGGATACAACCACAAAATTCAATTACAAGACAAATCCACAAGATACAACCATAAGATACAACCATAACATACAACTGCAAGATTTAATCTCATGTTACAGCCACAAGATGTAAACACAAGATACAAACACAAGATACAAACACAAGAAACAACCACAAGATACAAACACAATATAAAACCACAAGATGCAAACACAAGATACCAACACAAGATACAACCACAAGATACAAACACCAGATACAAATACAAGATGCAACCACATGATACAAACACAAGATACAAACACAAGAAACAACCACAAGATACAACCATAAGATACAAACACAAGAAACAACCACAAGATACAACCATAAGATACAAACACAAGATACAAACACAAAAATTAACCACAAGAATTAACCACAAGATAAAATCACAAGAAACAACCACAAGATACAACCACAAATACAAACACAAGATATAACCATAAGATACAACCACAAGATACAAACACAAGATACAAACACAAGATACAACCAAAAGATACAAACACAAGATACAAACACAAGATACAAACACAAGATTCAAACACAAGATACAAACACAAGATACAAACACAAGATACAACCACAAGATACAAACACAAGATTCAAACAAAAGATACAAACACAAGATACAACCACAAGATGCAACCACAAGATACAACCACAAGATACAACCACAAGATACAACCACAAGATACAACCACAAGATACAACTTTTTCTACAATTTCAACCCTTAAATGTAATATATCTATGGCTAAGCCACTCTTCAACATGTGATAGCACTAATAGTAATATATTATTGTCATCGAATTCCTAAAAATGTTTAATTTCATTTTTTTTGTTAGGAAAATGATGGAACTATTTTTCCGGCTAGTTGCAGGCCTATTAGTTATTGTTAATACAATGTATATTTTTTTATAAATATATTTATATGTAACGGAAGTTTGGCGCCATACATTTTAAACGGAAATCGGCGCCATAGAATTTCGCAAGTAAAAAAAAAAATTAAAATTAAAATCTGAACTTTTTAATGAATTAACATATCATTAAAAAAACAGCTAATTACCCATGTAAACAATAATTATATTATGTATAAAAAAGTATAATAACAAAACTATACGTTCTAGAGAACATTTTGAAGTATAAGTTTATTTTCCAAAATGGTCATATGCTGACTGACATAGCCGTACATATGTGTTTTTAGTTTTGAGATCTAAAATATATAAACCAACTAATTAGATTCATCCACCTTTCTTTTATTAAGGCAGGACCCGTAACCCCATCACAACTACAACTTCTCTCTCTTGGCTAACAACGTAATTCTTTTTTTTTTAACTGTTGATCTCCCCTGACTGGATCACGTGATTAGGTCAACGCATGCTGTTGCGAGTTTTTAATACCTGACAGTTACAGAGTATGCTGGGCGAGCACACCCAACCCCCGCCTCCCCCCCACCCCACCCCACCCCACCTCATAGCTTTGCTAGATGCTCCCATCTGGAGTAATCTGCTCAATAGGCCTAAGACCGGAACAGTGAGGTATATTTAGCCTGTGAAGGTGGCCTCTTACTTTCACTGAATATGGCATGGCCCTACTTAAACAGTAACTACCCTGTCAGGGGGCCCCTTGCTCAGCTAAATTTGTTTGACATGGGCCCTATTTAAAAGGTAACTACCCCTGTCAGGGGGCCCCTTACTCAACTAAATGTGTTTGACATGGGCCCTATTTAAACAGTAACTAACCCTGTCAGGGGGCCCCTTACTTAACTGAATTGTTTGACATGGACCCTACCTAAACAATAACTACCCTGTCAGGGGACCCTTTACTTAACTGAATTGTTTGGTATGGACCCTACCTAAAAAGTAACTACCCCTGTCAGGGGCCCCTTACTTAACTGAATTGTTTGACATGGACCCTACCTAAACAGTGACTACCCCTGTCAGGGGGCCCTTACTTAACTAAATGTGTTTGACATGGGCCCTATTGAAACAGTAACTACCCCTGTCAGGGGGCCCCTTACTTAACTGAATTGTTTGACATGGACCCACCCTAAACAGTAACTACCCCTGCCAGGGGGCCCTTTACTCAACTGAATTGTTTGACATGGACCCTACCTAAAAAGTAACTACCCCTGTCAGGGGCCCCTTACTTAACTGAATTGTTTGACATGGACCCTACCTAAACAGTAACTACCCCTGTCAGGGGGGCCTTACTTAACTGAATGTGTTTAACATGGGCCCTACTTAAACAGTAACTACCCCTGTCAAAAGACTCCTTACTCAACTGAATATGTTTGAACGGGTTCTATCTAAAACAATAATTTACCTTTGGCTAAACTACCATGGGTGGAGGTATCCCTCACCGCGACCCAACCTATAACGACGCCTTTGAATATAACATGAGATATGTTACCGATTTAGAGATTTTAAAAAACCTGCAGCCCGGGGTCTTAAAGGAAGTAACTACTAAGTGCAAAACACACACTGAGCAAAGTACATTTGGAACAGAGGCGCACCTAGGGTGGGGGAAGGGGGGGGGCTAAATTTGAAAGTCCCCCCCCCCGGGCTTCAGCTTGATTGACCCCCAAACTCTTTTTTTACATTTAATACTAAGTACATTATCTCATGTCAAGATGTCGAATGTCAAAATACAGGGGCCCCCAAAGAGGCCAAGTCCCCCGGGCCCCCAAATCCCTAGGTTCGGCACCGATTTGGAATGAAACCAATAAACTGATAAAGGGATTTCATTACTCAAGAATAAAACCTAATTATTTCACAAAGACATATCAGAAAAGAGGCAATTAGTTTATACCGACATCTCAGAGTTAAGCCCATTAGTTTAGTGAGACATTTTATATGCGATGCTTCGCGTATATCTTAAATGATAACTTTATATTTATTAGTCTATCGTCTGCACCTTTTGATAGGAGAAATATATCTCATTAAAAATGTATTTTACAAGTGGCCATTGTGTTCGTTTGAAATGTACGTATTACATTCTTATTGGAAGAAATATTTATCATACCCGAATAAACAGAAGACAACAGTACAGCAGGAGAATTTTAGTTTAGTGAAGCTAATGGAGCAGAAGAAAAAATTGAACTCACTATAAGAGAAGGGGGGAGAATGAGAGAGGTGGAGAGGGATAGTGTTGTTTTAGTCCCAGGTCATATTTTAGTTTCAGTTTTTATTTCGTTTTTTCTGTTATAATTTCAGTTTTCGTCTAGTTTTAGTCTTGCTTCTAATTTTAGTTTTAGTTTTAGTTCTCGTTGATGAAAAGTCAACATTTTCGTTAACGAAGGTTCTAGTTTTAGTTTTCGTGAACGAAAGCAACACTACATTTTAGTTTCAGTTTTTATTTCGTTTTTTCTGTAATAATTTCAGTTTTCGTCTAGTTTTAGTCTTGCTGCTAATTTTAGTTTTAGTTTTAGTTCTCGTTGACGAAAAGTCAACATTTTCGTCAACGAAGGTTTTAGTTTTAGTTTTCGTCAACGAAAACAACACTAGAGAGGGGAATTCTTAAAACTTCACTTATTAAACAAACCATTGTTCCTCTGAAATAGCCAAAGAACAAATATGTTTAGCTCTGTTGTCATTATTGTCATTATCATCACCATCATCACCATCATCACCTTCATCATCATCATCACCATCACCATCATCATTATATCATCACTTCATCATCACCATCACCATCATCACCTTCGTCATTATCACCATCACCATCACCATCATCACCTACATCATCAATATCAACATCATCATCATCAATATCAACACCATTACCATCATCGCCATCATCAGCACCATCATCATCACCATCACCATCACCATCATCATCATCACCATCATCACCTTCATCATTATCATCATCACCATCACCATCATCACCATCATCATCAATATCAGCACCATCACCATCATCGCCATCATCAGCACCATCACCACCATCATCATACCGACGTAATCGTTGGCTGAACACCTCAACAGACATATTTCTCCATAGTTACGTAACCCTAATTGACTCTATATGAAACATACAAATATCTCCTGCTGTTGTTAATGTTTACTTTAGTATAAATGTCAAACTTTAGTCAAACTACTTCAACAACAGGAGATCGAGGTCACCTCGTCCAATTGTCTGTTGAGTCACAGAAACTAATTAGACCGCACACATGGTTTTCATTTACTTTTTTTTTTATTTCCTACCCCGTGAGTGATTAGGAACTGTTGAATTGTTGTCCGCTAAACGCGTTCCCCATCTTTTCCCCGATGCATGTCTCACTCACTTCCTCCCCCCCCTTTACCCCCCACCCACACCACCCATCCCCACAAACCGCCCAGCTCCGCCCCCCTGACACTTTCTCTTTATTTCAGCCAATTGATTGACACTTAAAAGTTCCCGCCCCTGTAGGAATAAATTGTTTGACCTTGAAAACGAAACAAATACTAATCTTAGTGGAATTGAAGTCAAGTTTTTTTTTTAAAAATAGTTAGAAATCGTCAATTCTAAAGCCGCACCAACGATACGTATATAAAATTGCCATTTTTGTTCTAAAAACCCGCTTCTGTGATACATTTTAAAGCTTTCTTAATTGTAATCAGACGGGTGATCAGGGAAGCCGCGTGGAGGCGGGGGAGTAGATGGTGGTGGGGGGGGGGGTATTGAAACCCAAACACTTGTCAGGGGCCCTAAAACTCTTTGGGGGGTGGGCCCTTGTTTAAACCATTTGATATCAATATCAAGTCAGTTAATGTTTCCCCCCCCCCCTTCATTGTGCCTATTTTTATAATCTGTCCGTATAAGAAAGGAGGCAGAACTCTCTAATTATTGTGGGTTAAGTTTGTATTATAGGTACCACTAATAGTACCACAACAGATCTAGTCTAACAAATTGTATAATTTAAACTTGGGACTCCATGTCTGAGTGAGGGAGTGGTCGAGAAAAAAATGAATCAATGGATGCCATGTACCATGGGTACGGCTAGACAGGTCTGGATTTGCCCGCACACCTGTTTGAATATTCCGACTCTTAACCCTGCTTTAAAGGGAATTGGGGGGGGGGGGCATTCATATCTAATAGGTTCTGTTTTAATTATAATATATTGTCCAGCACCCTGGACTACAATAAAGAAAGTTAGTGTTTCACCACCAACAGTATGCTAACATCCTAACACCGTCACCGTAATAGGTGGAGTATTACCTAGCTAATGAAATTGGGAGTGAAATTCATATTTAAATATTCTCGTGTAATTTAAAATAGATTATGTTCAACACGTTGTAATTATAAATCTTTGTTATGTTAAGGAAGCGGGACGGTTGATCGTGCTGTGTCTAGCGCTTGACTGTCGAACGAAGAGTCCTGGGTTCGAACCTCAGTGAGAACCTTGGGACTTTTTCAAATCCTGGTGTAAGTCCCCTAGTCCACCCAGCTTTAAATGGGGACTTGACTTTAAGTTGGGGGAGTAAAGGCGGCTGGGCGTTGTGCTAACCACACAATCCCTTCATGTGCCGAGGTTCATCTGCCCTGATAAGCCCTCAGGGGCTTAAGTCAACTTTACTATGTTAAGGGGTTTAGGTAACTATTAGGTAGGAACTATTTTAAGAATAAATGTTTCACGTATACCTATTTACGTTGTCTTATTTAAGTGTCATTATGTGAGTTAGTTCTTTATAACTTGTGTACCCTTTCCACCTACTACTGATATGACAATGTGTAACTCCGAGTCGTTTTTAAGGATAGCAAAGAATCCGGCTGCCTAGGGCTACGGCCCCTAAACTGGGCAAATAGGCGGAATATTTTATTTAATCGAGCCCACCATAAACTAGATCAAATCAAGACCACCATAAACTAGATCAAACATACAAGATACAACAAGCCTTGAGTGACTTCACAGTTGTGTGGTCCTAATTTTACAGATGTTTGGGGGGGGCACCAATATTTTCTGACGGCGGCCTTAACATGTTAGCCTAGGGGGCCCACAAATATATCTATACGTTAGGCCCACAAATGATCATTACTTAGGGCCCCCAAGTTAACCTTGACACTGGGCCTCTAAATGTTTCCTTACTAGTGACACTAATGCAACGTTCGTTCAGGGCCCCCAAATATATCTTTGCCTAGAGCCCTCAAAACATTTTGGTCTAGGGCCCTCGTAAGTAACTTTTCCTTCAGCCCCAAATATACCTTTTGCCAAGGGCTCCAAATAAAACCATGCTGACATCTTCTCAATTTAGCCCCCCCCCCCCAAAAAAATCTACCTTAACTTAGTGCTCCCATTGTACCATTGCCAAGGGTTTACCTTTACCAAGTGCATTGATGTTTCTTAATGAAAAATATTCATTGCCAATAGTCTTAATTTATCATTGCCTAAATCCCTAAAAATATATATCCCTTTTTGTATTAGTCTAGAAAGATGTCTACATTTATCTTTGCGAACGTAGGTAGATTGAGGCCCTGGGAGCAGACGAAAATATTGGGCCCCCTTAATAAAAATAAAAAGTAAAAATGTTAAAAATTGGGGGGACCATTTGGGGTACACCAAAGGTCGGAACCTCGGGCGCGAGCCCATCATTCAATAGGTCTCTGATCTAAAAAGCCCCCCCCCTTTGCTTTAACTTTGAAAAGGGCCCTCAAATGTATGATATAAATAAAATGTAAACGTCATCGATATGAATGAACGGAGTGGGGGCAGTGTACGGGCCGGATAAATCAGCCAGACGGGGGGGGTGCGGGCGGGCTTGGCCTGTGGGTCATAGTTTGCCAAGCGTCCGACATATGCAGTTAAAGGTTTACGTAGTGTTGTTTTCGTTGACGAGAACTAAAACTAAAACATTCGTTAACGAAAATGTTGACTTTTCGTCAACGAGAACTAAAACTAAAACTAAAATTAGCAGCAAGACTAAAACTAGACGAAAACTGAAATTATTACAGAAAAAACGAAATAAAAACTGAAACTAAAATATGACCTGGGACTAAAACAACATTAGGTTTACGGCTATGTGATGGGGAACAAGTTCCCTGATAAATAGCCACAGACTCGACATTTTACTGTCGCGTCAGCAGGTGGTGGTGGTGGGGGGGGGGACTTGAGCAGAGTTCCTGAGGGAGAAAGAGACATAGAGACAGACAGAGATGGGGAAGTGTGTGGATCGCCGGATGCAGTTTTTAACCGGTTTACAGTTGTTTTTTTTTTTTTTTTTGACGTTGTCTTCCTGGCATTAATGGATAGAATCAGAAAAGGGTGTGGGGGGGGGGAGGGGGTTGATTCCGGAGAGGATGGGGTTATTATATGTTGAGAAAATGAAACTGGGAGAGTGGAAGAAAATAGAAATACCCTGTTTAAACGGCATTATATTTTAGTGTACATAAAAATATCTCCGATTATTAACAGACACAGCGTACTTTTTAAAGTCGTCCATGCGCATATATATACGGTCTCTGGAAAAAAAAGAGTCATCAATGTGAACGAATGGTGAGAAGCGGGCCGGAACAATCAGCCAGACGGACCGCACGTGGCCGTGAGCCATAGCTAAACCTGAGTGGCAGTGTGAGGGGGGGGGGGGGAAATCTCTCGTTGATTAATAGCAAGCCACTACTGGGCATTTACTGTCGCGTTTGCAGGTGCTGCGGGGGGGCATTATGCCAAGTTCGTGGGGAAAGAAGGTGAGTGGTGGGGGTGGGGAAGTGGGGAATGGACTGATGCATGGGGAAGTGGGGAATGGACTGATGCATGGGGAAGTGGGGAATGGACTGATGCATGGGGAAGTGGGGAATGGACTGATGTATGGGGAAGTGGGGAATGGACTGATGTAGTTTTATTGGACGACTTCTTCCTGGATAAAAAGAGAGAAGGGTGGGGGGGGTGCTATACGATGTGAACGAAGCTGGAAGAATTCGGAAATAAACTGTTTAAACGGCATTGTTCTACAGTCTAGAATTAGAGAGAAATAGAGTGTGTGAGAGAGAGAGAGACAGAGAGAGAGAGAGAGACAGAGACAGAGAGAGAGAGACAGACAGACAGAGAGACAGACAGAGAGAGAGAGAGAGAGAGAGAGACAGACAGAGAGAGAGACAGAGAGAGAATGAGAGAGAGAGAGAGAGCGGGTATGGGTAAGGGTGACAGAGAAATAACTTGAACCGAGGGAAAGAGATTTCTGGCCATCTACAGTTAGATAGAGCACGTCGGGAGATATATGAGGGTCCCGGGTTCAGTCTGGAGTACCAAGGGAATTGTTCGTAATGTCATTCTCTTATTGCGTGGAATATGTAGATATATAGATAGATAGATAGATAGATAGATAGATAGATAGATAGATAGATAGATAGATAGATAGATAGATAGATAGATAGATAGATAGATAGATAGATAGATAGATAGATAGATAGATAGATAGATAGATAGATAGATAGATAGATAGATAGATAGATAGATAGATAGGTAGGTAGGTAGGTAGGTAGATAGGTAGGTAGGTAGGTAGGTAGGTAGGTAGGTAGGTAGGTAGGTAGGTAGGTAGGTAGGTAGGTAGGTAGATAGATAGATAGATAGATAGATAGATAGATAGATAGATAGATAGATAGATAGATAGATAGATAGATAGATAGATAGATAGATAGATAGATAGATAGATAGATAGATAGATAGATAGATAGATAGATAGATAGATAGATAGATAGATAGATAGATAGATAGATAGATAGATAGATAGATAGATAGATAGATAGATAGGTAGGTAGATAGCCTGTGTGAAATGAAGTAGAGCTAATATGTGTCTATAGTCACGGCTTCTCTGGGATTAGTGTGGCTACTTTCACCCAACAAATTTTGGGTTCCCATCAAAAAGCTGGTTGGACTTTTCGCCATTGACCGGACGAGAATTTGTCCCCCCTGCACTCGCCGAAGAGTGGAACTCAAGACCTGTCGGTTAGCAGTCTAGCGCTCTACCACACTTCCGCCGTGCCTCTCAATGAATACAAAGCCAAATAATATACAGGTTCAATATTGGAAAATACTGACATCAGGCGTACACCTTCCGTTCTATGAGCTCAACCACAACCGGAGCCTCTGCAACACACAATCGGAGCCTCTGCAGCACACAACCGGAGCCTCTGCAACACACAACCGGAGCCTCTGAAAACCAATTCCTCGCCCGGTGAACGTTTCGCTGGAAGGGATCAGTTAGCGGGAGGTAACTGTATCTTTAATGAAGGATAAAAAAATTATCATTTATGAAGGCTTTGCTTCATTTGGAAATGTGAAGAAACTTCCAATAATTCAGTACTTTGTGTGACCCCCCCTGCACCACTATGTGTTACCCCCTGCACCACTCTGTGTTACCCCCTGCACCACTCTGTGTGACCCCCTGCACCCAACTGCGTGACCCCCTGCACCACTCTGTGTGACCCCCATGCACTACTCTGTGTGACCCCCATGCACTACTCTGTGTGACCCCCTGCACCACTCTGTGTGACCCCCTGCACCACTCTGTGTGACCCCCTGCACCACTCTGTGTTACCCCCTGCACCACTCTGTGTGACCCCTGCACCACTCTGTGTGATCCCTGCACCACTCTGTGTGACCCCTGCACCACTCTGTGTGATCCCTGCACCACTCTGTGTGACCCCCTGCACCACTCTGTGTGACCCCCTGCACCAATCTGTGTGACCCCCTGCACCACTCTGTGTGACCCCCTGCACCACTCTGTGTGACCCCCTGCACCACTCTGTGTGACCCCCTGCACCAATCTGTGTGACCCCCTGCACCAATCTGTGTGACCCCCAGCACCAATCTGTGTGACCCCCTGCACCACTCTGTGTGACCCCCTGCACCAATCTGTGTGACCCCCTGCACCATTCTGTGTGACCCCCTGCACCACTCTGTGTGACCCCCATGCACTACTCTGCGTGACCCCCATGCACTACTCTGTGTGACCCCCATGCACTACTCTGTGTGACCCCCTGAACCACTCTGTGTGACCCCCATGCACTACTCTGTGTGACCCCCATGCACTACTCTGTGTGACCCCCTGCACCACTCTGTGTGACCCCCTGCACCACTCTGTGTGACCCCCATGCACTACTCTGTGTGACGCCCTGCACCACTCTGTGTGACGCCCTGCACCACTCTGTGTGACCCCCTGCACCACTCTGTGTGACCCCCATGCACTACTCTGTGTGACCCCCGTGCACTACTCTGTGTGACCCCCTGCACCACTCTGTGTGACCCCCATGTACTACTCTGTGTGACGCCCTGCACCACTCTGTGTGACGCCCTGCACCACTCTGTGTGACGCCCTGCACCACTCTGTCTGACCCCCTGTACCCAACTGCGTGACACTCTACACACCTTTGTGTGACTCCCCCCCTACACCACTCTGTGTGACCCCCTGCACCACTCTGAGTGAGCCTGCACCAATCTGTGTGACCCCCTACATCACTCTCCTATCTCGATCTGTAGACTGGCAAGGCGTTGATGTATCTGTGTTGTCAGCTTACATCCTGTGCATATGTGTGTTTGTATGTATGTATGTATGTGTATGTGCATGAGCGAGCTTGCTGCTCAAAGGGGGGGGGGGGGTCAGGGTTAGCGAGAGATTGGTCAAGACGAAGCCAACCTCGATTCTTTGTTTAATTCTTCGCAAAGTAAAAGGGGGGAAATAGTAAGAGCCAATCAAAACTGCTCGCGTGGATTCTGGAAACGATTGACTTCTCTCTGTTACGTCCAGTCGTTGAAAGTATCGCAAGGTGATCGTTCGTTCGTTACTAGCAAGTCATCATTTTCTTACTGTAACACAGTGTGCCTGGATCTTATTCAAGATATTTAGTGAACGGATTCATCTTAAATATCAAGAGCCTTTTTCAAGGTAAGCCCTGCGTTGTATTCTGCGACTGGATTCTCAAAGTTGTGCGATACGCTACCCACTAAGAGACATGCTCCGTTTTGCGCGAACCACGAATATGGAAATTTTACCAAAAAAAATATATATATATAATCTATTTTTAAATTATTGATTACACAGACCAATTATGGGCATTTTTGTAGTCCGGATTCAAAACATTTTGACAATCACCAGTGGGTCACGACCAAAATTTTGATAACCACTGCTCTGGGATATTAGTTAATTTTTATGTTTGTTAATGATTGTTGGAGTGTGGGGGTGGGGGGGGGGTGAACGGGTCTTATGATAACCTTAATTTTATAGATAGATAGATAGATAGATAGATAGATAGATAGATAGATAGATAGATAGATAGATAGATAGATAGATAGATAGATAGATAGATAGATAGATAGATAGATAGATAGATAGATAGATAGATAGATAGATAGATAGATAGATAGATAGATAGATAGATAGAACCTCGACATATCAATAACATACAAAGTCTAAAGAGACTGTCTTGGATAATTATAACTCATGAACATTTGTCATGAACCTGGCATTCAAAGACCTACTTTTAATTTTAACAGTGTATGTCTTGATATGTTAAAGCTGCTTTGTGTTTGACAAGTGTATGTCTTGATGTGTTAAAGCTGATATGTGTTTGCCAAGTGTATGTCTTGATGTGTTAAAGCTGCTTTGTGTTTGGCCCATTGTATTGTAATGGGAGGTGGTGATTACCTGAATCGTCATCAATGCCATTACTTCCAATAATTATGTCAAAGACATGTATTATACTTGTAATGCATACCATATCCTGAGGAGATTGAACAAAGCAAATGTGTTCTTATAAATTTTATTCTCCGATCAATGAAATATATTGGTGGTGTCTAAGAGATTAATATGGAAAAAATTTTATGAATTGAACTGTACAAAGTACTAGTATTTGTAAATTAACTCCCTTGGGACTATTTTTTAGTCAAAACGATTTCGAAACAAGAAGAAATTAAAATTTGACAACGCCTAATATGCAGGCCCGTAGCGTGCGGGGGGCCAGGGGGGCTGGGCCCCTCCTGCGTTTTGTCTGGCCCCCTCTGCTTATTGGCTCTACTTAGTAAAATGTATTACCTGCCCCCCCCTGCTATTGCCTGGCCCCTGCTGTAGATTGCATGGCCCCTGCTGTAGAATTTCCACGCTACGGGGCTGCTAATGTGTGTATCAGTGTGTATATTCTGTCAGATGTTCCTATGGGCAGAACGCTCATTCAGAAATCTAACACTAGTACAATATATTTAAAGATGTGAAATGTCACAACCAGGGACGAGGCGTGAGTGTTGCCGGTCATAACTCTTAGAGCGAAATGTATTGATGCTATATATATATATATATATATATATATATATATATATATATATATATATATAAAGCACAAAAGAATATAGATTTATATATTTGTATAAATTATTAATTATAAATTATTAGACTAACAACATTTACGATATATATTTAAATAACGTTATATGAATGATCATGTTAACTATATTCAATAAACAAAGTACCATTATATGGCATTTTCTATGATTATAACTGGCAACACTCACGCCTCGTCCTTGGGGATACCCACAATTATTTATTGTGGACTTACGGTTGATATGATCGATCGAAACAAATCATTTCGATAACCATGTACAACACATTTTTTTAATTATTTTTTTTTTTTGCCTTTTTAGCTATACTAATATTCTAACAATGTACTATTGTTTTATTGGGAAGATACAGTAGACATTCAACAATCCGTACATTCCCTTTTTTGCCATCGGCCGTAGATCTGTGCATTGTAATTAGCTGCCTTACAAGTTACATGTAGTAATAGAATAAACCCTTTTTATTACTGTAATTCTGTTCAAGTTATATATATATATATATATATATATATATATATATATATATATATATATATAAAATGATCAGGCTTGCGGAGCCGGAGCCGAGGAGCCGGGAGCCGCTACTTTTTGCTGGAGCCGGAGCCGGCGCCGAAAAAATCTGGCGGCTCCACGGCTCCCAAATGTTGTTTTTTTTTTCAGCAGAATTTTTTTTAGCTTTAAAATTGCAAATTTGTTTGATTGTTTGCCTCCTACAATTTGAAATGTTGTCATGTTTCACGAACGCCACAACAGTAACACGCACATCACCACAAGAAATCTTTAATGGGAAATCGTTTTGTGTTCGTTTTAAATCTTGTTTACCCTCCGAAATTTTTTTAATGGCATATTATTTTGTTATATATAAAGTTAAAACAGTTTTATTTCATAGAATAATTCTATCAATCATTTAAAAATAAATTTTTACTACGACGACAAATAGAACGCGTCATTTCGTGTATTATTTGACCGCAAATTTGTAATAGACTAAAAACAAAATGGTCGCTTTCTGTATTTAACAATTTTATTATAAACAGAATATCTGAAATAGAGTAGATAAATTTATAAGGCCCTGGCTATTCGGACCCGGGTCCCAATAAAAAACCGATCGTTATTCGGACCCGTGGCAAATATGCACTAAGCTTAGCTATATTTAAACTTTATTAGACGGAACCCGAAAAATAATAATACAGAGTCCGCTTAGTGGAACCCTAGACACTGAGTAACGATTAAATCATACAATTCAAACAATTGTAAAAAAATTAAAAAACAATAATAAAGTTTATGTATAGCTAAGCTAAGTGCATATTTGCCACGGGTCCGAATAACAATCAGACATTATTGGGACGGGGTCCGAATAAAAATCGGAGTTTATTGGTACTCGGGTCCAGGCCCGTAGCCAGAGGGGGACTATGAGGCTGAGCCCCCCCCCGTTCATGATTTGAGCTTTTTGACAAAATTTTAATAATAACGGCTATAAAACATCAATCATTTTGTTCAATTTTGTTTTAGGGGCCCGGACTGAGCTGGCCAATCAACTTTTTAAAATATTAATATCAGCACGAGGGCCCGTGTCACCCCAGCCCAGGGACCCGAAATTTCTGTTCGCAAACTTGTAATAGTTTTATATATTGATATCTTCTGAGGACAACTAGCAACTTAAATAAGTTAATAAAATAATATTGACTTCTGACTTCACTTGTATACATATGTATAATAAAATAATAATAAAGTACAAACTCCGTGATTTCTTAGTGATGTTATTTAATTTGCAAATTTACTTTTTAGCATAATTAATTTTATTTTAAATTGATTAATTACGAGTGGTCAATTTTTTCGTTGATAGATCTGTTCTTTGTTTTCAATATTTTATAACAAATATCACACAAATAGCTAAGCTTTATTCGTGCACCTTTGTCGTTCTTCCCGGGTTGTACGTTAAACCAACAGTATAATAATATAAATCAGGTATCTATTATGTAACAATTGTGTAGCAGAACAAATGGTCAATATATTTATAACAGGAATCAGAAATAGCTCAGCCTCAATAAATTTTTATCATTAAAACTCTTTACTGTTTAAATTATTTTTAACAAAACTGCAACATGCCCCCCCCCCGGGGTCAAAGTTGTCTAGATCCGCCCCTTTACCCCAGGATCAGTTCTTCGCCCCACCCCCTTACACCCCCGAAAATTTCTTCACCTACCCCACCCCAATGCAATAATCCTGGCTACGGGCCTGCCCGGGTCCGAATAGTCACTTCGAATTTATAAATAATAAATATAAATACTGAAGTCTTTAAAATATTTTAAATAATGTATCATTTTACTATTGGCTAATTTGATCATTGAAATAACTTTTTAGTACTTATGAAAATGGCGACTAGTGAAACCTCGATCGAAAATAATGATACGTTTCTGGATGCACTGAAATGGTTTGTTTTTAGTAAAACCGACAATGCGTATATTTTTCAAGTTCCTGACTATGGGGGTGAACGCGGCGAAATTTGCATAATTTTTTATCAGCGGCATGTAAGCGTGGAGCAATTACAAAAATTTTTGTCTCGTGGGATACTATCTTAATAGGGAGCCGGAGCCGAGCCGAGCCGAGCCGGAGCCGTCAAATTTGTGGGAGCCGGAGCCGGGGAAAAATCTGGCGGCTCCGCAAGCCTGATAATGATTGCTAGATTAATTTAAACCATTCATTTTATTGCGGATAAATATTAATGACTATGCCAGATAGTCGATAGTCTGTGTAAGAAGGGGAGAATGGGGACTGCTGCCACATAGGGCGCCGAGCTAAAGGGTGGGGGGGGGGGGAGAAGAAATAGTAATCTTGAAAAAAAATTGTATCCTCTAGACAATGCATGGGTCAAATACGGCCCGTTAAGCTGTTTGATTCGACCGGCAGTATACCCCCCTTCTGTTCATTTACATCGATATTGTTTACATGTAATGTATGATCGTTCATATGCAGCGTTATACACACTTCATTCATCTACTCTTGGTCCGTCCCTTCAATGAAATTTAAGAATCCATTGTGGCCCTTTGGTGGTTATAAATTTACACCTGGGATTTTTTTTCGTCATATATTTCACATTGCTCTAATTTCATTTGGTACATGATCAGATTGATGAAATATAAGAAAACCTGTTGTGTGATGATCTGTAGGTGTCAAACCGTAGAGAGTTGGTGAATGCAATGACTGGTTTCTAAATAGTGTACAGACACACATATATCACGAGTAGCTGCAGTGAATGCAATGTGCATTGAAATACTCCATGATATGTCACAACACTTGGGATGTAATGGTTTATACTAAATAGCTGAATCAGCCAATTTAGTAATAACTCAATAATAACTCATTTATGTGTAGGCCTTTGCTGTGATTTGATGAAGATTATTGTCAATGACTAGCTGTACCCTGCAAAACCTTTGCATAGAGTTATATTCTTTTAGGTTTGATCAGTGGGCTAGGAACTTTTTGGTTTCGGGCAGATCTGATTTTTTTCATGATTTCTATTACTATTGTTTACGTCTGACGATTTTAAACTGGAATACTGTTGTATTATTTCTTCACTTTCGATTTAACGCAGAACCCACACCGCTATTATTTATAAAGATTGAGGAAGTCACTGCATATTACGGGCATATGTAATATCACTACAGCTAAGATGTTTGGAGATTTGTAAGGGTTCAATCCGTGTGTACATAATGATGTAATGAAATCATGGCAAGGGCCAGTGCTCGATTTACAGCCGGGGATGCCGGGGATATCCCCGGAACGGAGGCCTATCATCCCCGCACGGAGACCTGACATCCCCGGCACTGAGACCTGTCATCCCCGGCACTGAGACCTGTCATCCCTGGCACTGAGACCTGTCATCCCCGGCACTGAGACCTGTCATCCCAGGCACTGTGACCTGTCATCTCCGGCACTGAGACCTGTCTTCCCCGGCACTGAGACCTGTCATCCCCGGCACTGAGACCTGTCATCCCCGGCACCGAGAACTATCATCCCCGGCTCTGCTTTAGCTAATATATCCTTGCAAAGGATGAAACCATAGACTTTTATCCCCGGCTCTGCAGACATTTTTTTTTCAACCCCGGCACTGGTTTTTTCTTAAATTGAGCACTTGCTAGGGCTACAGGCAACGATAAAAGATGGTTGTTCCAGACGTTATCTTATAGGGAGGGGAAAGGTGTGTGATAATTGCGAACCGAATAGTCAATACTATAAACAATTTAACTCATTGAATATGTTACAAATTTGACGTCATTTTACTGGGTGATTTGGGGGAGGGGTTTTACCCTTGTTGACTGGCGGGGGGGGGGGGTGAGGGGTCTAAAAAGTACGAAATATTTGTATCCAGTTTAAAATACAAATGTGAAAAAAAAAACGGATCTGCCCGAAACCAAAAATAACCTAGCCTACCGATCAAGCCTAAGGGGATATGACTCTATGCAAAGGTTTGGCAGGATGCAGCTAGTGTACCTTAATGTTTGTTATTCATTTATGTACACAAATGGATTTGGTCGTCTAATTAAATAAGATTAAACTAAATTTCACCAATTACTTAAATAATAATAATAAAAAAACACAATCCAGTTTTAGAACCATAGGTTTATCAATTTATTTCGTTATCAGAATGTACTGCGGAGAATGTCGCTTTCCTATTTTAATTCATATCGACATATTTGATAAACTGAACACATTTATGTTTTAACTTGTCTACTTGAGTGCCGGTGTTGTTTTTTTTCATTTCATTGAAGTAAGAAAGTCTGCAACGCAGAAAGTTTTTTTTTTCTTATAAATTATCTATTCTAAGGAAAAATTACAACCGAAAATATGACTTCCCACGCCTTATATTCACAGGAGCCGTAGCTACATTTTTTCTTTGGCTCCTTTCTGTCAGTCCTGAAAATGCAAATAACATTTCACAACGCCCTTTCTAGTTTCGACACCATTTTATTTATTGTTTATGCATCTTTGCATGATGCCTTCACCAATTTTATGTTTGTGTGCGCCGTGGCAATGTCGTGAACACACTTTTAATGGAAAACTGGTTTATAAGGTGGTGTCACCATTTTACAATAGGTCTTGACTTATACTGTTGTCTTTTAATGTTTTTTTTTTTGGTCAACACTCTTAGTTACCTTTCTAAGATGAATAAAATGTTTTGATGTGTCAGCAAATGTTCGCATATTAAATAACCTTTAAGATTGGTAGAGGTGGGTTTGATTAAGGGGGTGTTCACATATAGTGTACATGTATAACTAAAAAAAAAATAATTCGCTTTATAATGTTATTAGACGAAATTTCGCAATCAATATTACATTGATTATACAATACTGTTCTTACCCCACACGTAGGTTGGTGGAACTTTTTCAATATGCCAAAATAGGTAATAAGCAATATCGTAAATAACTAATTTAGTCATGGAACATATTGGACAGAGTACATTGTTTATTCAATAATAAATGAATAATGGAAACATTTGTAATATTTTGGCTTTAATTACAAATATGTTTATTATATGGTGTTAACTGATGTTATGAACATTCATTTTCTATTGAATGATACTATATATGTTACTCCGTAAAATACTAATATGTCATTTCAGTGTCTCTGGTAACTGGGTAGTGGGGTGGGACTGGGGGGGGTTCTCACAAAGTGTTTGAGGGTACACTCTCTGAACAACAGTGATTAAATTTACTATATATATATATATATATATATATATATATATATATCTGTTTGTATGTGTGTGTGTGTGTTACGGTCAATGACTGCTATGTGGCCAATCTGACATCTGCACAAGTAATTGTAGAATCCTTGAAATAGTGATAATCGCCTCCACTGGAAATTTCAATCCGTAATTATGACATAAACAAGACGAACTATTTAA
>JAGDYQ010000064.1:1593597-1691097 GCA_021962125.1 Bulinus truncatus
GGGATTACCATACAATACGCAAGGCCTGACCATACAATACTCAAGGGCTCACCATACAATACGCTTGGGCTCACTGTACAATATGCGAGGGTTCACCATACAATACGCGAGGGCTCACCATACAATACGCGAGGGCTTACTATACAATACGCGAGTGCTCTCCAAGTGAATCTTTACATAAAAAATGATGACAATGAGCCATCTTTGATTCACAGGCCGTTCAATTGTTGCAACTCTGGGATGACGTCTCCGTTCTCAACAAGACCGTGGAGAAGCTCAAGAGCCTGACTCCAGATATTGAGAGAGAGATAGACACACTCGCTAAATTCGCTGCCTCACTCCAGGCACAAGATCAATCCCAGGACAATCAGCTCGCCCAGGTCCAGAAAGAGGTGAGGACATCAACATGTTTTGGTCTCAATAGTCAGTCAACATTCAGAATTCTTAAAAAAAAACTTATAGTTTCATCCAATTTTTCATAAAAAAAATGTTTTATAAAAACAAAAGCTTCAAATTGAATGAAATGTAAAAAAAAAAAAAAATAACATAAAATAAAAAACAAATATTTCTATCCCAAAAGCTCAGGGCTTCCAACCTGTATCGGAGTAGATCCCCCCACACACCGACCATTGGCCTGAGAAGACCCCCAACCAATGACATTAATAGACACGCCCACCATTTCTCTGATCGTGTATACGTTGACACAGACCTGTAGCTAGCTCTTATAACGACATCCTCCCAATATGAAAGGTGCAAAAAGATTTTTAACTTCGCACTTTCCGTACCCGCAGTAGCCAACCTTCCCGCGCTACTACGTAAACGTGTCAGGCATCACAATGACATTTTTTTTTCGTTATTACAACTTTTGAGTTATTTCCTTTCTTTCTTTGATAAAGACTTGTGATCTATTTATAAAAAATAATCGATTCTTATACAGTGATTTATCGAATTCTTAAGCAACATTTGTTGTATGGATTCTATGTCGATTCCCATTTCATACATATAAAGGGTATGTGCAACAATGTCTCCTAAAGTTTTACTATATTTATCAATACAGCTTCAGGAACAACTGAAAAACCTCAAAAACCTCGAGTATAACGCTGTAGTTACTGAAGAACAGCTCGCCAAACTGCGTGAAGTCGTTGAAGAAATCTCTCAAGTTCAAGACAGTGAATTAGGTGAGTGTACTAACAAGTAGGTTTATCTTATACATTTTCCCAATTTTCTTATTTCTCCGCCTCTGCTACTATGGTAGGGTGTTGCGTGCCTGCCACAGCAGCTTTATTGTCGGCGATGATGCCTGTCAGCCTTGCCGACAGAGCAGAGATGTGATTGTACCGGCACGACAAGAGTAAAAGGATGTTAGCACTCGCCCAGCCTGCCCAGACCAGCAGGGTTTAATGTACTGCATATCGGCCCGAAAATGGCAAGGGAATGATTTTCCTGCCGACACGGACAGAGGGAAAGGGTGAAGTGTACCTACTCTCTCTGCCAAAAAATGGCAGGCTGGGATATTGTGCTTGAGTTGAACTGAGTGAAAGGGTGTTGTGTGCCGACCACATACGTCACCACCGTCAACTGTGATACCATGGTCTCGGATTAGTCTCATTCAACACACTACTACCACAGTCGCAAAAAAGGGTGTTTTTTTTTACTTATGGTCAGATGACCGACAATGACCTTGCCCCATAGATAATGGTATGTCTCCTTGACTCTCCCCCCCCTCCCCCACTCTCAATTGCTAACTTAAAAGTGATGAATCGTTTCACTTACACGGGCTATCTCTCTTTTTTTTAAAACGTTCAATGAATCAAATTTGCTTTCTGCATAAAAACTGAAAACATTTACAGGGCACTGTGTTAATAAACAGTAAAAAAGTAAACAGGTTTAACTGCTCTTGGTGTAATATAAATATTTATTACAAAGCCAACAATGAAAATTTCAACCCCGCATTATTTTTGCATATTCTTGTCAATATAATTTTTTTTTCAGCCGTTGATGAAAGTTTCACTTTGACCAGCGACGCACCTGCACAGACCAGAGCCGTCACCGCTGACTTCAATGGCCGTCTGCCAACCTTGCAGTGGAGCGTCTTCAAGTTCGTCGTCACCAAAGACGCCAAGAGCTACGTCTTTAACTACGCCAACAACGGATATGGATCTTCTTACTCCAACAACGGATATGGATCATCCTACGCCAGCAACCCCTACACTGCCTACGCACAGCCTGGCTCATACGCTCCTAGTGGCTCTTACTCACAAGGTAGCGCCTACCCACAAGGCAACGCCTACCCACAAGGCAGCGCCTACCCACAAGGAAGCAGCTATGGAAACACATACACCAAGGAATACTCGTAAGTGACGATTCCAGTTAACTTAGAGTTAATTAAAGAGACATACATATATATTTAGAGACGTTTCCAGTTAACTTAAGAGACATGCACATACACTTAGAGACGTTTCCAGTTAACTTAAGAGACATGCACATACACTTAGAGACGTTTCCAGTTAACTTAAGAGACATGCACATACACTTAGAGACGTTTCCAGTTAACTTAAGAGAAATACACATACAAATAGAGACGTTTCCAGTTAATTTAACGAACATACACATACACTTAAGCTTCTACTGTTGATATTCTAAAGATCATTTCTTTAATCTTTGACAAACGTACAATAAATAACCAATTGTAAGTTGATTAACCTATAATTTAAGAATGTCAAGTTAACCATAAGATTTGATAATCGGCCGTTTTTGTTTTTAAAAAATAATCAATTTTGTGTGGTGGAGGAGCTGGTCTTACTGGGACTCGAACCATTGATCTGCGTCAATACGATTAACTGTACCATAACAATCTTTCTAGACCACTACATAAAGTTTATTAATATTATAGCAGTTAGCTATCTGGATTTATAGTTTATTAATTTATGGTAGCAGTTAGCTTTCACCACACACATTTAGTTTATATGGTAGCAGTTAGATACCACCGCACACATTTAGTTTATATGGTAGCAGTTAGCTACCACCACACACATTTAGTTTATATGGTAGCAGTTAGCTACCACCACGCACATTTAGTTTCCTTTTTTCCAGAATACCACTCAACTTCCCAGCCACAGTTGCCGCCGATGTCCAAGCTAGCTACAACCAGGGCACTAGAGAGGTCACAGTGGCCCTAACTGACTTCAGCACTGGTGGATGGAGAGTGGTTGAGGTCAGTTTTCATTTTTTTTTTAAATTTTTAGTTTTTGTTTATGTAATTCATGTATAATCTTTAAACGCATTATATCCTCCTGTCAACAGAGATAGTATTAAATTAAGAACGAAATATTCACAAATAGATAGACTAATGAATTATTTATATGGAGATTGGGAAATGGTTAATAGTTTTCTTTTTTAACAATTCACAATGAAAATTCATGTTGCCCAATATGAGGCCGCGCTACTTAGAATGGGTCGTGCTATAAAGCGCTCGACTGATGACCTGATGAACCCTGGTTCGATATCCGGGTCAGGACCAAGGGATATTTCAGGTCATGGTGAAATATCTCCCGTGGTGCCTCCGTATCCATTACACTATCGGTTATGGTTGGGGATGAAAGAAGGGCACCACAAAACCGTTCCATTTAATGGTTTGTAGGATCTAAAGATGTCATCTTATTCTTACAGGGATTTCACACAAACACAAGGATAGGAATATGATTGTCATTTAAGGGGTAATGGATTTTAAAAGGGGGGGGGGAGGGGGCGAAATAAAACAGAGCTGGCCTAGAGTAAAAAAAAAGCACAGATCGGATATTGATAGAGGAAATTAGTTTTGCATTGTTGAAAAGGTTTTAGGTCGGGGGCGTGGCAAGAAAGGTAAAAGATATGAAGAGGATCTTTCCCTTGGAATATTTGTACAAAATAATTAAAATAATTAGTGCGCGACTCTGTGTAGCATTGGGTTCGAGTCTGATTGACGTGGTGCAGGTAATGGGTTCAAACCCAGCCATCTCCAGGGGTGTTCTGGTTGGCTATGATGATGACGATATCGAAATAGATTAAGGGCGATCTAAGGCAAGACCGTGGGACGGGTGGCCGAGTGGTGTAGATACTCGACTGTCGACCTGAGTGTCCTGGGTTCTTTACTTTTACTTTTTAAGGCAAGACCAATTAGTTGTTTGACGGTATGAAAAGATATCTTCCTTAAAGGTTCTCATTGAATAAACTTTTCAAGATCGGCATACTTCTAAATTGTAAAAAAAGTAAAAGTTCCCTTAACCCTAACGGGATATCGGGGCAGATGAAGTGTCGAATTCATCTGTTTCTATAACCTCGGCATATGAAAGGGTTGTGTGGTTAGCACAACGCCCAGCCGCCTTTACTCCCCCCCCCCCCCCCAACTTAATGTCAGGTCTAAATTGTGGCTCGATTTTATTTATTGGTGTAGATTAAATGAAACAAGAGACGGATCGAGTTATCTCATTATATGTATATAACTCTATTAAACTAACACCAGATTATAGTCATGCTTTTTTTTAAACCACCCAGGTTGGAGTCGTAGTGACCGTAGCCTTCAAGGACAACAGTATCCTGGTGAACTATGGTGCCAGCTATGCTGCCAACTATGGTTCCTCCAAATATTAGTGAAAAATAACCAACACTTTCTCGGACTGTCCGACTTTGGACCTTGTGACATTTTATTCTAAAATATATTTCACTTAAATTAAATTTCATTTTAAATAACAATATGGAAACGTTTTTTTTTTGTTAATTTTTCTTAAATAGTTTGTGTATTTTCTCTTTTTTTATTTACATCTGCACATAGTGAAAATTTAACACCAAAGGAAAATGATTAAGATAAGATTATACGTAAATGAAACAAATAATGGCGCATAATCCCTTAATATGTCGAGGCTACAGAAACAGATGAATAGATGAATTTTACACTTCATCTGCTACACTGACTCTTTGGCGGCTGGATAGCCAAACTCGATGCAAAGGGTACATGGTTAAATCCCTTGGTAAAGCCAAAAATATTCGCCGCAGACTTGAAAAGAAAATGGGCGCCACCATGTCTGTACGCCCACACGTCTGTTGATGTGTCTATTCGTTCACCCCAACCATCACATCGGTTTAAGATTATTTTTAAAAAAGCCACTTTTTAGTGAAATAGTGAAATCAATAATATGGACCTCAACACAAAGATATTGTGATAGACTTACAAAGCTTTAAATATTTTGTAATTATAGAAATACATTAATCAATGTAACGATATAGATGCATGGACTTCAGTCTACGAAATTTGTTTTTAAAAGTAATGCATTAATTCTTCAGCAGATTGTTCAAAAAATTTGTAATACATTCACAAATGTGCATAGAAGTCAATAAAAATAATTGTATCAGTCTGTATCAACTGTGCTATTTTTCTAAAAAAAATTGTACACAGAAAATTGTGCTATAAACAACAGTCTACAGAAAATAGCTCAGTACATATGTATGGTATGTTTACAAACACAGCCGTCTGGCAGTCAGTTGGTACTATTTTTTCATGAACTATTTCTTTGCATCTATACTGTCCAGTTGACATGCCCATGTTTATTGAGCTAGGTACTTCCCCCAATTTAGACTACTGAGCAATGGTATGTTTACAAACACAGCCGTCTGGTTGACATTCGGTAGAATGTTTTTATGAGGACATACTAATGGCCATTGAGCTAGGTACTTCCCCTAACTGAGCCTACTGGTCAATGGTATGTTTACAAACACTGCCGTCTTCAATAAGACATTTGGGGGTGGTACAACTGAACCGGATGTGCTGCTATTCAAGCGCTTTAAGACGTTTTGACCAAAAATAAGACAGCCAGAATTGAGTATATGCCATGATTTACATAATTAAAACTGTAATTTGTTTTTCTTTGTTATCCCTATGATATTAAGCATTTTTTTATCCATTTTCTCTAACGAAATCACCCAGCAATTGTTTTGATTTTTCATTAATAATTTCGTTGGGATGTGAAAGCTAACAGATGAATAGATGAATTATGCACTTAATCTGCTGCGAAAAGCTTGCGATGGCTCTTTAGGGCTAATGAAACTTTATGAAGAATGTCTGTGTCTGCTGAAATTTAGAGTATTGTGATTTGAAAAGTCTAACGTGATTTGGAAATTTCGAAAAGAATGACTCAAATGATAAATAATATACACGATTTTTTGCATGCGTATGTTTGAATAACTGTGAACAGCATCCACGTTGATCTGCTGAATTGACAATTGATGGAGTGATCGAGAAACAACTTAGATTCAAAACGAAAACTGTTGGGGGAAAACCTTATGACAGTTGCAGGCTTAATGCCTCAGTAATTACTAATAGTCTCTGCTAAATATAAATATATTGTAATAAATATATTGCATTCGTCTGGTGTGTAAGATTACGTTGCCTCAGAGAGCATGGACAGGGAGCATTGACAGGGAGCATTGACTGGGAGCATTGACATGGAGCATTGACTGGGAGCATTGACAGGGAGCATTGACAGGGAGCATTGACAGGGAGAATTGACTGGAAGCATTGACAGGGAGCATTGACAGGGAGCATTGACTGGAAGCATTGACAGGGAGCATTAACAGGGAGCATTGACAGGGAGCATTGACAGGGAGCATTGACAGGGAGCATTGACTGGAAGCATTGACAGGGAGCATTGACAGGGAGCATTAACAGGGAGCATTGACAGGGAGAATTAACAGGGAGCATTGACAGGGAGCTTTGACAGGGAGCATTGACAGGGAGCATTGACAGGGAGCATTGACTGGGAGCATTGACTGGAAGCATTGACAGGGAGCATTGACAGGGAGCTTTGACATGGAGCATTGACAGGGAGCAATGACAGGGAGCATTGACAGGGAGCAATGACAGGAAGCATTGACTGGCAGCATTGACAGGGAGCATTGACAGGGAGCATTGACTGGGAGCACTGACTGGGAGCATTGACAGGGAGCATTGACAGGGAGCATTGACTAGGAGCATTGACTGGGAGCATTGACAGGGAACACTGACTGGGAGCACTGACTGGGAGCATTGACAGGGAGCATTGACAGGGAACACTGACTGGGAGCACTGACTGGGAGCATTGACAGGGAGCATTGACTGGGAGCATTGACAGGGAGCATTGACTGGGAGCTTTGACATGGAGCATTGACAGGGAGCAATGACAGGGAGCATTGACAGGGAGCAATGACAGGAAGCATTGACTGGCAGCATTGACAGGGAGCATTGACAGGGAGCATTGACTGGGAGCACTGACTGGGAGCATTGACAGGGAGCATTGACAGGGAGCATTGACTAGGAGCATTGACTGGGAGCATTGACAGGGAACACTGACTGGGAGCACTGACTGGGAGCATTGACAGGGAGCATTGACAGGGAACACTGACTGGGAGCACTGACTGGGAGCATTGACAGGGAGCATTGACTGGGAGCATTGACAGGGAGCATTGACTGGGAGCATTGACAGGGAGCACTGACTGGGAGCACTGACTGGGAGCATTGACAGGGAGCATTGACTGGGAGCATTGACAGGGAGCATTGACAGGGAGCAATGACAGGGAGCAATGACAGGGAGCTGTGGTTCAATCGGTCTAACGCCGTCTCTAGGAAAACATATTACTCAATTTAAATTTCAAATAATCATCTGTAGCTATCAAACGTTTGGTGTCTAGTAAAAAATATTCTGTCGTAGTGTAAAAATAAGTAAATAAATAAAAAGTACAAATCTATATTTATATCCTGTTTCACTACGTCCCCCCCCCTTTCTCCCATTAGTATGTGTTAAATACTTCAGTGTTTTATTAGGGGAATTAGAGATGTGTTACGGGCGTTTTGTAGCCCAGGGCTAACCCAACGAGCACCAATCAGAATAATATACTATGTAATAGAATCACCATGTAGACCTATACACATGGGGACCTGGGGGCTCTACTGCCCGGCCCCGTGGAGATATAAAAGTAAGGATGGCCATCGAAGGTAACACTTTCCGGTGCAGTAGTCATGCAAAAACTTAGGCATATCATAGTATAATAACCATGTAGGCATTTACGCTTGGGTTCTGGGGTCCTGGGGTACTGGGTACGTGGCCGTCCGGTGGGGGGAAGGGGGAAGAGTGAAGAAGGTCGCCGAAAGTAACCCTTCACGATGGGGAGCAGTCACGTAAAAATGTAGGCGGGTTGTAACCACTTTGTGTGCTTGTTACTGATGTTTAAAATAGAATTCCGCCCCAGACAGATACGCATACATCAGCAAACCGCACCCCCTACATCACCCATCAGACCAACGATAAACCATCAACGTTGTGTGAGAGCCAAACTACCTACACCAACCAGACTTACGGCAACCAGGGATACTCCAAGCCAGCCCTACGCCCACTACGATGTTTTTACGATCCTACATATATGTATATGTCTATTGTTACATCAGTGTGGTAAATGTATGTCTATTGTTACATCAGTATGGTAAATGTATGTCTATTGTTACATCAGTATGGTAAATGTATGTCTATTGTTACATCAGTATGTCTAAATGAATGTCCATTGTTAAATCAGTATGTTAAATGTATGTCCATGTGGTAATAATAGTATGTTAAATGAACCGTCCATTGTTAGTTCATATGTTAAATGGGAATGTGCAATCGTTATATCAGTTGTTAAATGAGCACCATTGTTAAATCAGTATGTTAAATGTATGTCTATAGTTACATCAGTATGTTAAATGTATGTCTATTGTTAAATCAGTATGGGCCGTAAGTCGATTGCTAAATGAATGTCCATTGTCACATCAGTATGTTAAATGTATGTCTATAGTTACATCAGTATGTTAAATGTATGTCTATTGTTACATTAGTATGTTAAATGAATGTGCATTGTTAAATCAATATGTTAAATGTATGTCCATTGTTAAATCAGTATGTTAAATGTATGTCTATAGTTACATCAGTATGTTAAATGTACCTCTATTGTTAAATCAGTATGTTAAATGTATGTCCATTGTTAAATCAGTATGTTTAATGTATGTCCATTGTTAAATCAGTATGGTAAATGAATGTCCATTGTTAAATCAGTTTGTTAAATGAATGTGCATTGTTAAATCAGTATGTTAAATGTATGTCCATTGTTAAATAAGTGTGTTAAATGAATGTGCATTGTTAAATCAGTGTGTTAAATGAATGTCCATTGTTAAATCAGTGTGTTAAATGAATGTGCATTGTTAAATCAGTATGTTAAATGTATGTCCATTGTTAAATCAGTGTGTTAAATGTATGACCATTGTTAAATCAGTATGTTAAATGAATGTGCATTGTTAAATCAGTGTGTTAAATGAATGTGCATTGTTAAATCAGTGTGTTAAATGAATGTCCATTGTTAAATCAGTGTGTTAAATGAATGTCCATTGTTAAATCAGTATGGTAAATAAATGTGCATTGTTACATCAGTATGTTAAATGTATGTACATTGTTAAATCAGTATGTTAAATGAATGTCCATTGTCACATCAGTATGTTAAATGTATGTCCATTGTTAAATCAGTATGTTAAATGAATGTCCATTGTCACATCAGTATGTTAAATGTATGTCCATTGTTAAATCAGTATGTTTAATGTATGTCCATTGTTAAATCAGCATGGTAAATGAATGTCCATTGTTAAATCAGTATGTTAAATGAATGTGCATTGTTAAATCAGTATGTTAAATGTATGTCCATTGTTAAATCAGTGTGTAAAATGAATGTGCATTATCAAATCAGTGTGTTAAATGAATGTGCATTGTTAAATCAGTGTGTTAAATGAATGTGCATTGTTAAATCAGTGTGTTAAATGAATGTCCATTGTTAAATCAGTCTGTTAAATGAATGTCCATTGTTAAATCAGTATGGTAAATGAATGTCCATTGTCACATCAGTATGTTAAATTTATGTGCATTGTTACATCAGTATGTTAAATGTATGTCCATTGTTACATCAGTATGTTAAATGAATGTCCATTGTTAAATCAGTATGTTAAATGTATGTCCATTGTTAAATCAGTGTGTTAAATGTATGTCCATTGTTAAATCAGTATGTTAAATGAATGTGCATTGTTAAATCAGTGTGTTAAATGAATGTGCATTGTTAAATCAGTGTGTTAAATGAATGTCCTTTGTTAAATCAGTGTGTTAAATGAATGTCCATTGTTAAATCAGTATGGTAAATAAATGTGCATTGTTACATCAGTATGTTAAATGTATGTCCATTGTTAAATCAGTATGTTAAATGGATGTCCATTGTCACATCAGTATGTTGAATGTATGTCCATTGTTAAATCAGTATGTTAAATGTATGTCTATAGTTACATCAGTATGTTAAATGTATGTCTTTTGTTAAATCAGTATGTTAAATGTATGTTGATTGTTAAATCAGTATCCTATTGTCCCATTGTCACATCAGTATGTTAAATGTATGTCTATAGTTACATCAGTATGTTAAATGTATGTCTATTGTTACATCAGTATGTTAAATGAATGTGCATTGTTAAATCAGTATGTTAAATGTATGTCCATTGGTAAAATAGTATGTTAAATGAATGTCCATTGTTAGTTCAGTATGTTAAATGAATGTGCATTGTTATATCAGTATGTTAAATGTATGTCCATTGTTAAATCAGTATGTTAAATGTATGTCTATAGTTACATCAGTATGTTAAATGTATGTCTATTGTTAAATCAGTATGTTAAATGTAAGTCGATTGTTAAATCAGTATGCTAAATGAATGTCCATTGTCACATCAGTATGTTAAATGTATGTCTATAGTTACATCAGTATGTTAAATGTATGTCTATTGTTACATTAGTATGTTAAATGAATGTGCATTGTTAAATCAATATGTTAAATGTATGTCCATTGTTAAATCAGTATGTTAAATGTATGTCTATAGTTACATCAGTATGTTAAATGTACCTCTATTGTTAAATCAGTATGTTAAATGTATGTCCATTGTTAAATCAGTATGTTTAATGTATGTCCATTGTTAAATCAGTATGGTAAATGAATGTCCATTGTTAAATCAGTTTGTTAAATGAATGTGCATTGTTAAATCAGTATGTTAAATGTATGTCCATTGTTAAATAAGTGTGTTAAATGAATGTGCATTGTTAAATCAGTGTGTTAAATGAATGTCCATTGTTAAATCAGTGTGTTAAATGAATGTGCATTGTTAAATCAGTATGTTAAATGTATGTCCATTGTTAAATCAGTGTGTTAAATGTATGACCATTGTTAAATCAGTATGTTAAATGAATGTGCATTGTTAAATCAGTGTGTTAAATGAATGTGCATTGTTAAATCAGTGTGTTAAATGAATGTCCATTGTTAAATCAGTGTGTTAAATGAATGTCCATTGTTAAATCAGTATGGTAAATAAATGTGCATTGTTACATCAGTATGTTAAATGTATGTACATTGTTAAATCAGTATGTTAAATGAATGTCCATTGTCACATCAGTATGTTAAATGTATGTCCATTGTTAAATCAGTATGTTAAATGAATGTCCATTGTCACATCAGTATGTTAAATGTATGTCCATTGTTAAATCAGTATGTTTAATGTATGTCCATTGTTAAATCAGCATGGTAAATGAATGTCCATTGTTAAATCAGTATGTTAAATGAATGTGCATTGTTAAATCAGTATGTTAAATGTATGTCCATTGTTAAATCAGTGTGTAAAATGAATGTGCATTATCAAATCAGTGTGTTAAATGAATGTGCATTGTTAAATCAGTGTGTTAAATGAATGTGCATTGTTAAATCAGTGTGTTAAATGAATGTCCATTGTTAAATCAGTCTGTTAAATGAATGTCCATTGTTAAATCAGTATGGTAAATGAATGTGCATTGTTACATCAGTATGTTAAATGTATGTACATTGTTAAATCAGTATGTTAAATGAATGTCCATTGTCACATCAGTATAATAAAGTATGTCCATTGTTAAATCAGTATGTTAAATGAATGTCCATTGTCACATCAGTATGTTAAATGTATGTCCTTTGTTAAATCAGTATGTTAAATTTATGTCTATAGTTACATCAGTATGTTAAATGTATGTCTATTGTTAAATCAGTATGTTAAATGTATGTCCATTGTTAAATCAGTATGCTAAATGAATGTCCATTGTCACATCAGTATGTTAAATGTATGTCTATAGTTACATCAGTATGTTAAATGTATGTCCATTGTTACATCAGTATGTTAAATGAATGTGCATTGTTAAATCAATATGTTAAATGTATGTCCATTGTTAAATCAGTATGTTAAATGTATGTCCATTGTTAAATCAGTATGTTAAATGAATGTGCATTGTTAAATCAGTGTGTTAAATGAATGTGCATTGTTAAATCAGTATGTTAAATGTATGTCCATTGTTAAATCAGTGTGTTAAATGTATGTCCATTGTTAAATCAGTATGTTAAATAAATGTGCATTGTTAAATCAGTGTGTTAAATGAATGTGCATTGTTAAATCAGTGTGTTAAATGAATGTCCATTGTTAAATCAGTATGGTAAATGAATGTGCATTGTTACATCAGTATGTTAAATGTTTGTCCATTGTTAAATCAGTATGTTAAATAAATGTCCATTGTCACATCAGTATGTTAAATGTATGTCCATTATTAAATCAGTATGTTAAATGAATGTGCATTGTTAAATCAGGATGTTAAATGTATGTCCATTGTTAAATCAGTATGTTAAATGAATGTGCATTGTTAAATCAGTGTGTTAAATGAATGTCCATTGTTAAATCAGTGTGTTAAATGAATGTGCATTGTTAATCAGTATGTTAAATGAATGTCCATTGTTAAATCAGTGTGTTAAATGTATGTCCATTGTTAAATCAGTATGTTAAATGAATGTGCATTGTTAAATCAGTGTGTTAAATGAATGTGCATTGTTAAATCAGTGTGTTAAATGAATGTCCATTGTTAAATCAGTTTGTTAAATGAATGTCCATTGTTAAATCAGTATGGTAAATGAATGTGCATTGTTACATCAGTATGTTAAATGTATGTCTATTGTTACATCAGTATGTTAAATGAATGTGCATTGTTAAATCAGTATGTTAAATGTATGTCCATTGTTAAATCAGTATGGTAAATGAATGTCCATTGTCACATCAGTATGTTAAATTTATGTGCATTGTTACATCAGTATGTTAAATGTATGTCCATTGTTACATCAGTATGTTAAATGAATGTCCATTGTTAAATCAGTATGTTAAATGTATGTCCATTGTTAAATCAGTGTGTTAAATGTATGTCCATTGTTAAATCAGTATGTTAAATGAATGTGCATTGTTAAATCAGTGTGTTAAATGAATGTGCATTGTTAAATCAGTGTGTTAAATGAATGTCCTTTGTTAAATCAGTGTGTTAAATGAATGTCCATTGTTAAATCAGTATGGTAAATAAATGTGCATTGTTACATCAGTATGTTAAATGTATGTCCATTGTTAAATCTGTATGTTAAATGGATGTCCATTGTCACATCAGTATGTTGAATGTATGTCCATTGTTAAATCAGTATGTTAAATGTATGTCTATAGTTACATCAGTATGTTAAATGTAGGTCTTTTGTTAAATCAGTATGTTAAATGTATGTTGATTGTTAAATCAGTATCCTATTGTCCCATTGTCACATCAGTATGTTAAATGTATGTCTATAGTTACATCAGTATGTTAAATGTATGTCTATTGTTACATCAGTATGTTAAATGAATGTGCATTGTTAAATCAGTATGTTAAATGTATGTCCATTGGTAAAATAGTATGTTAAATGAATGTCCATTGTTAGTTCAGTATGTTAAATGAATGTGCATTGTTATATCAGTATGTTAAATGTATGTCCATTGTTAAATCAGTATGTTAAATGTATGTCTATAGTTACATCAGTATGTTAAATGTATGTCTATTGTTAAATCAGTATGTTAAATGTAAGTCGATTGTTAAATCAGTATGCTAAATGAATGTCCATTGTCACATCAGTATGTTAAATGTATGTCTATAGTTACATCAGTATGTTAAATGTATGTCTATTGTTACATTAGTATGTTAAATGAATGTGCATTGTTAAATCAATATGTTAAATGTATGTCCATTGTTAAATCAGTATGTTAAATGTATGTCTATAGTTACATCAGTATGTTAAATGTACCTCTATTGTTAAATCAGTATGTTAAATGTATGTCCATTGTTAAATCAGTATGTTTAATGTATGTCCATTGTTAAATCAGTATGGTAAATGAATGTCCATTGTTAAATCAGTTTGTTAAATGAATGTGCATTGTTACATCAGTATGTTAAATGTTTGTCCATTGTTAAATCAGTATGTTAAATAAATGTCCATTGTCACATCAGTATGTTAAATGTATGTCCATTGTTAAATCAGTGTGTTAAATGAATGTCCATTGTTAAATTAGTGTGTTAAATGAATGTCCATTGTTAAATCAGTGTGTTAAATGTATGTCCATTGTTAAATCAGTATGTTAAATGAATGTGCATTGTTAAATCAGTGTGTTAAATGAATGTGCATTGTTATATCAGTGTGTTAAATGAATGTCCATTGTTAAATCAGTGTGTTAATTGAAAGTCCATTGTTAAATCAGTATGGTAAATGAATGTGCATTGTTACATCAGTATGTAAAATGTATGTCTATTGTTACATCAGTATGTTAAATGAATGTCCATTGTTAAATCAGTATGTTAAATGTATGTCCATTGTTAAATCAGTATGGTAAATGAATGTCCATTGTCACATCAGTATGTTAAATTTATGTGCATTGTTACATCAGTATGTTAAATGTATGTCCATTGTTACATCAGTATGTTAAATGAATGTCCATTGTTAAATCAATATGTTAAATGTATGTCCATTGTTAAATCAGTGTGTTAAATGTATGTCCATTGTTAAATCAGTATGTAAAATGAATGTGCATTGTTAAATCAGTGTGTTAAATGAATGTGCATTGTTAAATCAGTGTGTTAAATGATTGTCCATTGTTAAATCAGTGTGTTAAATGAATGTGCATTGTTAAATCAGTATGTTAAATGTATGTCCATTATTAAATCAGTGTGTTAAATGTTTGTCCATTGTTAAATCAGTATGTTAAATGAATGTGCATTGTTACATCAGTATGTTAAATGTATGTCCATTGTTAAATCAGTATGTTTAATGAATGTCCATTGTCACATCAGTATGTTAAATGTATGTTCATTGTTAAATCAGTATGTTAAATGTATGTCTATAGTTACATCAGTATGTTAAATGAATGTCTATTGTTACATCAGTATGTTAAATGAATGTGCATTGTTAAATCAGTATGTTAAATGTATGTCCATTGTTAAATCAGTGTGTTAAATGTATGTCCATTGTTAATTCAGTATGTTAAATGAATGTGCATTGTTAAATCAGTGTGTTAAATGAATGTGCATTGTTAAATCAGTGTGTTAAATGAATGTCCATTGTTAAATCAGTGTGTTAAATGAATGTGCATTGTTAAATCAGTATGTTAAATGTATGTCCATTGTTAATTCAGTGTGTTAAATGTATGTCCATTGTTAAATCAGTATGGTAAATGAATGTGCATTGTTACATCAGTATGTTAAATGTATGTCTATTGTTACATCAGTATGTTAAATGAACGTGCATTGTTAAATAAGTATGTTAAATGTATGTCTATTGTTACATCAGTATGTTAAATGAATGTCCATTGTCACATCAGTATGTTAAATTTATGTGCATTGTTACATCAGTATGTTAAATGTATGTCCATTGTTACATCAGTATGTTAAATGAATGTCCATTGTTAAATCAGTATGTTAAATGTATGTCCATTGTTAAATCAGTGTGTTAAATGTATGTCCATTGTTAAATCAGTATGTTAAATGAATGTGCATTGTTAAATCAGTGTGTTAAATGAATGTGCATTGTTAAATCAGTGTGTTAAATGAATGTGCATTGTTAAATCAGTGTGTTAAATGAATGTCCATTGTTAAATCAGTGTGTTAATTGAATGTCCATTGTTAAATCAGTGTGTTAAATGAATGTCCATTGTTAAATCAGTGTGTTAAATGAAAGTCCATTGTTAAATCAGTATGGTAAATGAATGTGCATTGTTACATCAGTATGTTAAATGTATGTCTATTGTTACATCAGTATGTTAAATGAACGTGCATTGTTAAATAAGTATGTTAAATGTATGTCTATTGTTACATCAGTATGTTAAATGAATGTCCATTGTCACATCAGTATGTTAAATTTATGTGCATTGTTACATCAGTATGTTAAATGTATGTCCATTGTTACATCAGTATGTTAAATGAATGTCCATTGTTAAATCAGTATGTTAAATGTATGTCCATTGTTAAATCAGTGTGTTAAATGTATGTCCATTGTTAAATCAGTATGTAAAATGAATGTGCATTGTTAAATCAGTGTGTTAAATGAATGTGCATTGTTAAATCAGTGTGTTAAATGATTGTCAATTGTTAAATCAGTGTGTTAAATGAATGTGCATTGTTAAATCAGTGTGTTAAATGTTTGTCCATTGTTAAATCAGTATGTTAAATGAATGTGCATTGTTACATCAGTATGTTAAATGTATGTCCATTGTTAAATCAGTATGTTAAATGAATGTCCATTGTCACATCAGTATGTTAAATGTATGTTCATTGTTAAATCAGTATGTTAAATGTATGTCTATAGTTACATCAGTATGTTAAATGAATGTCTATTGTTACATCAGTATGTTAAATGAATGTGCATTGTTAAATCAGTATGTTAAATGTATGTCCATTGTTAAATCAGTGTGTTAAATGTATGTCCATTGTTAAATCAGTATGTTAAATGAATGTGCATTGTTAAATCAGTGTGTTAAATGAATGTGCATTGTTAAATCAGTGTGTTAAATGAATGTCCATTGTTAAATCAGTGTGTTAAATGAATGTGCATTGTTAAATCAGTATGTTAAATGTATGTCCATTGTTAATTCAGTGTGTTAAATGTATGTCCATTGTTAAATCAGTATGTTAAATAAATGTGCATTGTTAAATCAGTGTGTTAAATGAATGTGCATTGTTAAATCAGTGTGTTAAATGAATGTCCATTGTTAAATTAGTGTGTTAAATGAATGTCCATTGTTAAATCAGTGTGTTAAATGTATGTCCATTGTTAAATCAGTATGTTAAATGAATGTGCATTGTTAAATCAGTGTGTTAAATGAATGTGCATTGTTAAATCAGTGTGTTAAATGAATGTCCATTGTTAAATCAGTGTGTTAATTGAATGTCCATTGTTAAATCAGTATGGTAAATGAATGTGCATTGTTACATCAGTATGTTAAATGTATGTCTATTGTTACATCAGTATGTTAAATGAATGTCCATTGTTAAATCAGTATGTTAAATGTATGTCCATTGTTAAATCAGTATGGTAAATGAATGTCCATTGTCACATCAGTATGTTAAATTTATGTGCATTGTTACATCAGTATGTTAAATGTATGTCCATTGTTACATCAGTATGTTAAATGAATGTCCATTGTTAAATCAGTATGTTAAATGTATGTCCATTGTTAAATCAGTGTGTTAAATGTATGTCCATTGTTAAATCAGTATGTTAAATGAATGTGCATTGTTAAATCAGTATGTTAAATGAATGTACATTGTTAAATAAGTGTGTTAAATGTATGTCCATTGTTAAATCAGTGTGTTAAATGAATGTGCATTGTTAAATCAGTGTGTTAAATGAATGTGCATTGTTAAATCAGTGTGTTAAATGAATGTCGATTGTTAAATCAGTGTGTTAAATGTATGTCCATTGTTAAATCAGTGTGTTAAATGAATGTGCATTGTTAAATCAGTATGTTAAATGTATGTCCATTATTAAATCAGTATGTTAAATGTTTGTCCATTGTTAAATCAGTATATTAAATGAATGTACATTGTTACATCAGTATGTTAAATGTATGTCCATTGTTAAATAAGTATGTTAAATGAATGTCCATTGTCACATCAGTATGTTAAATGTATGTTCATTGTTAAATCAGTATGTTAAATGTATGTCTATAGTTACATCAGTATGTTAAATGAATGTCTATTGTTACATCAGTATGTTAAATGAATGTGCATTGTTAAATCAGTATGTTAAATGTATGTCCATTGTTAAATCAGTGTGTTAAATGTATGTCCATTGTTAAATCAGTATGTTAAATGAATGTGCATTGTTAAATCAGTGTGTTAAATGAATGTGCATTGTTAAATCAGTGTGTTAAATGAATGTCGATTGTTAAATCAGTGTGTTAAATGAATGTGCATTGTTAAATCAGTATGTTAAATGTATGTCCATTGTTAATTCAGTGTGTTAAATGTATGTCCATTGTTAAATCAGTATGTTAAATGAATGTGCATTGTTAAATCAGTGTGTTAAATGAATGTGCATTGTTAAATCAGTGTGTTAAATGAATGTCCATTGTTAAATTAGTGTGTTAAATGAATGTCCATTGTTAAATCAGTGTGTTAAATGTATGTCCATTGTTAAATGAGTATGTTAAATGAATGTGCATTGTTAAATCAGTGTGTTAATTGAATGTGCATTGTTAAATCAGTGTGTTAAATGAATGTCCATTGTTAAATCAGTGTGTTAATTGAATGTCTATTGTTAAATCAGTATGGTAAATGAATGTGCATTGTTACATCAGTATGTTAAATGTATGTCTATTGTTACATCAGTATGTTAAATGAATGTGCATTGTTAAATCAGTATGTTAAATGTATGTCCATTGTTAAATCAGTATGGTAAATGAATGTCCATTGTCACATCAGTATGTTAAATGAATGTTCATTGTTACATCAGTATGTTAAATGTATGTCCATTGTTACATCAGTATGTTAAATGTATGTCCATTGTTAAATCAGTATGTTAAATGAATGTGCATTGTTAAATCAGTATGTTAAATGAATGTACATTGTTAAATCAGTATGTTAAATGTATGTGCATTGTTAAATCAGTATGTTAAATGAATGTGCATTGTTAAATAAGTGTGTTAAATGAATGTGCATTGTTAAATCAGTATGTTAAATGAATGTGCATTGTTAAATCAGTGTGTTAAATGAATGTGCATTGTTAAATCAGTGTGTTAAATGAATGTCGATTGTTAAATCAGTGTGTTAAATGTATGTCCATTGTTAAATCAGTATGGTAAATGAATGTGCATTGTTACATCAGTATGTTAAATGTATGTCTATTGTTACATCAGTATGTTAAATTTATGTGCATTGTTACATCAGTATGTTAAATGTATGTCCATTGTTAAATCAGTATGTTAAATTTATGTCCATTGTTACATCAGTATGTTAAATGTATGTCCATTGTTACATCAGTGTGTTAAATGAATGTCCATTGTTAAATCAGTATGTTAAATGAATGTGCATTGTTAAATCAGTGTGTTAAATGTATGTCCATTGTTAAATCAGTGTGTTAAATGAATGTGCATTGTTAAATCAGTGTGTTAAATGAATGTGCATTGTTAAATCAGTGTGTTAAATGTATGTCCATTGTTAAATCAGTGTGTTAAATGAATGTGCATTGTTAAATCAGTATGTTAAATGAATGTCCATTGTTAAATCACTGTTTTAAATGAATGTCCATTGTTAAATCAGTGTGTTAAATGAATGTGCATTGTTAAATCACTGTTTTAAATGAATGTCCATTGTTAAATCAGTGTGTTAAATGAATGTGCATTGTTAAATCAGTATGTTAAATGAATGTGCATTGTTAAATCAGTGTGTTAAATGTATGTCCATCTTTAAATCAGTATGTTAAATGAATGTGCATTGTTAAATCAGTGTGTTAAATGAATGTGCATTGTTAAATCAGTATGGTAAATGAATGTGCATTGTTAAATCAGTGTGTTAAATGAATGTCCATTGTTAAATCAGTATGGTAAATGAATGTGCATTGTTACATCAGTATGTTAAATGTATGTCTATTGTTACATCAGTATGTTAAATGAATGTGCATTGTTAAATCAGTATGTTAAATGTATGTCCATCGTTAAATCAGTGTGTTAAATGTATGTCCATTGTTAAGTCAGTATGTTAAATGAATGTGCATTGTTAAATCAGTGTGTTAAATGAATGTGCATTGTTAAATCAGTGTGTTAAATGAATGTCCATTGTTAAATCAGTGTGTTAAATCAATGTGCATTGTTAAATCAGTATGTTAAATGTATGTCCATTGTTAAATCAGTATGTTAAATGTATGTCCATTGTTAAATCAGGATGTTAAATGTATGTCTATTGTTAAATCAGTGTGTTAAATGTATGTCGATTGTTAAATCAGTATGCTAAATGAATGTCCATTGTCACATCAGTATGTTAAATGTATGTCTATAGTTACATCAAAATGTTAAATGTATGTCTATTGTTACATCAGTATGTTAAATGTATGTCTATAGTTACATCAAAATGTTAAATGTATGTCTATTGTTACATCAGTATGTTAAATGTATGTCCATTGTTACATCAGTATGTTAAATGAATGTCCATTGTTAAATCAGTATGTTAAATGTATGTCCATTGTTAAATCAGTATGGTAAATGAATGTCCATTGTTAAATCAGTATGTTAAATGAATGTGCATTGTTAAATCAGTATGTTAAATGTATGTCAATTGTTAAATGAGTATGTTAAATGTATGTCCATTGTTAAATCAATATGGTAAATGAATGTGCAGTGTTAAATCAGTATGGTAAATGTATGTCCATTGTTACATCAATATGTCAAATGAATGTCTATTGTTACATCAGTATGTTAATGTAAAAAAATTGATTCATTCTGACTTCTGAGTTTATCTATTATTGTGTACTAGAAGAATGAGACGATTGAGTCAATCATTAAACAAAAACATTTTTTTCTACTGACACCTATCTAGATGTACCACAGACAACGTTATGAAAAAGCCGTTATGTCAAGCAAAACAAATGTTTGATCGTTACAATTAAATCAATTCATTCTTCTAATATCGTGGACTGATGTTTGAAGGCATAGAGTAACTGAATAGTTTAGAATAATTTTGGCATAATCATTAAGAGTAACGTATGCTTGCACTTAAAGTATTTGTAATAAACATTTACATTACTAATGAATGTATTACATTTTATTTAATTTATGTTTCTGAAGTGTACAGATAGTATCTTTGAAAACTAATTGATGTCAAACTTATTCAATTATGTGATAGGTGTCATTATTTCAAGTGATATATTTTTTAAACCAGTGAATAAAGATTTGATCTACCTGATCGGTCTTCATATTATAGTATACATATTGCCTACAGAACAAAGGGAAATGATTTTTAATTTATTGTAGTGAATGAAGATTTGATCAATTCATCCATTCTCAAATTGTAGCGTGCACATTTACTGACAAAGCGAATGGGCATTTTTTTATACAAATAAATGTCTAACGAAGTTACAATCAAATAAAGATGTTTCATTATTTTTTCATTAAATCGAGATTTACAAAACGTTAGCTGATTGGTAATACCCGAGGACTACTTGAATTATACACAACACACACAACACAACACAACACACACATCTATAATACAGTAGCCTTGGGTATTTAAGTCACAATCCCCATTATTTAACAACAGTCAGTCTATAGATTTTCGACAGTCAGTCAGGCATAAAAAAAAAAGATTATACTTGTGTAGTAATGATAAAAAAAAAAGACAGTTTACTTACTGTAGCGTTTAGAATTTACCTCCCCCCCCCACCTTCACCGCCCCATTCCTACACCGACAGGTGAAACTTGCCCCTCCCAAACGAGTGACCCATCTTAGTTGACCGTGTTACGTAACCCAAGGTCATGGTCAAGCGAACTTTCTTTGTTGTCCGTAATGACACATGCAAAGAGAGCGTGATCACCCCCCCCCCCGCCCCGACCTTTATTAAGTTAAGTTGGAAATAAGTTAATAGACAGCAGATCAGAGAGAAAGATATCGCAGAGTATAGCGATGACAGGCTTAGTAGTTAGACGTTTTTAGTTCGGTGTAGACAGTCTAATAGATATAAGTTGTTTGTTATAGTAGTCGTAGTTAGGAGATCTTTAAATAAGCAAAGTTGTATTATAAATGTATTAAAGTATTTGTTATATTGTGTACTGCACTGAGTTCTGTTATATATATATATATATTAGTCTCAGAAGTAAACGTAACATATTTAGCACATATAAAAGTTGTTGAGCATATTAAAATCACCGTAACACATACCATTCAATATCAGAGAAAATATCAATTAATATCCCAACTCTATCTTCTATTTTAGTAAATTTTCAATGAAAATTATTGCACTCTATTTTCTTAGTACATTAAATTAAAATTAAGTTTGCATTACGTAACATATAAACTACCCGTAGGCCCTCTCCCCCCCCCCATAAAACTAGCCCCCGCCCTCCATCATGGGTTAGATGAAATGTTACAAACTGATCCAAACAGCTAAAAACTTTTTTTTTCTATTTTTATTTTTGTCCCGATTGTTGTTATACCAAATATATATATATATATATATATATATATATATATATATATATATATATATATATATATAATTGAAATTCAATGTCTGTCATAGATGGAGAAAACTTTAGAACCACTGATCTTCGCAATCAAGCTTGCACCTTATTAACATATCTATTTTCGCTTTTAAAAACAGACGTAAAGGAATGTCATACAATATATAAAGGGCTGCTACTCTTGTGACAAAACATTTCAAGGAGACGTACCGTTGGTCTACCCATCTGTGGCTATTGGTGAGTTGAATGAGTCTTAGTTGGCGGAGCGTTCTATCGTGTATTCCGTACTTCCTATTTCATTTTAACTTGCCAACTCTAAGACTTTTGTATTTTAGACTATCCATTAAAATTTCAAAGTGTGTATATTTATTATATAATCTTCTGTCCATAAATCCATTTTGGAATGTTTAAATGTATCCATTCTCAGCCAATATGTTTTATGTTCTATATGGGCATTAACACATGGACGTTGCGTTTTATAAAGGCTTTTTACACATCAGACGATTGTATTGCAGACTTTAGAATACGCTGATTAGTAAAGAGATAATTCACAATAGAAATCTTTATTTAGCTACGACGCGTGGGAGTCTGTAATTGGTGCGCATCTCTTTATAAATAAAATGCATAAAAAGATTTTTAACTTTCTTCTAAACATACTTTATTGTGAATGTAGCTATGTATGTATATATGTTTGTTTGTGACGCACAGAAATCCACATCGTCATACAGAGAACAACCAATATTGGCATACCACTCAGTTATGAACTTGTTAATGCACTTTGCTAAATATTTTTTCATTTAAATTTTCAGGATTAAGATATTTTTTTTTTAATTCGCATTCAACATTTGCTTGATTCATTTCGTCTACCTATCTTCTTTCCAAATTACCAATAGTGCAATTTGTATTATGTGATCCGGATCATCATAATAAAAATCATGATAAATAATGAAAACCTTTCAGTCAACAATTCTTGTCTTTTCAAGTTTCTTTTTACTTTTCTGTTTTTATTATCTTTTTTTTTTTGTTTTTCTTCTTGGGCCAAAATCAGATAAAGAAACCTTACGATGTTACCCATTGTCGCCCTCGTTTTTCTCTTCGGAGCTGCCGCCGCTGGGGTTACTAGCGTGCCTTACGCCCCTACAGCGGCGCCCTATAATTCCGCCCCAGCCAGTTACGTAGACAACAGCAAACCACAAGCCTACAGCGCCCAGCAGACCTACGGCAAGCAGGCTAACGGCTACCAGGGCTACCCCAACCAGCCCTACGCCAACAACCAGGTGGATCTCACCGCTGAGGTGGATGAAGCCAAGGAAGACGTCGCAGGTGAAAGACACACAATATAACATATAAAATTTCATAAAAGATTTTTATTTTTAATGACAACGGGAAGGCCCAATACCAATAAAAACTGAAGACATTTAACACTCCACTTGTATAACACTTTGTGTCATCCATAGAACATAAATTAGTCAGAATGCGAATTCTCAGTTTTTAAAAAAATATTTTTTCCGAAAGCCGCTATATTTGTGTTTATTGTATTGTTTATTACTATGCAGGTGCTACACTATTAAAAATGACAATAAATAAAATATGGCAGCATTGTTTTTAGTCGAGAGGACTTTTAAATTAGCGATTTAGTATGATATTTATTCTGTGGTATAATCTAAGAGGTTTATCTCAATTCAATTAATAAATGTGTGCCCATTGTTTGCCCGATGTAATAACAAAGACTTCTGTTCACAGGTCTGTACGCTAATGCCAACCAACTCAACTTCGCTCTGGACGCCAACAGTAAAAACATCCAAGATGTGTCTCAATTCCGTGCCGATGTTGAAGGAACCATTGCTCCACGAGTGAGAGGTTTGATCAAATCTCAAGACTACAAGATCAAAGAATACCGTGAACAGGTGGGTTTGGTTGATTCAAAGGCTTTAGGCTTACACAATCGAATAAATCAATCAACCTAATAAACAAAATGTTTCTTTTTCGCACGAGGCTGCAGATACAGATAATTTCAACACTTCATCTGCCCCGATGGTCTAATAGGATAAGAGAACTGTATTAACTTTTTTTACTGTGGGGCAAATCCTGTGGCATTGGTTGCGGTTTCGAACCATAGAATTTTCAGCCATGTCCTAAGTAGTTCCGCCATGGGCAATGTTATCTCGGCAATAGTGAGGATGATGAAAAGGCACTGAGAAAAAAACTTAACCCAGGTCACTTGTTGTCAATTTTGATATGATCTCGATTTGAATACTATAGCCCCATGGTTATCAACTGGCGATACATGAACTCCAAGGGATGCGGGAAAGGTTGTGTACAAGGGTACACAGTGACATATGATTTTCGCTCAAAACTACTTAACATTTGCAGAGGGTCGCCTGTTTGCTTACCACTTCACGTGCCCAATAATTGCATTAGAGAGGTAAGCACATTCCAGTATGAGAACAAGTCATTTTTTTTTTTTGCAAACTTAAGTCGGAAGGGGTACCCGCGGACATAGTTTTTTCAATCTTTTGGGATAAAAAAAGATTGAGAGCTGCTGATATGTTAATGCTACGGGGTCATATCCTCTCGCATTCTGTCACCTTTTACTTCCGTGCCACCCCTATAACCCCAGTGTTCACTATGATATGAAGCAGAAGGTTACAACACAATCCGTCACATTTATAAGACCCAAAGGATAAGCGCATTTTAAGATATAGTCACTTTAATAATAATCTATTTGTTTGTTTACTCTTGGATCAAGCTGAATGAACTTCTAGTATTGAGAGATGAAGTGGAACAACTTGCCCAATCTGTTGCTGACGTCAGAAAACTGATGGCCGAAAATCGTAGAATCACAGTTCAGACCATAGTCGAGTTGGAAAATCGTTTGTCTTTCAGTGTGCAGCAGGACATTGATATTGTGAAACTTGTCGCCTTGGTGAGAGAGATTATGATTAAATGATCTCATTAAATATATTCGCAACTTTTTAACACTGTTCTAAACATTGAAATGTTGTACTAAATTTTTCGAAACCTTATAAATGTTGGTGAATTTTATTTAAGTGGTCACACATGATGATATAAGAACCAAGTGAATTTCTCTAAGACTGAAAAGTCCCACAAGTCCACCCAGCTTTAAATGGGCACCCGACTATAGGTTGGGGAAGTAAAGGGGGCTGGGACGTTGTGCTCAGCACACAATCCCTTTGGACGCCCTGGTTTCAGAAAAAAATGTGAATTATACACTTCATGTGCCCCGATGGCCCTTTACTGCTCGAAGAAATTCACTTACTTGTCTCACAGCTCTAAAAGTGATATGATGTGACGTCATTCAACTAATTAATTCAATGAAATCTTATAGGAAAATGTAATGTTTATTTAATGTGTTTTTTAAAAATTAATTTTTATTTATTTGCTTTTAATAAAATTTTAGCAATCTGCTATCTGGTTGCTGAGAAGTTGGTAGAGGGGGGTAAGGCAAATTTAATCTAAAACAATTTCCATTTTTTTTAAATGTCCCTCAATCCTTAATGTTCCTTCGGGAAGATAAAGTTTAGCATTAAACTTCTTTAACCAAAATCATGTTAAAATCGGGGGAAAGAGGGAGGAAGGGACTTTCAACCAACTAGGAACCAGGCATCGACAAAATTCACTTAATTCTAGCGAGGATCAAATCCTGACCCTCAACACGGCTTAGTATTTGTGTGTGTCTGTGCGTGTGTGTGTGTGGATGTATTCTATTTTCATAAGTGTTTATATTTTTTTGCCCTTTGTTCCTCAACTATGTTTCTTTTGTTATATCTGAATTATAAACTACAAGTTTGAAAAAGGAATTTATTGAAACCATTTAGTGAATGTTTTATTGTGTTTTTTTGTTTATTATATTAAGCAAAATGCTGAAAGTGCTGGTATCGACTCTGTCAAAGGTCTTGTCTACCAGAACCAGAACAAGAACGGTGAACTCTCTGATAACTTGGACGCTATCCTTAAAATCGTCAACCTAGAGAGAGGTAAAGGAAACATGTGTATCGTTAACTTAAAAATGAAATGTGTACCCAAAAAAAATTACTGAAATAAACGTTGGATTTTGTCATGGGGAATGTTTATCTCGTGTTTTGTTGAAAGTTCCCTTAGCCATACGGGAAGATGATGTATAGAATTCACATGTTTCTGTAACCGCGGCGTCCAAAGGGATTGTGTGGTTAGCACAACGCCCAATCGCCTTTACTTTCACAACTTAGGTGAGGTACCCTTTAAAAGTTGGGCGGACTTGATGGGCGGACTTGATGGGCTTTCTCATCAAGACTGGGAATCGAACTCAAGACTGCCCATTCGACAGTTGAGCGCTATACAGCGCTCGACCACCCATGTTTTGATGAAGGGGTGTAAAAATCGCATTAATCCTATAAAGTTTATCTGTACTCTTGTACACTTTTTCAACATCAAGCTTTTTTTTGGCTAATAAAAAGCTTATTAAATGACAACACGTGTGAATGTTTATTTGCAGGTTATACAAAGCGTTAATGTGTTGGGGTCGAGTGGAAAGGTCATGTGTCAGTTTTATTGCGATATATTGGATGTCGTAACTTTAGTTGACACAAAAGAAAATCAAACATCTAAAAATTGAGGGTGAGGGAGTGTGTTTGTATGTGTCTGTATGTGTGGGTGTGTAGGGGTGTATTTCTATATTTAGATGCATGATGTCCAATATTTAGTTATATATTGTTATAATGAGAAGATCTTTGCATTTCTTTATTGATTTTTATAAAATATAATCGATCCGTGAGTGAAAGATTTTTAAAAAAAACTGATCTTTCAACTGAATTCAGATATGGGTTATAAAAAAGAAGAATGCAACCATAAGAAGGTATTCAGTATCAGTGTTAGATTGTGTACTTAAAGCACTCTCTGTATTTCAGCTGAAACATTTGGTCTGCAACTCACCAAGAGCCAACCATCGGTCACTCTCAGCTTCTCATCAGCTTTCGCATCAGTGCCAGCTCTAGAATGGGGCGTCGTCGGGTTAAAACTGAAACAGGACCAGAAAGAATACAATCAGAACAGCTATGGTGGCAGCTACGACCAGAATGCATACGATAAGAACAGCTACGGCACAAACAGCTACGGCACAAACAGCTACGGCACAAACAGCTACGGCACAAACAGCTACGGCACAAACAGCTATGACAAAAATACTTACAATCTCAAGTCATGGAACTTTAAAGTCACAGTAAGTTGATATTTTCATGTATTGACTGATAATGGCGCTCGCGCGTGTGTGTATGTGAGTGTGTGTGTGTGTGTGTGTAATAATGAGATGAAATCTTTTAGATCATATAAATCCTTAATATGACGGTTTTTGTGGTGCCATTTTTTCATTCCCACCATTGCTGATAGTGCAATGGCCTTGGTGGCACCACGGGAGATAGAGCGGGGAATTTAATCAGTATCCGTTGATCATTATGGGAGATCAAACCAGGGACCATCAGGTCGACAATCGAGTGCGTACCACACATCCGACCCAACTGTTAATGGTAGCACTAGTTTACCAGCCTGCAAGAGCATAAAAAATTAATGTTCAACAGACAAAATTAATATGCAGCAGACAAAAGTAATGTCCAACAGACAAAATTAATGTCCAGCAGACAAAAAGTAATGTTCAGCAGATAAAACGAATATCCAGCAGACAAAATTAATGTCCAGCAGACAAAATTAATGTCCAGCAGACAAAATTAATATCCAGCAGACAAAATTAATTCCAGCAGACAAAATTAATATCTAGAAAAAAAAAGTAATGTCCAGCAGACAAAAGTAATGTCCAGCAGATACAATTAATGTCCAGTAGACAAAAGTAATGTCCAGCAGTGATGTCAAAATAAACTAAAAGTATGGATAAAATTAAAACAGTAGTTGGCAGTAATGTTATTTTGCGGAACACTTTTGGTGCAACAGGTGGGGCTGTTTTGAAGCATATTTCCTTGTTCAGCCTCATCCATTACTTTCATAAAGTCAAGTAATAACTTATAACACAAAAACCCTTTGTTCATTAGATGTTAACTATCAATATCGTAGTACATTGCGATCAGTCGTCTGTTTGATACCTACATTTATGAGTGCAATATTATTTATTATTAGTTTTTGAGTTTTAAAATAATTGCGTCATCAATAATCTCTAAACAAATAACATTAAACACCTCCCGCTATGGTCTATGTTTACTTTTCTAGTTCGTACCACTGAATAGATATTTTATAATCTATAGTTCTTACTAATAAAAAAAATAACTAATACTAAAGTGTGTCATGAATAGTCCTGATACTTATTATTTGCTCTTTATCAAAAGAAATAGTAAGATAAATTGGTAAATCTTTAAAAGCAATGTATACAATGATATTAAGCATTCACGTCATAGCCAAATCAACATTAAAGTGTCTGCATATTCTTTATTTATAACTATAAGATTCCAACCCCCCCCCCCAAAACTATTTTGTAAATTAATGAACTAGTTAGTGTGTGTGTGTGTGTGTGTGTGTGTGTGAAGTCCATGAGCGGGTGAGATGAAATTTCTTAGATCATTTAACCACGGTTTTTATGGTGCCTTTCTTAGATCCCCACCATATCCCATAGTGCAATGCAGGTAGATTCTGTTTTTAAAGTGCGTGCGGTCTGTTGCGCTTTGGGTCCTGAGCTCGATGCAGGTTTAAGTCACCTATGTCAGTGACCATGCAGTCTTTGAATACGCAGACATAAGTGAGAGTGAAAGAAGGGCGTGACGAAAACTGACCAGTTGGGTGTTTTATAGTGTCAAGGGCTTTTAATAATTAATGTCTTTACTGTGAAATATCATCTGAGGTGTAAACTCACAAATGATTGCGTTTTTTTTTGTTATATTTTGGTGGAAGGCAGTGGGCTCATTTAGTCTTAATATTTTCTGCCCATATTGATCTTAATTTCTAATCCCATCATTCATTGCAGGCCAACGCCAGCACCACGTCCGTCACTGTATCCCTGGCTGACAGCAGTCTGGACTGGTCAGTGGAGTCTGTCGCCGTACGTGTCACTGCCACACTGATTGACAACGGTAAACTGGAGTACACTTCCCGTAACATCGACTACAGCTCCGGGTATGGAAGAGGCAACTACAAGCCGGGTACGAGCAACGTGGACTACAACCCTACCACAGTTGAACCGACCAACTATCCTGCCACAGTTAAACCGACCAACTACCCTGCCACAGTTAAACCGACCAACTACCCTGCCACAGTTAAACCGACCAACTACCCAAATACAGTTAAACCCACCACCAAGTACCCTACCACAGTCAAACCGACCAACTACCCTACAAAAAAACCATTCAAATATTAGAAAACTACACAGCCAAAGTAAACAATGAACTGACTGAGATTAAACTCACCATAATATGCTACATTTAAAAAAAACAACTTTTTCTTTGTCTGCTCTGATTAATTTTATAATATACATTCAATAAAGATTCTTCAACTATTAACAGATGTTTGCCTTTTTTTTTGTGTTGAACTTTGCTTTGTCAAAGTGAGTAGAACTGTGTGACCAATGTAAACAAATCTATTGATATGTAAATTCTAAAAATCCAAATATCACAAAATTTTACGCACTAGTACGGATATAAAACATTTATACGAATATATTCATAACCATTTACAGAGATGCTAGAGTCCAACAGGTAGTGTCCTTAGGGCAAGTGGCGCAACCAGGAGGGGGGCAAGGGGCTCAAGCCCCCCCCCCACCAGGCCCAATCGGAGGGACCCTGCAATTTTTCCAAATCCAACGAATTTTGTGGATGAGGGACGGGGTGCTTCTCAATATGCCACTGACCACAATAACTTCTCTGGCTGAGTCATCCTGGGTTTTATTTCAAGAACCCTGTTACTTCATGAATTTTTGTTTTTTTTTATTCGTTTTGTTTTATTACTATAATTATATCATCAATCAATACATAATTAAAGTTACAAAAAAGACTGTCAAACTCTTAATAATAATAATAATAATCTGTTCTATCCTTAATTTCTAATTTTTAGTTTTGATTCGAAGAGTTTAAAAAAAAATTTCGACTGCGGCGGGCTTTTTTTTTTTAAATGTGAGCCCCCCCCCTCCAGCATTTTTTGCTGGTTGCGCCATTGCTTAGGGCCCCCAGAGTAATGACAACGTCTATGTCGTGCCCCCCTCACACACACACCAAAAAAAAAACTACGAAAGGCGCTAATACAAGACAGTAAACTTTGTATTTTAATTTGAAGTTATGACATGCACCATACAAAATATATCTAATAACTTATCTAACCCCCTCTTCCCATCCACGAATTTCTCAATGAATTCAAATAACAACACGATGCATCCTAAAAAAAAAAGTAATACAATATGTTTTCGTTCAAAGATACACTGATGTATCAGGTCTATGATACAGGTGGGTAACTGTAAGGCATGTCACTGTAACTATCCTTGCGACTTCAAGCTACATTTTAACCAATGAACTGCACGGAGCCTCAATTGTCCCTGCAGTATTTGAACATGGTGGTGATTTACAACGGTTACAAAGATAATAAATAGTCGTCCCCTTGGATATTGTAATGATCAGATAAGCCTACGATATTGGATTTAACCTGGAGCTTTATTAATTATCTGGCCACTTAGTAGCGGAAGTAAAAATATTATATTTTTTGGGCAGACAATAAAATTTCTTCACTTCAGACATGAGACATACGACTTTATATTCTTGACTGGAATGACGTGACTTGGTTTTCACATCAATTATCATTGGATCATGTATGTAATGTAGAAGAATAAATAATATATATATTTATCTGCTCAGTGCTTTGTATCTATTCTCTACATGTATTACGTCTGTGGACATTTAATTACAAATAATAATAAATATACACCCAAGTCAAGCCAGTCAAACCAGAAACTCCGAAGAGACCAAACTACCATTTATACAAGTGACATAGAAATAATAATATACATAAATATAACAAAATAATTCTACAACTTTTCTACCATAAAGAAATTATCCATGACAGATATATAAGGCCAATATGTTGCATTTTAACATGGTGTTGATTTACAACGGTTACAAAGATAATGGTTTGAAGGTTGTTACTGCCGGGGGTTGGTAGCGGGGATAAGCTCCCACTAACAAATAAAATGCTCCCAATGGCGTGCGTCTCAAATAGCCTCTGACAACCAAGTCCAACTCCTGGCCTTCTCGTGCGGCTTAGCTACTAAGCCCGGTGAAACTGTTTCCACTGACAGGAGAAGGGGCGAAGGCGGTTCACTGGCGCCTCAAAACCAGCCGCTTCGGGCAGATGGGGCTCGTCAACCTCGGTTGGTAGCTCATCTAGGAGAAGGAAAACTCTGTTTTCAAACCTCCGCTGCCTAGCGGCATACCTCCTACGAGGATAGGCTAAGGGAGTAAACCCTGAAAAGAAATCCGGAGCTGGAGCCCCCAAGGCTGCCAGACCTTATATTGTCAACGCCGGCAACTCCTGCGGCGCAGCTGAAGCCAAGCCGTATCGACTCTGTCATTACCTTGGATCCCTCAGTTGCGCGGAGAGGGGGGGACTGCTGCACGGGCAAAAGCTATCCCTCCATATTACCCTGCCCAGGCTCTGTAGCTAAACTGGAGAGGATACTCCAGCGTCGTTGCACGATGTCGATACAACACGGAAGGGGACAGTTACCGGTTCTAAGCTCATCCGATTGGCGAAGGAAACGAGCGCCAGGGGTCTCTTTCGACGGTGGGAGAGGTCATCGCGCCTCATTGGACAGCTACCGCCCGCCTCAAGCTGGGCAGCCCCCAGCCAGTTGGGTGCTGTCTCGCCATGGCTCACCTGCCCTACTGGGTGCGTGGGGATTAGAGATGCATTTCTCAAAAAGTGGGCCAAAAAACACACGCATCAGGCAAATTCAAGATAAGAACTAGCAAGAAGCCTCCAGCTCTTCGATTCGCAAGCTGGAACATCAGGACCAGGTGTACCGGACTCACATCTGACCTTCAGAAGATTGATGACGCAAGGAAGACCGCTGTCATCGACAGGGAACTCTCACGACTAAACATCGACATCGCCGCTCTACAGGAGACCCGGCTGGCTGAAACCGGCACCACAGAGAAGCTAACTACACATTCTATTGGCAAGGGAAGTCCTCAAACCAACCGAGGCAACACGGTGTTGGCTTCGCGGTGAAAAACACGCTTGTCAGATTCATAGAGCCCCCAACATACGGCTCTGAGAGATTACTAATCCTCCGATTATCAACGTCCTCTGGCCCAGCTCACATATTCAGCGTGTATGCTCCAACCCTCTGCTCCACTGCCGAGGAGAAAGATCAATTTTACCAGTCCCTAGATGAAGCGCTATTGAAGATTCCTTGCACCGATAGCCTTTATCTCCTTGGTGATTTCAACGCAAGGGTAGGAGCTGACCATGTGGCGTGGCCCACCTGTCTCGGAAGCTTTGGGAGGGGAAAGATAAATGAAAATGGCCAGAGACTGCTTGAGCTCTCGTGCCACCATGGCCTGTGCGTGACCAACACCTTCTTCAGGTGCAAAGAGATCCATCAGGTGTCATGGAGGCACCCACGCTCCCGCCACTGGCACCAACTCGACCTCGTCCTCACCAGAAGAGGGAATATCGACAGTATCCTCCTCACCCGCAGCTACCACAGTGCAGACTGCGACACGGACCACGCCCTCGTGGCAAGCAAGGTGCGCATAACGCCGAAGAAACTGCATCACTCCAAGAAAAAAGGTCGCCCACGCATCAATATCAACTGTGACAGAAATCCCGAAAAAAACCAACAGTTTATCAGCAGTCTGAGAGTTACACTCAGTGAAAGAAAGTTAGCAGTTGACACCATCGACTCTAGGTGGTCGCGTCTGCGTGATGTCGTATATAACTCAGCCATCACCACCTATGGAAAGATAGAGCGGAAAAACGCCGATTGGTACGAGGCCCACTGGGAGGAAATGGAACCCGTTACCGAGGTAAAAAGGAAAGCCCTACTGGCCTACAAGGCCAGGCCCAGTCCCAACACACTAAAAGCCCTACGGACAGCCAGGAGCAAAGCCCAGCAGACCGCCCGCAGATGCGCCAACTCCTACTGGTTGAACCTCTGTAGCAGCATCGAGGCAGCTGCCGATACAGGAAACGCAAGAGGGATGTACGAGGGCATCAAAAAGGCAATAGGCCCAACTCCCTCCAAAACAGCCCCCCTTATATCCAAAACAGGAGAGGTCATCAAGGACCAGGAAAAACAGATGCAGAGGTGGACCGAACACTACCTGGAGCTATACGCAACCCAGAACACTGTGACTGATGCCGCTCTTGGCGCTATCCCAGATCTGCCTGTCATAGAGGAGCTAGACGCCACACCCACCGTGGATGAACTAAGCAAAGCCATCGACTGCCTTGCAAACGGAAAGGGCACCCGGTAGCGATGGAATCCCACCAGAAGTTCTGAAGAGCGGAAAACCAACACTGCTAAAGCCATTGCACGACCTCCTAAGTCGATGCTGGGAACAGGGCTATATCCCCCAAGACATGAGGGATGCCAAAATTATCACACTATACAAGAACAAAGGGAGCGGAGCGACTGTAATAACTACCGGGGCATCTCCCTCCTCAGCATCGTCGGCAAAGCTTTCGCCCGCGTCGCTCTAAACCGCCTGCAGGCCCTCGCCTCCCGAGTCTACCCAGAGTCACAGTGTGGCTTCAGGGCTGGCCGATCAACAGTGGACATGATCTTCTCACTACGTCAACTTCAAGAGAAATGTCAGGAACAGCAGGTGCCACTCTACATCGCTTTCGTCGACCTCACAAAGGCGTTTGATCTAGTAAGTCGAAGTGGACTCTTCAGCTTGCTGCAAAAGATTGGCTGCCCCCCACACCTGCTTGCAGTGGTCATGTCCTTCCACGACAACATGCATAGCACGGTTTGCTACAACGGGGCAATCTCCGAGGCCTTCCCAGTCAGCAGCGGAGTAAAACAGGGCTGCGTCCTTGCACCTACACTCTTCGGCATTTTCTTTACCATGCTCCTCCAATACGCCTTCAAGGATTGCAGCGAGGGTGTTTACATCCATACAAGACCCGATGGCAAGCTTTATAACATAGCCCGCCGCCGTGCAAAGACCAAAGCCACAAAGGTCCTAATTCTCGAGCTGCTCTTTGCTGATGACGCAGCCTTGACATCACACACTGAAGACGGACTGCAGCAGCTTGTCACCCGCCTCTCCCATGCATGTAAAGAGTTTGGACTGACTATCAGCCTGAAAATGACGAATGTTATGGCACAGGGTACAGATACACCCCCAAGCATTGACATCGATGGGCACACCCTAGAGGTTGTCGAGAACTTCACTTACCTCGGGTCCACCATCTCCAGCTCGCTATCCATAGACCCGGAGATCGATTGCAGAATCGCTAGGGCAGCCACAGTCATGGCGAGACTAAAGCAACGTGTGTGGGAAAACCCCAGCCTCACCGAAATTACCAGATTGCGCGTCTACCAGGCCTGCATACTTAGTACCCTCCTCTATGGATGCGAGACGTGGACCACTTACGCGAGGCACGAAAGAAAGCTAAACAATTTCCACATGAGGTGCCTGCGACGTATACTGCAGATAAAGTGGCAAGACAAGATCCCCAACACTGGGGTGCTGGAGCGGGCCAACATGAGCAGCTTGTTTGCAGTTGTCAGCGAGAGACGCCTCAGATGGCTCGGTCATGTCAAAAGAATGGACGCAGGCCGCATCCCGAAAGACCTACTCTATGGCAAGTTAGTTACCGGCCAGAGGAAAACAGGGCGACCTAAAATGCGCTACAAAGACACCTGCAAAAAGGATATGAAAGAGTGCTCCATTAACCCCAACTCCTGGGAGAGCCAAGCAGCCGACCGCCAGTCATGGAGGCTCGCTGTCCGGCAGGGTTCATTGCGCGCAGAGGCTGAGCGACAGGATACTGCTGCCCTGAAAAGAACAAGACGGAAGCGGAAAAAGAACAGCTACAACAACCAACTATCTTCAAGTGTGACAAGTGCGGCAGGGATTGCCACTCCCGAGTCGGACTGCACAGCCATTCCCGGCGGTGTTTTGTAGACTCAACTTAGCTACACCATCGTCTCTCGAGACGGACGGATGCCGATGAAGAAGACAAAGATAATAAATAGTCGTTCCGTTGGATATAAGGCCAATATGTTACATTTTAACTGCACTAAAACGAGGACCAACGTGAAGGCTGTGCAGTACAAACGCATAGGAATCCCGTTGGCCAGAGGCGTAGTGAGGGGTGGGCAAGGGGGCATCGTGCCCCGGGCGCTCTCACAAAAGGGCGCCAAATAGTATATTTTACATATTATATATGGTTTCCGAATGGGTGGCGCTAAAAAGATATTAAAAAGATATTGTGCCCCGGGCGCGTGTTAAGCTCGCTACGACACTGCCGTTGGCATCAGTTATCTACTACCGAAATACTAAGCAATTTGCGGGTCTGTTTGATCAGAGGGGGTCCCGAAGTCTATAGATGTGCATAAAATTTTCTCGTAAACTCGTAAGCCCCCGGGTACCAAAAGCCCCTATAAAGAATCATTAAGTACTTGTAATAAAGCACTAAAGTGCTGAACACATATTAAATGGGGAAATGGAGGAACTAATAAATCAGGATATAGATATAGATTTTTTATTCTTTTAAAATATTTTTTTGAACAAGGACATAATATTTTACTAGACATAACACATTTGATAGCTAAATATGATTATTTGAAATTGTGTAATATGGAGTGACAATCGTTAGACGGAATTGTACTAATGCTTCCGATATAGTCCCGTGAATGTTTGAGTTGAATTATAAATAAGCCAGCTAATCAAATTAATAAGACTATATATATATACATATATATATATATATATATATATATATATATATATATATATATATATAAGATGGGTTGTGCGGCCGCATAGAGCGCCAAGCTAGAGGGGTCGCCGAAATAGTAATCTTGAAAACAATATTCAGCCTCTAAACCAGACATGGGCAATCTACGGTCCGTTTGGCGTTTTGATTGCCTCCGCAGTACACTCCCCTCCGTACATTTACATCCGTAACGTTTACATTCAATTTACGTTAGTTAATATAAAGTATAATAGACCCGCGGTCCTCAGCCGGTGGTACGCGTACCCCGTGGGGTAACGGGAAAAGTTATGCAGGGGTACTCAGAGACACATAATTTTTGTTTAAAAGTTTGAATAAAAAAGATCGCCAGTTTGCTGCGTGACACATCGCCAAACCACGTGACCAGTATCGCATTGGAAAGGTATCGCACATTACTATTATGACAATGAGTACCTTTATTCGTGAACTTACTCGTGAGGGGGGTCCCCGCCGTCACACTTTCGCACCTTTTTTTCAGAACGGTGGGGGAGTGGGTGGGGGAGGGCAAAACAAAATGAATACAAGGCGCCTCAGTAGCTAGTCACGGGCTGGTATTACTAAACAAGTGTGTGAAGTCCCTGTAAGGATGAGATGAAATATCTTAGATCCTATAAACTACTAATGGGACGATAGTGCAATGGCCATTGAGGCGCCACGGGAGATATATTGGGAACTTGAGCCAAGAATTGAAAAATTTCCTTGGTCCTCACCAGGGATCGAACCAAGTATCAACATATCACTCTGTCGTATCAACATATCAATCTGTCGTATCAATATATCACTCTGTCGTATCAACATATCAATCTGTCGTATCAACATATCACTCTGTTGTATCAACATATCAATCTGTCGTATCAACATATCACTCTGTTGTATCAACATATCACTCTGTCGTATCAACATATCACTCTGTCGTATCAACATATCACTCTGTCGTATCAACATATCACTCTGTTGTATCAACATATCAATCTGTCGTATCAACATATCACTCTGTTGTATCAACAGAACATGAGCGGATGGCAGAGTGGTGAAGATGCTCGACTGTCTACCCGAGAGTCCTGGGTTCGATCCACGAGAACTTTTTCCCGGTACTGGGGAAAGTTGATTTAATTCCTAGCCGTTCACTCAGCTAGAAATGGATACCCGACTTAAGTCGGAGAAGTAAAGGCGGCTGGGAGTTGTGCCAACCACACAATACCTATTATGTAAAGATGTTGGTAAATCAGATGAATTATATTCATTCAATAAATCTGCCCATGTAGCCCTTTACAGCGAAGGGAACTTTAACCTTTCACTTATGTCTTCTACAATTATTTCAATAATGTAGTGATATTTGAATGTATTACTCTTATAGCAGTGTAAGAAGACTAGAGTCAGTGCATCGATATCATTACATGGTAAGTACATATTTATGAATGTATTACTATCTATCACAATATCTTTGGGAATGTAGATCCTTATTTCTTATTTCATGTTGTCTCTAAAATTTGGCATCATTTGTTCATTTATCAGTAATTTTTTCTTCCTATTCTTTTATCCGCTTTGGAAGACCAAGGTGATGTTGGAAAATATATAATGATTGCTTTCAATCAAAAGTTTGACTAATTTAGAAAGAGAAATGGATGGCAATTACGAATCAATTTAAAAATAAAATATTTCGTTCATGTTCAGTTTGAATCGTATAACAGTCTTTCTTATTAGGTAGACCTCTGAGCTGAAGACCATTAATTTTTTTCCTTTTTGTGTTGATTTCTCATTAAATACAGATGACAATAAAACGGTGACACTAAAACTGCACACAAAAGAAAATAAAAACGTGGTGTTGCTTTAATATAACATGGAATTTAATTAAATTGAAATATGTCTTAGAGTGAAATGTCCCGTGGTCCAAAGTCTGATAGTCCTAGAACGTGTTTGGTCTCTTTTTCACTAATATTTGGAAGCACCATAACTGGCAGCATAGCTGGCACCGTAGTTCACCAGGATGCTGTTGTCCTTGAAGGCTACGGTCACTACGACACCAACCTGAAGTGGTAAAAAAGGTAATAACATACAGTATTAACATACAGTAATAACATAAAGTGTTACTATAAGTAGATGTTAATGTCATACAGATGTATATAAAAATGAGATAAATCGATTAGTGTGTAAAGTTCTTGTAAGGATGAGATGAAATCTCTTAGATCCTATAACTACTAATGGGACAGTTTTATGGTGCCCTTCTTTGATCCCAACCATAGACGATAGTGCAATGGCCATGGATGCGCCACGGGGGATATAGCGGGAACATTCACTATAACCTGAAATATCTATTGGTCCTCACCGCAGATTGAACCAGGGACCCTCAGCTCGAAAGTCGAGAGCTTTATCGATATATATATATATATATATATATGTATATATATAGACAGAGAGAAACGATTTACCGTTTTAATAGCTATGTATATCTTTCATCAGTCTAATTATATATCTGTCTATTAAATTGATTTATTAAACATTAATATTATACCATCACTATGTACAAAAGGAAACAATGAGTTCCAACCTTATGCAAGAATTTAAACAAAACACACAGCTACAATAAAACTACTCTAATCTATGTCCTGACCTCAGCCACTCTCCATCCACCAGTGCTGAAGTCAGTTAGGACCACTGTGACCTCTCTGGTGCCCTGGTTGTAGCTAGCTTGGACATCGTAGGCAACTGTGGCTGGGAAGTTGAGTGGTACTCTGGAAGAACGAAATCATAGAGGCGGATGAGAGGAAGAAAGAAATCATAGAGGCGGACGAGAGGAAGAACGAAATCATAGAGACGGATGAGAGGAAGAACGAAATCATAGAGGCGGACGAAAGGAAGAACGAAATCATAGAGGCGGACGAGAGGAAGAACAAAATCATAGAGACGGACGAGAGGAAGAACGAAATCATAGAGGCGGACGATAGGAAGAACGAAATCATAGAGGCGGACGAGAGAAAGAACGAAATCATAGAGACGGATGAGAGAAAGAACGAAATCATAGAAACGTAAGAGAGGAAGAACGAAATCATAGAAACATGCAATGCATACATCATGTCTCTCTTATGTAACCAATAGTAATTATCAACATGCTATTTCTATCATTTTATGGTTAGCCCATTCTTTTTATCAGGCGGCCTATATATGAACAAGTGTTTTATTGAGGTAACCAGTCAATGAAAAGATGTGCGACACCTGAAGTCAAATCATTATTAGCATGTTGTACAAAGTTAACTGTTACCATAGCAACAAACTATATGTCGTGACAGCTGCTACAATAGTGACAAACTATATGTCTTGATAGCTAACTGCTATGAAAGTAAAAAAAAATTTGGCTTACCAGCTTTTAAGTCGTTATCATATGTAGGCCTACATCAACGTTTTTCAGAAATGATCTTTAGAGAATCGACAGTAAGGTACACGGAACTACAAACGCAAACATACGAGTATTTTCAGGTCTCCTTAAGTTAACACGAAACGTGACTTACGAGTATTCCTTGGTGTATGTGTTTCCATAGCTGCTTCCTTGTGGGTAGGCGCTGCCTTGAGGGTAGGCGCTGCCTTGTGAGTAAGAGCCACTAGGAGCGTATGAGCCAGGCTGTGCGTAGGCAGTGTAGGGGTTGCTGGCGTAGGATGATCCATATCCGTTGTTGGCATAAGAAGATCCATATCCATTGTTGGCGTAGTTGATGACGTAGCTCTTCGAGTCTTTGGTGACGACGAGCTTGAAGATGCCCCACTGCAAGGTTGGCAGACGGCCATCGAAGTCAGCGGTGACGGCTCTGGTCTGTGATGGGACATCGCTGGTCAAAGTGAAACTTTCATCGACGGCTGAAAAAAATATATGTTGACAAGAATATGCAAAAATATTATGGCGATCGAATTCCATTGTCGATTTCTTTTTAAACATTCATTTAAAACTAAGAGCAGTTAAGTCTGTTTACCTTTTTTAAACACAGTTACCTCTATTTATTTTAATGAGTTTTTAGACAATGAAAAAATTAGACCGACCGAAGTTTAAAAAAAAAAAAAGAAAATATAATAACACGTTTATGTAAAATTATTTATTAATTTTATTAACAAAAATAAATGTTAATTTTGATCAAGTAACATGTAGCCATTTTTTTTACCATGTACTTGTTAGTTCGCATGGCTTGTAGGCAGTTAATGATTTATACCAGTTTTGTTTTTATTAACTTCATTTTATTTGTGTTTTGTATAGCCCCTGAAAGTTGGGGGGGGGGGGGGGGGGAGATGTTTATGTTTTAGGGGGGGTCGTCGAAAATTTTATTAATTACTAATCAACAAATTATGCAATAAATTTTAGATTTCCTTATCTTTTTTCTTTCTTTTTTTAGGTAAGTCGCAGACATTCGAACAGGTTTCTTAATGGGTCGCGAATGGGCAAAGTTTGAGAACTACTGACTTGATCAATTTGCAGTATCCTTGATCTGCCAGTCAGCCGATTGCAATTTATCTGCATGCATGTAACTATAATATGACAAAGACAACCTTGAGAACTGAGCACGTTGAATATAACCTGCTTTATAGTATTAAAACCTCAACATAATTGCCTCCCGTGATTTAATTGAACATTTTAAGTTTAAATAAAAATTAAAGACAGTACGTGATTATTTTTATATGTCACATAGAAATAATATAATTTTATTTTAAGAAAATATGTTATAATATGTTTGCTTGAGAAAATATGTTATAATATGTTTGCTTGAGAAAATATGTTATAATATGTTTGCTTGAGATATCATCAAGTTAATCTATTTGTACACCAAAGTTATTTTTTAAAATAATCATTATTTTTTTATTAGTATTTAGAACGGTTAATTAGCATTTTAAGACACCAAAAAATGTACACCCATATTTTTAGCGCCCATAAATAGCTGCTGGGTTGAACGGAAGTGAATTATGTCAGGACGTACCATGATCAGTAAGGTCAAAAGGCATCTCCTGTGCCAGGCTATCCTGTTCTCGAAGACATACCATGGTCTATGGGGAAAAGATCACTGGGATTCTCCAGTCGGGAAAAAAAAACATTTGCGACGGTGGTGGAACTGTGATCAATTAGGACAAACCGAGACCACAGTATTCACAGATGGCTGTGGTGACGAATGTGGTCGGCACACAACATGTTAATAATATTCAACGCATGAGAGGTTAAAAGATGTTAACAATCACCTAATTCACTATCTTGAACTTGAGAGACTTCTTCAACGACTTCACGCAGTTTGGCGAGCTGTTCTTCAGTAACGACAGCGTTGTACTCGAGGTTTTTAAGATTATTCAGCTGTTCCTGAAGCTGTATTGATGAATATAGTAAACAAAATAGGAGGCGTTACTGGGACGAATGGCCTAGTTGTGTAGTTACTCGACAGTCGACCTGAGAGTCCTGGGTTCGATCCTCGGTGAGGCCCATGGAATTTTTCCAGGTGAAATTTGGTACAAAGTCATCCCATAAGTATCTGACTTAAGTTGGGGAAGTAAAGGCGGCTGGGCGTTGTGCTAACCACACAATCCCTTCATATGCCAAGGTCATAGAAATAGATAAATTCTACACTTCATCTGCCCCGATGGCCCGTTAGGGCTAAGGAAACTTTTAGGAGGCTTTCTATCATTTGGAGGGTGGCGCATATTAATGTATCCCGCACAGGGCGCTATGATAGCTGGCTACGGCCCTGCATTTATGTATATACCATCAGGTCAAAACCATTTTTATATCACTGCTTTTCGAGTATTTAGAACAAATCATAAAAAATACTACAGTACTGACAATATAAACGTCTTTCTTTTTATATATAAATAAATATATAAATATATCCCAATGTTAAGTTTCAGTCAAATATTATTTGTAAGGGAAGTCCCTGAAAGGAAGACATGTTTATCTTTTATATCCTGTAAACAATAATGGGACTGTTTCTACGGTGCCCTTCTTTCATCCCCACCACAGCCGCTAGTGCATAGGGCATAAAGCAACCATGGACTTTCGCCATGACCTGAAATATCCGTTTTTCAAACCCGGGATCCTCAGATCGATATCGAGTGCTTTACCGCACGACCAACCGACTACCTTCTCCCCCAAAATATTATAAATTACATGATATAATTGTTGTAAAGAATTATGAATGTTTACTGAGAATTGTGACCAAAATATTACTAACCTCTTTCTGGACCTGGGCAAGCTGGTTGTCCTGGGATTGATCTTGTGCCTTCAGTGTAGCAGCGAATTTAGCGAGTGTGTCAATCTCTCTCTCAATATCTGGAGTCAGGCTCTTGAGCTTCTCCACGGTCTTGTTGAGAACGGAGACGTCATCCCAGAGTTGCAACAACTGAACGGCCTGTGCATCAAAGATGGCTCATTGTCATCATGAGTAATCCTTTTTTTCTAGTTAAAGATTCACTCAAAGAGCAATCCTAGATCTTATGTATTGACTAGGTTTTTTTGTAGCTAGGTGCATTATGGAACTGCGAGACTAGAATGGGACTATAACAGACATGGGCGAACTACGCCCCCCCCTCCCACGGCCTACATCCGGCCCGATTGACTGTTTAATCAGGACCGCCACTTGTTTCAGAGAGAAACAAAGCACTAGTTTTTTTATTCCACGACGGTTTCCTTTAATTCATATATACTTATTAGTTTAACTCGACAAATGTACGAATCCATTGTGACCTGTGAGTAGAAAAGTTTGCCCACCCCTAGACTAGCATAATGTCCAGCCGTCCTTGCTGCCCATTACTTATGTAACAACAACATTTAAATACAAATTCTATTGTATATTAATATTCTGATGATACACCAGTAGATAGCCAATAACAGTCAAGGAGAAATTGTTTTAGCCAATGGGAGAAGACTTTTCAGTAATGAAGCGCCTTCTGTTTAATATATTTTCTGAGGGAATTAGAAATTTATTTTGCGGAAGAAATGCGCAATACCGCATTCGAAGACATTTAAATAAAATTAGTTGAACGATTCATAAATGAAAATACCTCAGTGTAGCTTTTTTAGAAAGCGAAGTATACCAGATACCAAAAGTATTGTTGGAATTTAAAAAAAATTTTATGGAAAAAGATCGCAAAAAAATAATTACGGAGGTTCCAAAACTATATTTCAATATTTACAATATAATATATTACAGAGGTTCCAAACCTATATATCTTATTTACAATATATTGTATTGCAGAGGTTCTAAAACTATATTTCATTATTTACAATATAATATATTGGAGAGGTTCCTAAACTATATTTCATTATTTAGAATATAATATATTACAGAGGTTCCAAAACTATATTTCATTATTTACAATATAATATATAACAGAGGTTCCAAAGCTACTTTTCATTATTTACAATATATTGCATTGCAGAGGTTCTAAAACTATATTTCATTATTTACAATATAATGTATTGCAGAGGTTCTAAAACTATATTTCATTATTTACAATATAATGTATTGCAGAGGTTCTAAAACTACTTTTGATTATTTACAATATATTGTATTGCAGAGGTTCTAAAGCCACTTTTCATTATTTACAATATATTGTATTGCAGAGGTTCTAAAGCCACTTTTCATTATTTACAATATATTGTATTGCAGAGGTTCTAAAACTATATTTCATTATTTACAATATAATGTATTGCAGAGGTTCTAAAGCTACTTTTCATTATTTACAATATATTGTATTGCAGAGGTTCTAAAACTATATTTCATTATTTACAATATATTGTATTGCAGAGGTTCTAAAACTATATTTCATTATTTACAATATATTGTATTGCAGAGGTTCTAAAACTATATTTCATTATTTACAATATATTGTATTGCAGAGGTTCTAAAATTATATTTCATTATTTACAATATATTGTATTGCAGAGGTTCTAAAACTATATTTCATTATTTACAATTTATTGTATTGCAGAGTTTCTAAAACTATATTTCATTATTTACAATATATTGTATTGCTGAGGTTCTAAAACTATATTTCATTATTTACAATATATTGTATTGCAGAGGTTCCAAAGCTATATTTCATTATTTATAATATAATATATTGCAGGGGTTCCAAAGCTACTTTTCATTATTTACAATATATTGTATTACAGAGGTTCCAAAGCTACTTTTCATTATTTACAATATATTGCATTGCAGAGGTTCTAAAACTATATTTCATTATTTACAATATAATGTATTGCAGAGGTTCTAAAACTATATTTCATTATTTACAATATAATGTATTGCAGAGGTTCTAAAACTACTTTTCATTATTTACAATATATTGTATTGCATAGGTTCTAAAGCCACTTTTCATTATTTACAATATATTGTATTGCAGAGGTTCTAAAACTATATTTCATTATTTACAATATAATGTATTGCAGAGGTTCTAAAACTACTTTTGATTATTTACAATATATTGTATTGCAGAGGTTCCAAAGCCACTTTTCATTATTTACAATATATTGCATTGCAGAGGTTCTAAAACTATATTTCATTATTTACAATATAATGTATTGCAGAGGTTCTAAAACTATATTTCATTATTTACAATATAATGTATTGCAGAGGTTCTAAAACTACTTTTGATTATTTACAATATATTGTATTGCAGAGGTTCTAAAACTATATTTCATTATTTACAATATAATGTATTGCAGAGGTTCTAAAACTATATTTCATTATTTACAATATATTGTATTGCAGAGGTTCTAAAACTATATTTCATTATTTACAATATAATGTATTGCAGAGGTTCTAAAACTACTTTTCATTATTTACAATATATTGTATTGCAGAGGTTCTAAGACTACTTTTCATTATTTACAATATATTGTATTGCAGAGGTTCTAAAGCCACTTTTCATTATTTACAATATAATATATAACAGAGGTTCCAAAGCTACTTTTCATTATTTACAATATATTGCATTGCAGAGGTTCTAAAACTATATTTCATTATTTACAATATAATGTATTGCAGAGGTTCTAAAACTATATTTCATTATTTACAATATAATGTATTGCAGAGGTTCTAAAACTACTTTTGATTATTTACAATATATTGTATTGCAGAGGTTCTAAAACTACTTTTCATTATTTACAATATATTGTATTGCAGAGGTTCTAAAACTATATTTCATTATTTACAATATAATGTATTGCAGAGGTTCTAAAACTACTTTTCATTATTTACAATATATTGTATTGCAGATGTTCTTAGACTACTTTTCATTATTTACAATATATTGTATTGCAGAGGTTCTAAAGCCACTTTTCATTATTTACAATATATTGTATTGCAGAGGTTCTAAAGCTACTTTTCATTATTTACAATATATTGTATTGCAGAGGTTCTAAAGCTACTTTTCATTATTTACAATATAATATATAACAGAGGTTCCAAAGCTACTTTTCATTATTTACAATATATTGTATTGCAGAGGTTCCAAAGTTACTTTTCATTATTTACAATATATTGCATTGCAGAGGTTCTAAAGCTACTTTTCATTATTTACAATATAATGTATTGCAGAGGTTCTAAAACTATATTTCATTATTTACAATATAATGTATTGCAGAGGTTCTAAAACTACTTTTGATTATTTACAATATATTGTATTGCAGAGGTTCTAAAACCACTTTTCATTATTTACAATATATTGTATTGCAGAGGTTCTAAAGCCACTTTTCATTATTTACAATATAATGTATTGCAGAGGTTCTAAAACTACTTTTCATTATTTACAATATATTGTATTGCAGAGGTTCTAAGACTACTTTTCATTATTTACAATATATTGTATTGCAGAGGTTCTAAAGCCACTTTTCATTATTTACAATATATTGTATTGCAGAGGTTCTAAAGCTACTTTTCATTATTTACAATATATTGTATTGCAGAGGTTCTAAAGCTACTTTTCATTATTTACAATATAATATATAACAGAGGTTCCAAAGCTACTTTTCATTATTTACAATATATTGTATTGCAGAGGTTCCAAAGCTACTTTTCATTATTTACAATATATTGTATTGCAGAGGTTCTAAAATTATATTTCATTTTTTACAATATAATGTATTGCAGAGGTTCTAAAACTACTTTTGATTATTTACAATATATTGTATTGCAGAGGTTCTAAAACTACTTTTCATTATTTACAATATATTGTATTGCAGAGGTTCTAAAGCCACTTTTCATTATTTACAATATATTGTATTGCAGAGGTTCTAAAACTATATTTCATTATTTACAATATAATGTATTGCAGAGGTTCTAAAACTACTTTTCATTATTTACAATATATTGTATTGCAGAGGTTCTAAGACTACTTTTCATTATTTACAATATATTGTATTGCAGAGGTTCTAAAATTATATTTCATTATTTACAATATAATGTATTGCAAAGGTTCTAAAGCCACTTTTCATTATTTACAATATATTGTATTGCAGAGGTTCTAAAGCTACTTTTCATTATTTACAATATATTGTATTGCAGAGGTTCTAAAGCTACTTTTCATTATTTACAATATATTGTATTGCAGAGGTTCTAAAACTATATTTCATTATTTACATATATTGTATTGCAGAGGTTCTAAAACTATATTTCATTATTTACAATATATTGTATTGCAGAGGTTCTAAAATTATATTTCAGTATTTACAATATATTGTATTGCAGAGGTTCTAAAACTATATTTCATTATTTACAATATATTGTATTGCAGAGGTTCTAAAACTATATTTCATTATTTACAATATATTGTATTGCAGAGGTTCTAAAACTATATTTCATTATTTACAATATATTGTATTGCAGATGTTCCAAAGCTATATTTCATTATTTATAATATAATATATTGCAGGGGTTCCAAAGCTACTTTTCATTATTTACTATATATTGTATTGCAGAGGTTCTAAAACCACTTTTCATTATTTACAATATATTGTATTGCAGAGGTTCTAAAACCACTTTTCATTATATACAATATAATGTATTGCAGATGTTCTAAAATCACTTTTTATTATTCACAATATAATGTATTGCAGATGTTTTAAAACTAACTATTTTTCGTCTTTTAAATATAAGGTAAATAGATTTTTTGTACAGTTTTTTTTTCATTTATATACTTATTTAATTATTTAAAGCCCAAAAAATGATATGTTCTCTTGTGTTCTTTCAGTTATAGAGTCTCGGAATCTACTTGTGTACTATTTTCCTGTTTTCCTTTTCCCCTTATTCTACATATTTACTCGATTCAGTCCAGACGTTTATTTAGTTACCTGCAGTTCAAGAACAGCGATCTCTTCGTTCTGTCGGGTGATTGTCTCAATCCATTCCTCCACCACTTCATTCAAGCTGTCGACGTAGACTCTGTTTTGGTTGTTAGAGTTTCTGAGGGTGACAGTTCTGGAGTCGATGGAGTCGGCGCTCGCTGACAATTCTGTAGGTGGACAACAAATAAATAAATATTCGAACATGCCAAATAGGCTGACGATAATTATTCGTTATGAAATATAAATGCAAAGATTATTAACAATAAAAGAAAGCTGCGATGTTCGTCTGTAATATTCAAAATGCTCCACAATATTTATTTTCAGTGTCACTTTATTCCAATGATCAATTGTTACAAACAATTTACAAATTAGTAAACAATATACTCTCAAATGCAATGATTCACAATTGTGATTTTTCTTCTCTAAATGTCATGCCAGTTTTATCTTATCATGACAAACATGATAAATACCATCATGGCAAACATGATACATACCATCATGACTATCATGATAAATACCAGCATGACAAACAAGATAAATGCCATCATGTCTACCATGATAAATACCATTATGATACCATGATAAATACCATCATGTCTACCATGACAAATACCATCATGTCTACCATGATAAATACCATCATGTCTACCATGATAAATACCATCATGTCTACCATGATAAATACCACCATGTCTACCATGATAAATACCATCATGTCTACCATGTTAAATACCATCATGTCTACCATGATAAATACCACCATGACCACCACGATAAATACCATCATGTCTACCATGACAAATACCATCATGTCTACCATGATAAATACCATCATGTCTACCATGATAAATACCATCATGTCTACCATGATAAATACCACCATGTCTACCATGATAAATACCATCATGTCTACCATGTTAAATACCATCATGTCTACCATGATAAATACCACCATGACCACCACGATAAATACCATCATGTCTACCATGATAAATACCATCATGTCTACCATGATAAATACCATCATGTCTACCATGATAAATACCATCATGTCTACCATGATAAATACCATCATGTCTACCATGATAAATACCATCATGTCTACCATGATAAATACCACCATGACCACCACGATAAATACCATCATGTCTACCATGATAAATACCATCATGTCTACCATGATAAATACCATCATTTCGACAATGATAAATACCATCATGTCGACAATGATAAATACCATCATGTCTACCATGATAAATACCATCATGTCTACAATGATAAATACCATCATGTCTACAATGATAAATACCATCATGTCTACAATGATAAATACCATCATGGCCACCATGATAAAAACCATCATGACTACCAAGATAAATACCATCATGACTACCATCATTAAAAAATAGGAGTACATGTACATTGTTTCATTTCATTAATTAATCTTTTAAAAATCCAGTAAACTGACTTTACCTGTAACATTGGTTCCCAGAGCACGGATTTCATTCAGGAGATAGCTGTTACCATAGTTACTTCCGCCATAGTTGGGTGCCTGGTAACCTGTTTGCTGATAGGCTTTGATGGTTTTGGGGTGGGTGGGGGAGAGATTAAATAAGGGAAACTGTTATAACACAAATGAATACTAATTCGGCCAATGTCAGTTGGTTACACATATATAAAAACCAAATGTTAGGTTTGAAATAGTTAGCCTGTTCCTATTGAAAATAAAAAAAAAAATCACACAAATTCATTTTTTATTCTTCGTGCTAGTGAGTTCGAAACCAGGACTATGAGTAACATTGTGTTAATGGACATGTGTAATTAGCATCACAAGATGACACATGTTTTATAAGCTACATTTATGTTTTTTAGATTCCCGTGTAACATTTTTTTTTAAATTCCCTTAACCGACAATATAGTGGGACGGATTGTCGAGTGATGTAGAAACTCGCTTGTCGACCTGATAGTCTTAGGTTTGAGCCTCTGTGAGAACCATAGGAATTTTTCCAGGGGAAATTATTTTTAAAGTCGTCCCACGAGTCCACCCAGCTTTAAATGTGTACCTGATTTAAGTTGGGGAAGTAAAGGCGGCTGGGCGTAGAGCTAACCACACAAACCCTTCATATGCCGAGGTTATAGAAACAGATAAATTCTACACATCATCTGCACGTATGGCCCGTTAGGGCTATTCGATTTTAATTTTTTTTTTAAATCGACAATATAGCGAAGCCGATAGTGAACTCGACTCAGAAGCAAAAGGTACAGAGTTTAATCCTTGGTAAAGCCAAAAATATTCGCTTCTGACTTAGAGAGGAGACGGGCCCCCCGCCAAGTCTATAAGCCCCACAGAGAGGGCGTTTGAAAGCGTCATCGGTTGATGTGTTCATTCGTCCCCCCCCCCAAACCTGGTACGTTTAGATGTGTATATATTAAATGTAATCAACCACTAAAGGTGCACCTTTTAAATACCGACTATACCCGATAGTGATAAGACTTCGGTGGCACCATGGCAGACATAAGTAGTTAAATGGCACAACGCCCGCCCCCCCCCACTCACTTAATGCCAGATACACACTACTTGGGAACTCAGATGGGAACTTAGATGGGAACTTAGATGGGAACTTACATGTCTAATTTAAACAATGAAGATGTAGCACTAAACTCTAATGTAGTCAACTTATATGAGTATAATTTAAACAATGAAGATGTAACACTTAACGTCTAACGTAGACATTTATACTGTGAGAGCCAATTATCATTTAAACATTAAGGATGCTCTACAACTTACTGCTGCTTGATGCGTATGGCTGTGACAGTGCTGAACCAACCAAAACCAAAAGTATGAATGAACTCAACATTTTCACCTCTACAGACCTAAAAAAATATTAAATAAACATTTAAAAAAAAGACCATTTACATACTACAAAGTCAATACAAATAATAAAAAAAATATTTTATTAAAATGCACGTACAGTTTTTAAAAACTTGATAAAAATTGCAATGACAGAAAAAAGCGTGAGCGCTTAACTGAACTTCTTAGTTTCATTTCTCAATCTTGCACTTTGTCTAAAAATATTGTTTACCGGTACTTTTTTCTGCAACTTTATTTGTAAAAGAGATTTTTTAAACAATGTGTAATAATTTTTAGGGTTTGTTATTAAAGCTAAAAAAGTCCTCCCAATTTTGTGCAAAACAATAAGTGTATTTTCTAATTTTTTTTTCAATTATTATTGTTTTACCTCTATAATTCAAAAAAAATTTCAATTCCTGCTCTGTCTGTCGTCTATCCTAGTACAGAAATTCAGTAATGTTAGTCACACTAGATGTCGGCAAATATATACATGTCCTGTTCTGCATGAGTTAAAGTTGTCATGCATATGCATTTTTTAAAGTATTTATATATTGCTTGGCGAAACTTTTTAGCGCCCTTCTTTCATCTACACTCTTGCTGTTGAGCACTGGCCATAGGAAGCACTACGGGGGACACGAGGAGATTCGCACAATGACCCAATACATTCCGTGGAACTCACTAGGGATGGAACCCTTAAGACCAGGGGTTAGCACATTGAAAACATGATTGTTATCGGCGGGCCATATATATATATATATGTATATATTTATAATAACCATGTATTTGTCATTTATTTCGCATTCACACATACAATATGTACATGCATACGGGCCGCATAATATACGCTGAAGGGCCGCATGCGGCCCGCGGTTGCCCACCCCTACCTAAGACTATCATTATTATTATAGATTAGTCATTAATAAAGAATATTTAAATAGCAATGCGCGTTATGTGTAATAAACAATCTATGTGATGATTACCTGTATAGACTTATGCACCTTTTGGATAAATCGACGCTGCGTCTTCGGATCACCTGGCCGGTATAAGTCTGTACTTCTGAAACTGGTGTCGAGGTTATATAGCCGTTAGTCCCAACCGACACGTGACAGTAAGGATTTTGCAGATGTACGATAAAATTGATTAACTTGCTCTAGAGTATTGTAAATATCCTAGGCTGAATTGATTACCTTCAAATCTATCAGCTGATCAGACGTGATATTTTATCTCGTCATAAGAATTTGCAGTGCACTGAACTGAATATTTTATTAAACAGAATAGATTTATCTTAAACATGACCGCATATTTTAACCTTAAAAAAAAATTTCAGGAGAAAAATATACAGTTAAAAAAATGGAAATATGCAGGTAGTAGAAGGGCAGCGGAAATAAACCCTTGTGCCCAGGAGCGAAGAAGGCATACGGGCAACCATATGAAATTTAAAACACAGATATGTGTGTGTCATTTGTAAACTCTCGAATATTTGCTCTCCCAATTATCCGGCCTCTACAGCACTCAAACACATTACAGTTTGTGTTTATAACAAAGTAAGTATTTACTGAGGCTTTTTACAGATACAAATAATGTGTTTTGTATTGGTATATTTATGTAAGGCGGTTTACAACATATATAACATATCATCATACAACATATGACAAGGACTAAAATAGACATCCTTGTCCATCTTTTAAAATAAGTAATATATATATAGATATATGTAGAGAGAGAGATATTGCCTCAGCAACAACTTTCCATCGCACTATGTTTTGGAAGGCTTTTTTCAGCTCATTCCGCGTTAGGTTACAAAATTTCACAAGACATTCTCCGTGAATTCTTTGAACGTCCAACTATTCTCTGGGCTGTGTAGGGGGGGGGATTCTTTGAACGTCCAACTATTCTCTGGCCTGTGTGAGGGAGAATTCTTTGAAAGTCTAACTATTCCTTGGACTGGAATGGGGGGGGGGAGAGAGATTCCACTGCAAACTATTTTTGTAATGTCTCGTGTTGGATATGTTCCCTAATATTCTCATTTCGCTTAATTTCAAAAAAAAAAAAAAAAAAAGAAAAATGAGCCTAACACTAAATGAATAAAGATTAGACACTAAAAATTGGAAGAAAAAAAATTTATAAAAGAATAGTCAATGTGGATCTAATTTTAATGCAAGGAGTAGGAAACTCACGAAATTTTATTTTAAAAGAACAGGTTTTCTTTTCCTAAGTCGTCTGTCACCTTGTCAACCATTATTTGCATTACCCCTACTCCTGATATATCTTCTTATATTACAACGTCAAAGGGGATTGTCTGTCTCTAAATCTACTCTAGTTCCTAACAAGGCCAGTTACATACTTTTCCGAACGGGAACTCGGCATTCTATAGAATGCCTAGGCAATGTATGAAATAGCAATTTATTTCATACTGTGCCTGAAAAATTCAGGCATTCTATACATTGCCTAGGCATTCTATAGAATGCCGGATTTCACACTTTGCCGGTAACATATATACTTATATATATACTTTTCTATATATATATTTATATATATATATATATATATAATATATATATATATATATATATATATATATATATATATATATATATATTAATGTCTTTTTTCTATAAATGATCTCGGAATAAATTTATTTTTGCACTGAGCCGTCGAACAAATCATTCATTTCAATATGATCTAATTGAAATTCTAATGACACTTGACAATTGATCCCCCTACATACCTGTGGACGAAACTGACCCCTTTTTTTAAGGCTTCTAGCCTGCTTGAAATGATTGTTATGCCCGGGGTAGGAGGCAGAAGAGGGTGCATCGATAAATATCAGTTAATTAATCGAAAGAAAAAAAAATTGCCAAAGGTAAAATGTATGAAAAAATTGATGTTTTTTTCAGATTCCTTTCATTTATAGTAAAAAGTAGAACAAAAAATGTATAGTGCAAGTGAACATCAAATTATTAGGGTTTTTTTTTTTGCAATTCACGAAAACTGTTTTGTATGTCGCCACTCGCTTTTGTTAGAGGCAGGCCCGTAGCGTGCGGAGGTGCAAGGGGCCGCCCCCCCCCCCAGCGTTTTGTCTGGCCTCTTTTGTTTATTAGTTCTACTTAGTAAAATGTATTAACTGCCCCCCCCCCGCTATTGCTTGGTCCCTGCTGTAGAATGCCTGGCCCCTGCTGTAGAATGCCTGGCCCCTGCTGTAGAATGCTTGGCCCCTGCTGTAGAATGCCTGGACCCTGCTGTAGAATGCCTGGACCCTGCTGTAAAATGCCTGGACCCTGCTGTAGAATGCCTGGCCCCTGCTGTAGCATTTTCACGCTACGGGGCTGGTTAGGGGAATAAAAAGCGATAATATAAATTAAATAACAATATCATTAATTTGATTTAATTTTGTATTTAAAAAAAAAGATTTATTGCTAACTATAAGAATTATATTTATTTGACTTAAATTAATTATTTGCAGTCTGATGTGTGAGAGCAATGTCTTCAAACGATGACGTATTGCTGTGATGTGGGCTGCATGGTTCTTTTGTTTGCAAAAAATAAAAAATAAAAATATTTAGAAAAATAATTAACATAAAGGTTAATTAATCTAATATGTATATTTGAAATAAAAATAAAAACAAAATTGTCATTTTTTACAAGTGCACTTATTTTAGATCATGTCAAGGAATTAAATGTCAAGAAAATGTTCAGTTTGTCTTGACATGACTCGCTTTATGGGTTTTTTTTTTTTTGCTTAAATGTTTAAATGAATAAAACTTGAACAAATGATTGATGACATTTTTTAAGCTGCTCCAAGGCTAGTTATAGATGATATGGTTTTTATTTGGTCATTTTCTTTCTTCATATCAGGCTTTCGAACGACCCATTATCCGACCATCCATCTGTCCGACCATCCATCTTTCCAACCACCCATGTGTCCAACCACCCATCTATCCAACCATTCGTCAATCTAACCAACCTCTATCAATCATTTGTCTATCCAACCATATATTTAACCATCCATCCATCCAACCATCTATTCAAACATCCATCTATCCAACCATCCATCCATCCAACCATCTATTCAAACATCCATCTATCCAACCATCCATCTATCCAACCATCTATTCAAACATCCATCTATCCAACCATCCATCCATCCAATCATCTATTTAACTATCCATCTATCCAACCATCCATCCATCCAACCATCTATTCAACCACCCATCTATCCAGCTACCCATCAATCCAACCATCTATTTAACTATCCATCTATCCAACCATCCATCTATTCAACCATCTATCTGTCAAACCACCCATCTATTCAACCATTCGTCAATCTAATCATCCCCTATCAATCATCTATCCATCCAACCATCTATTTAACCACCCATCTATCCAACTACCCATCAATCCAACCATCTATTTAACCATCCATCTATACAACCACCCATCCATCCAACCATCCATCCATCCAACCATCTATTTAATCATCCATCTATCCAACCATCCATCTATTCAACCACACATCTATCCAACCATCCATCTATCTAGCCATCCGCCAATCCCATCATCCATCTATCCAACCGTACATATGTCCAACCATCTATTTAACCATCTGTCTATCCAACTATCCATCTATCCAACAACTCATCCATGTATATATATATATATATATATTTACCCCTAAATACGCCGAATGTTATTTCAACGTTTTAATTGCTCTCATTTCCCTTTATATCCAATCCGGGAATCGTTCTAAACATTTGTGCAATATTCAAGCAATAAAAACCACTTCTCCTTAAACATTCAACATTATTAGAAAGTAAACCATCACTCATTTTTCTTTATACTATGTAACGATAACATAAACGAGTTTCCTGTTAATAGACAATGGTATATTCTATAAAGTCAATGTAATAAAGAAGTAAAGAAAACTGCAGTAAGTTCTAGCAAACAGTTTGTAAGTTCTACAAAAAAGTTTTAATTTCTAGCCTTTACCAAACCGTAATCGAAAAATATAATACTGGGGAGGGTGGGAGGGGGGTATTTGCGAATTGTGCAATATTCTGAAACTAAGAAGATTTGCTGAATAACTAAATTCGAAGTGTTTTTTTATATTCGGCGTTACATTTCAATAATTTGTCATTATGAACTCAACCTGAGATTTCAATCTTAATCCGTTAAATTTGAAAATTCAATCTGTGCCAATCAAACTCCTCCGCCCCCCTTCCTCCTATTCGTTATTTCGTTTGTCATTTTCTTACGTGTAGTAGACGCAAAGTGGAGAGAATACAGTATATAAAGGGCTGCAACTCGTAGGACAAGATATTGCAAAGAGACGTTTTGTTGGTGTACGATCTCTTGCTGTTGGTGAGTTCATCGATTCTTAGTTAGCAGATCTTTGTACCGTAATGTTAAAAACATGTGTATTGTAAATCCTTTTCCAACTGTAGAACACTGGTTATATATATATATATATATATATATATATATATATACACACACACACACACACATATATATATATATATATATATATATATATGTGTGTGTGTGTGTGTGTGTATATATATATATATATATATATATATATATATATATATATATTTACATTGTAAAGATCAGAGGCGACCTTAGAACGAAGCGGGGCCTAAAAGGCCAGAGTTATTAGTGGGGCATAAGGCAAGTGTTATTAGTTGGGCCTAGGACCAGTGTTATTAGTGTGGCCTAGGGCCAGTGTTATTAGTGGGGCTAAGGCAAGTGTTATTAGTTGGGCCTAGGACCAGTGTTATTAGTGAGGCCTAGGGCCAGTGTTATTAGTGGGGCAAAAGGCAATTGTTATTAGTTGGGCCTAGGACCAATGTTATTAGTGGGGCATAAGGCAAGTGTTATTAGTTGGGCCTAGGACCAGTGTTATTAGTGAGGCCTAGGGCCAGTGTTATTAGTGAGACCTAGGGCCAGTGTTATTAGCTGGGCCCAGGGCGAGCTTTTCTGCAAGTCCTGGGACAAAACCTTTCATCCTGTTACAATGAGGTAACATAATCTGTTCGCGCCCCGTGTCCCCATTTGCAGCGCCTGGGACTCTCGCCCCATTGGCCACATCCTACCGCCCGATACTATTAGCGATAAAATAAAATGCTGACACACTATTAATGTTTCATTAACTGTAAACTAACTTAATATATCAAGATACACATTATAATTTGTATAAATATTTTTTATGATGTATAGAATTATTGTGTTATTCGTTATGGTACCTAATAAAATAAAAGTGATTTTGGGTTCTACGTAAAATCGAAAGTAAAGAATTAATACAACAGTATTCCAGTTTAAAATGCAAACATGAAAAAATCGCATCTATCCGAAACCAAAAATAACCTAGCCTACCGATCAAGTCTAATGGGATATAACTCTATGCGAAGGTTTTACAGAGTACAGCTAGTATTTTAATAAAAGAGTATTGTTATAACTCTCCTGAATTCATAGAAATATCCGGTCGTTCTTCCACTAGAATCACGACACTGCACCATTGGTCACATTGACAGGTGCGGTGCGTGATAGTACGGGAACGACAAGTCAAGTAAAATGGTGTGAAACAAGTGTCGTTCCCTTGCCTCCTCTTAATGGGTCAACTGGCGCCATCTTTAACGATGACGATTCTGTGAGAGAAACCAATCACGTGATGTTTTTGGGGGTGGGGTATAATTTGGACTCAAGTGGAGGAAAACAGAGATTAGAGATAGTTACCGCAGAGAAGGTTAGGTCATTTTAGAATGGCGAGTTTGTTATTGTGGCAACGTGGCACGTTCTTTTTTTTTTTTTTTTTTTTTTTTTTTTAACGCCGCCATTGCCAGCATGGTAGGGTGTAGTGTGCCTACCACACCAACATTGATGGCGGCGTTGATGCACGTCTGCCATGCCTACAGAGCGGCGGGGTGAGTGTGACCGCTATCATCTGCAGGGATGGCAGAAAGATGGGTTTTAATCCTTGCCAAACCGGCCAGACCAGCAGGGTGTGTGTACTGCCGGTCGGCCAGAATGGCAAGGAAAGGGGTTTTTCCTGCCACTCGGACAGAGGGGAGGGTGTAGTGTGCCTGTACCCTCAGCCGGAAATGGCAAGCTGCGCAGGTGTGCTTGAGTGGGACGGAGTGGAAGGGTGTTGTGTGCCGACCACATCCGTCACCACCGCCAGCTGTGAATACTGCGGTCTCGGATAGTCCTCATTGACCACAGTACCACCACCCTCGTGGCACGTTCGACTGGCATGTAGACTCATATATCCTATTGACTTATTAGTTTGTTGTTTTAATGTTCATTGGAGTAATCTAATTTAAATGGGATATTTGTTTTTAATTATTGAACCAACGTGTGTTGTGAGATATTCCTGAGAGTTAAAACGGTATTTTAAAGACTTTTGTAATAATATATATATATATATATATATATATAAATAAATATATATATATATATATATATATATATATATATATTCACTAGCTGAACCCTGCAAAAACCTTTGCATAGAGTTATATCCCCTTAGGTTTGATCGGTAGGCTAGTCTAGGTTATTTTTTGGTTTCGGGCAGATCCGATTTTTCATGATAGTATTTTAAACTGGAATACTGTTGTATTAATTTTTTTACTTTCTCATTAACACAGAGCCCAAATCGCTTTTATATATATTATTATATTTGTGGTACATTTATTTCACTTGTTTATGATTGTAGAATTAATATAAACTAGAAATCTTAAGTTGTGTATCTTATCTAAATAGTAAAGGTTTTTTTAATGTGTTATAAATATAAATGTGTAAATACAATTTCATTTTTCGTTTATTATAAAATAAAATAAGGTCAGCTTTTTATTGCAAAACTTGTTTTGTGTACATGAGCGAAATTACGATAATGAAGAACATTGCAACTTTTGACATTTACATGTTGCACTTCACTAGTTTCGTGTGGTACACTGTCTGAAGATACAAGAATTTTAAAGATTTTAATAACCAGCTTTCTATTGTTTATTTTTTTGTCCTTTTTGCCACAACTCATCACCTGACCATACAGAGACTTGACCATGTTTGCTGTTGTCGCTTTCGCTTTGCTCTTCGGCGCTGCCACCGCAGCGGATTCATACGCCCCAACCCCAGTGCCTTATGTAAACAAAGCTGCCGCCTACCCCTCTGGAACCGTCTACAGTGGCCCATCACAGGCATACAAGAACCCACCCGCCCCATACAGCAACCCACCATCATCCTATGGAAGCCAGCAGACCTACAGCAACCCCTCACCAGCCTACAGCAACCCCTCACCAGCCTACAGCAACCCAGCTCCAGCCTACAGCAACCCAGCAGGCTCCTATGGCAGCCAACAAACCTACGGCAACCAGGCCTACGCCAATCAACCCTACAACAACAACGGCGGCTCCTACGCCCAGGTTGATCTCAGTGCTGAAGTGGACGAAGCCGAAGAAAACATTGTTGGTAAGGACGAACATAAAGTGGAATATTTTTAATGAAATAGGGGACGGGTGGTCGTGCGGTGTAGAGCGCTCGACTGGGGGGGGGGGTCCCGGGTTCGAACCCCAGTAAGAACCTTGGGATTTTTTCAGGTCTTGGTGTAAGTCCCCAAGTCCATCCAGCTTTAAATAGTACTTGACTTTAAGTCAGCCGCAAAGACAGCTACGCATTGTCTAACCAAACAATCCATTTATAAGCCAAGGTTACTGAAACAGATGAATTCTACACCTCATCTGTCCCGATTAGCCATTAGGGACATAAGGGAACATATTTCTATTAAAATACTGTCCTATCCCAAAATGTCCAGTTGATCAATTTTAAAAGTCGTCAAATAATACAATCCTGTGTTATCTGAATCACTGTTTTCTTCTCTTTTTTTAAACAAAAATATTGTATTCACCCATTTACTGGAATAAAATTGACTACTGGTACAATAGAAAACTTCGCCTGTCCACAGGTCTGTACTCTAAAGCCAACCAACTCAACTCCGCTCTGGACGCCAACAGTAAAAACATCCAAGTTGTGTCCCAATTCCGTGCCGATGTTGAAGGAACCATTGCTCCACGAGTGAGAGCTTTGATCAAATCCCAAGACTACAAGATCAAAGAATACCGTGAACAGGTTATAATTATGTATTAAAAAATAAAATTGTGAACGTATTTATTTAATGAACGAATGCCCCGTGCAGCCTAAGTTTCACAATCAAATGAATTTTCTGGTGCTCACCGTAACGCCGCAGCATCATTTCCCTCACATGAATTCTAAATTCTTTGTCTATACTTCTCATCCGTGCCTTATGTCCCCTACGTGTGACTCTACAACGTTGTACCATTATCTCTGAATAATATTTGGTATCATCTAGCATTCTCTCTTACCCTCTTCTCACCTAACTTACTTGCCTTTACTATGTCTGATTATATCATATTCACGCACATACACCAACGTATTAAAGTGGCCAGCCTACATTTTCTATCAATGGTTGGTATGGGTCAATGAAAGATTCAAATATTATTAGGTTAAAATTCCCTTTGCTGACTTCAATTTAGCTCGGTTACCTTTTTTTTTTTGTGTAAATGTAAGTTTGTTTTTCGTTCTACTGCTAAATCGTCAATTTATATCGGAATCTTTAAAAAAAAAACTCTTTCGACACAGTTGAATTATTTAAAGTTTTACTGCTAGAAAGTCTATTCATTTTGGAATCTTTTGAAATCCTCTTTCGAAACAGTTGAGTGCTCTCCAAGTCGTGAAATATCAAGTTGAACAATTAGCTCAGTTTGTCGCAGGCCTCAGAAAACTTCTCGCTGAGGAACGTAACAAGAGAGTGGTTCTTGTTAGCAAGCTGGAAGCCATTAGCGCTACTGGTGTGGAACAGGACATTGATGTTGCCAAGTTGGTCGCTTTGGTAAGAACGCTTTTCACATATCAAAATGTCAACTTTCAGTTAGCGGTTGAACAAAATTGATTTAACTTTGTCACTAATTGTTAGATAAAGAAGCTGGCAATATCCTACTATCTGGCTGTATAACCCATGTTTGTACTATCTGGCTGTATAATTCATGTTTGTACTATCTGGCTGTTTAATTTATGTTTGTACTATCTGGCTGTATAATTCATGTATGTACTATCTGGCTGTATAACCCATGTTTTTACTATTTGGCTGTATAATTCATGTTTGTACTATCTGGCTGTATAACTCACGCTTGTATTATTTAGACCTCTGCTGAAAGTGCCCGTATAGCTGAGGTCTCAGGTCCAATCTACAACAACCAAGTTAAAAACGCTGAGCTCTCCGACAACTTAGACGCTGTTCTGGCCATCGTTAACCTGGAGAGAGGTAAGAATGACCAGTTCGAAATACAGCTGAAACATAAATTGTACTCTGCTGTTATCTTCAATAGTGTAAACATGGCTAAACTTTGATACTCAGTTTTATATTAGAAGTCAATTATCTTGTGTTCTGTATGTCGGCTACCTTAACTTTATTCTACTTCAAGACGTGATGTACCTACACAATTCACTTGAAAAATAAACAATACATAAAGTTACATGAAAACGTTACAGTTATTATTAAACTCGCACAATGGCATCTAGAGCACTGATCGTCAAACCGTGTCCGTGGACTGATTTATTTTTACTTGTCCCCAAAAGATTTTTGTTTTCTTTTTTAAGAAAACAAAATCTAGAAATCGATATTCGAATGGAATCAAAGACAGTAAAATAAAGTTAACACCCCCCCCCCAATAAAAAGATAATTTAAAAAAATATATATCTTTGTATATACTTTACGCTAGTCCAGGACCGTTGTGGATAGGAAAAGTAGGAGACCGCCTACCCGCCACCCCCGCCACTGCAGTGGACCTCCTCGTAATATGGCCGTTACATTTCAATATTTCTTGGGGGCCACAAAACAGGATCTTCCAAATACACTAGAAGCTAGTTACAATTTTTTTTTAACTTGATGTTACGTAACAAAAAACCACCAACAGTAATTTATTATTACTAGCTGTACCCTGCAAAACATTTGCATAGAGTTAAATCCCCTTAGGCTTGATCGGCAGGCGAGGTTATTTTTCGGTTTCGGGCAGATCCGATTTTTAGAGCATTTTCGAAAAAAAATGCTCTATTGTCCCCGTTTTGTCTGTCTGTCTGTCTGTCCGTCATCACCCTAGATCTCAACAACCATACGCCCTAGACCCATGATGTAAATATCATTTTGTAGGTCTTGGCCTGCCATGTGTGCAGCAAAAGTCCATTTCGCGATCTGACCTCTGAGGGCCGTAAAAGGGGGCGTATTAAGTACCGTTTTTTACTATATAAGCTATATTAACAAAGGAGCGCCCTATATCTCAGGAACCATAAGTCCTAGACCCATGATGTATATATCATTTTGTAGGTCTTGACCTGCCAAAAGTACATCAAAAGTTCATTTCGCGATAGGACCTCTCAGGGCTGAATATAAGAGTTTCTTAGATAGCGTTTTTGCTTATATTTAAATATAAATAATATAAGCTAATCAAAGGGGCGTAATCATTATTTATTTTTGTAACAGTTATTCATCATGATTACTTCCCTCTCTATCAAAACGAAAATGCTCTAAACTGTCCTTTGTCCGAAACGGAAAAGACTTAAATTGCTTGTTTTTTTCATGATTGTATTTTGAACTGGAACACTGTTATATTAATTCTTTACTTTCGATATAACGCAGCGCCCAAATCGCTACTATTATACTATATTTTTAGTGAAACATTTTAAAAACAGGCGTAAAAAGATATTGATGTAGATTTTTTTTGAATAGCTTTTTGAATGTAAAGTAATGATTGAACGATTGTGGTTAATAAAACAAGCACGCCAATCAAACTAAATTAGAAATACATGAAATTATTTTTAATTATGTAATTAATTTTACGTAAAACCGAAAATTTGCACTTTCGTATTAGGCCTCATTATTTATTAATTAAAGCCCATACTTTTTTTAAGTGTTCCGCCGTGTTTTTAAGAGTGTGCCGCGGGTTGAAAATGGTTGCGGTGCACTATTCTAGAGATGTCTTATAGGTACTCTTCTGTTAAGTTATGAAAGAATACAATGACCATCATTCTCTGTATTTCAGCTGAGACATTCAACGTTCAACTGACTAAGAGCAGCCCAAGTGCAACTCTCAGCTTCTCATCAGCTTTCGCCTCAGTGCCAGCTCTAGAATGGGGCGTCGTCGGGCTCAAACTGAAACGCGATCAATACAGCCAGAACAGCTACGACAAGACCGGCTACAACAGCTATGACAACAAGGCCGGCTACAATAGCTACGACAACAAGGCCAGCTACAATGACATCGAGTCCTGGAACTTCAAAGTCTCGGTAAGTGGACGTTATGTGGATATTTTCTAGAAGCTCCCCCCCCAGGGATGACTCGGTGGCACCTTGGTTTAAAGTCTGACCTACATGTTGTATGTCACGGATTTAAATCTCACGGACAGCACTTATCTGTATACATTTTATACTCATCGCACACCCGGTAAGGATGGGGAGTGGAGGGTAATAGAAGGACGCTACGAAAATCACTACTTTAGTGTTTTAAAAGAATAAGAGATAAAACATCACATTACAGAGACTTTACTCATAGTGGCTGTCTATTTCTACTTATGGACAGTGTCTGTGACTATGTTTTAGATTCCCCATCTTGTAATGTCACGATTATTCATGACGACTATAGTCTTTTTACTTGTTAGGTATATTCAAGACATTAACATCTTAGCATTACACGAAAATCACAGAATATAATGTTATCTTATCAGCGACCTTCAATATTAATTTATACTGCTTACTTTTAGTTTTATTTGAACGTAAAATTTAATAAATGGGAATACGATAAACGTGGTGCTTATCACATGTCGCGTGCCATTTGGAAAAGCTCGAACATTAAATATATCACTTGATTAACATTTTAATACAATACAATCATTCATATTTTACACATGTGCAAAAAAAGTTCCAAATTCAAAACAGTTTTCTTATATCTTCAGTAATTTCATTTTATTTAAGTCTTTAATCTTTCTAGCCATCCATCTATCCAGCCATCCATCTATTCAACCATCCATCTGTCCAACCATTAGTCAATTTAATCATCCTCTATCAATCATCTATCTTTCCACCCATCCATCCATCCAACCATCTATTTAACTATCCATCTATCCAACCATTCATCTATTCAACCACCCATCTGTCCACCTATTCAACCATCCGCCAATCTAATCATCCCCTATCAATAATCTTGCTATCCAACCATCCATCCAACCATCTATTCAACCATCCATCTATTCAACCACACATCTATCCAACCATACATCTATCTAGCAAATTCAAAACAGTTTTCAAATATCTTCAGTAATTTTATTTTATTTAACTGCTTTAATATATAGTCTGTGTCCTTCGGGTTTATTTTATCTGTGAAAGCTCAGATGTCATTGTGTCGCTGTTTTACCTCAAATTATCTCTGATTGTTCTTCGCACGTCTTTCTATTGTCTGGGATTGCTCAGATCAATATGTGACGTGTGTCACATCTTATATCGTCTCTGATTGTTCTGTACACGTCTATCTATTCCAGGCCAACGCCAGCACCACATCCGTCACTGTATCTCTCGCTGACAGCAGTCTGGACTGGGCTGTGGAGTCTGTCGCCGTACGTGTCACTGCCACACTCATTGACAACAGTAAACTGGAGTACACTTCCCGTAGCATCGACTATAGCCCTGTCTACGGTAAAGTTAACTACAGCTCTGGAAATGGTAAAGTTGACTACAATGGTAAAGCTGATAACAAAACTGTTACCTATGCTCCAAATAAAAACTGAGCTGGCAGAGTTTAAAAACACAGAACTCTGAATCTAACACGAAGACCTTTTTTTTTTCTTCAATAATCAATAAATAAATTATCAATAAAGATTGATTAACCGTAAAACCAGTTTTAATTGTTTTGTTTGATTGTTGACTTTCAGCGAAATTCATTTTGCCATTTTATGTGTTTATTAAGCTGTCACAAAAAATAAATTAACCCATAAATCATAACTGCAAATCACCAGGGGTGGGGTGTCGGCCAAAATATTTGCCGACACCGACACTTACAAAAAAAACCTTACTTAAAACACACACAAAAAAAAACACCAGAAATTTACATTGATATTACCACACACAGAGTAAAGAAATAAAAACAACCAAATCAAACAAAAATCAACCCACAAACAACATACACAACCATCATACACAACCATCATACACAACCATCATACACAACCATCATACACAACCATTACTTAACACACAACCAAATAAAATCAACTCAACCAAGATAGACCATACAAAACAAGCACATTACACGTAACAAAATATTACAAACTCAACCCATAAAGAACACACACCACCATTATTTAACACACAAAAAATAAAAAAATAAAACATTTACACACACACATACACACAAACACACAATACTCACAACATAAATATACAACACAACAGCTCTGATTTCCAAACCAGCGACTCGCATACCAAACAAAATGTAAACAAACCAACATTATACCAATAAATATGGCTTACTATGGCTAAATATAGACATCTTTGATTTTCATGTAAATGAAAAGAAAGTAACATTAAATTTTAGTTTCACCAAATTAATTTTGTTTCCTCAAATGTAAAAGTGAAGCGAAAAAAAAAAAAAGAAAGACGAAATCTTTAAAATACGAATGCAGGAATTTCCAGATACACGAATTTCTGGTTTCTTTTTTTCTTGTACCAAATATTGTTCACTTTTACATGGAGTTGTATGGAATAAAATATTGAAGTAAAAATTGTTGGAGCCAGTTGACGATGTCACAAAATGAATATGGAGCCACAGCGATGCAAAGCAAAATGGATGGACTAGTAAAAATTAATGTTTGATGACACGTCACATGTAAGGACGGATGGTCGTTCGGTAAAGCGTTCGACTGTCGACCTGAAGGTTCCTGGTTCGATCTGCGGTGAGGACAAATGAATATTTCAGGTCATGTCTTAAGTCCTCGCTATATATCCCCTGGTGCCTCCATGGCACATTGCACTATCGGCTATGGTGAGGTTGAAATAAATGTACGATAAAAACCATCCAATTAGTGGTTTATTGGGTCTTTGAGATTCATCTCTTTCTTACACACACACTGTAACATGTCAACCTTTTAGAATGGTGGTGGGGGGGGGGGGAATGAGAGACGGGCACAACAAAAACAGTCCCGTAGTGGCTTACAGGAAGTAAGGGAATGAAACATCTCATCCTTTCAGGAACTTCGCAGATCGAATTTGTTAAGTTTGTATAAATACATTAAAAAGTAAAAAGGATAATTTATCATATCATACAAGTATAACAATATACAATATATTGAATTAAATATATCTTAATATTAGTTAACAATTAGCAATAAATAAATAAACAATATAGATTGTCAATCATGATTTAAATATTAGTAATGAAAATCTATACAAATATTTGTACGATATAATGAATTATAAAATATAATAAATTATAAACGACTGTATATTGTGGAACGAATTAAGTTCATAAACATAGACACTGACGTCTGCTCGACTACTTAGCCTGTAAAAAGAAGCCATTATTCTCACGAAGAAGATTTTTCAACGTTTTCCCAAAGTGACATCATCAACATTTCTAAGGGGGAAAAAAAAGCGATAAAAACTTCAAATTTGACAGCAATATGTGTAGTCATTAAATTTTACTAAATCTCACCATTGCATCTTTCTTATAATTTCCAATTTGCATGTGTCCTTTAGTGGTGCAATATGTCTAAAACCGCTGTTCTCAACAGGTGGTGCGCGTACCCCAATGAGGTACGGGGAAAGGTTATCCATGGGTACGCAGCGACACATACTTTTCAATTAAAACGACCAGGAGTTTGAAGAAGGTCGGCTAATTTGTTCTGTGTCACCTATCACCAAAGCGCGTATCGAAGTATCGGATTAGTGTCATAACATTAAATTGTCATGACCACTGCGTGCCACCATTCACTAACAAATTTAGTCAACGAAAGAACCGTGGTCAACATTTATTACAACGAAAAAAAAATTATAATCAATCAACACAGCGTAATTCACCACTAAGTACTATATCTGTCGAGCAACTCCACGGTCATCACCCGTCCACTTTCTCCATCATGGTCCACTCCTTGTCATCTGACCACTTCAACCAATCACCTTATCTTTGTATTTCTAACCTTTCACCCACGATCACACTCAACACGTGCAAAGTTCAACAAACACACAACACATCCATGACCATTAGAAAGTTAAGCGCATTACATTATGAAAATAATCAAATTTAATCGCAAACTTACATGTAAGGTATACTCGCGGCCATACTTCGATAAACTTTGGGGTACATTCGCGAAAAAGGTTGAGAACAGATGTCTTAGGGTCCTGTTGTAAGTCTTTGTAAGGATGAAATGAAATCTCTTAGATCCTATATACTACTAATGGGCAGGGTTGTTAACAATACTCTTAAATTGTATCGTCAATACCGATACCAATACTTCATGAAAATAGTATCGCCAATACCAATACAAATACTCAAGTAAAAATGTATTGCCAAAATCGATACCGATACAATACCGATACTTTTGAGAACAACAAACTATTTTTATTTAAAATATAATGAGTGCAAGTTTTTCAAGTTTTAAAAAAATGAAAACAATAAAATACAATGTCAAAGCACAAATTTAATGCTAATCACTTTAGTGCTTGAAGGATGGCCCAAGTGGTGTAGATAATCGACTGTCGACTTCAGAGTCATGGGTTCAATCCTCAGTGAGAACAATTGGAATTTTCCCACAAGTTCACCCAGTTTTAAATAGGTACCCGACTTTAAGCTGGGGAAGTAAAAACGGCTGGGCGTTGTGCTAACCACACAATCACTTCATATGCCGAGGTCATAGAAACAGATGAGTCCCCGATGGCCGTCAGGGCTAATGGAACTTTACTATTTCATCACTTGGCAGCACTTTAGAAGATCATCATTTCAAAACGATCATTGCTTAGCCTAAAACGTAATGGCATAAAAATACGCACACCTAATGAAAACAGGCACTCAACTCAGCACTAGCCGATCAACTCAGCAATATAGTTTCTTAATGCTTGGGTAGGGTGCTAATGACAGCATTTCTGATGAGTTATCTTCAAGATATCTGTCTACTTCAGCAGAACTTTTACTATTAAGCTGGTTCTGCCGCCGTGCAGTAAAACTGCACTGCTGACTGTATTGAAGCTGCAACCACCCTGCCGAGTAAGTGGAGTGGAAACTGCACTCAGTGTACTGCAAGCACGCTTTAAGTTTTGTTCAACTTCAGCAATGTGATCCAAGTTGTTTTGGTGGGGAGGTGGGTGGTATTAATAGTGATAGGGCTGATGGTTATCATTACAAGCAGTGATTGAATTTATGAAGATTACTTTTAAAACAATGTATTAAAATCGCTATTGTTTTTCTGCAATTTGCTAATAGTGGCAACAGAAAAGTATTGGTATCGAGTATCGAAAATTTTTCGTTTAAAATGTATCGGCGATACACAAATCAATACTTGATACAAAAAGGATCGGCAATACAGCAACCGATACTGAAAAAGTATCGTCGATACTGTATTGGCCGATACCGATACTTCGATACTAACAACCCTGCTTATGGGCGGTTTTTTTATGGTGCCATTCTTTTATTCACACCATAGCCGATGGTGCAATGGCCATGGAGACACCACGGGAGATATATCGGGAACTTGAGCCAAGACCTGAAAATTTTCCTTGGAGATCGAACCGGGTACCTTCAGGTCGACAGTCGAGCGATTTACCGCACGACCATCCGTCACATAGGCGTCTGGTAGATACAACTATTGGTAGCTATTTTTTTTTAATTAGCGACTGCGTCATTAATTGACAAAGATCTTTTAAGACGATAGCGAAACGTTTCGTACAGCGAAACATTTCGTAAAACGAAACATTTCGTACATTTTGCTCGGTCTATGAAATTAGGTTATACAAATAAGTAAATATATTTTTTTTAATACTGACCTGTAGTTTGAACAAATCGATTGACGTATCTTAGTGTGTTTCACAATAATTAGAAGTATTTCATACCAAAAAAATTATTATTAAATCTATCTTGCATAAAATTAACGTTTATTAGTTTTAATTTAAACGAAAGCAAATTTAATAACTTAATTTTAAAATACTAGAAAAAGAGGAAAATAACACAAATGGCTGCAGATTTTAAAAGTCAATACTTGACAACTTTAAAAACTTTTTTCAGACTCTGGTGATTCACTGGTCAATGATGCAGAGACACTATTATTCGCAACAGGCGATTGTGACGAATGTGGTAAGCACAAAACACCCTTACACTCAGCCTGCCATTCCCGGCCAATGGGGTGGGCTCACTTTGTAGAAAGTGGTCGCCACAGGCCTGAAAGAATTAGACACTTCTTTGTCTAATTGAAGGAGAAAAGCAAAGTTCATTTTATTTATAACTGACAAGCCTAGTGACGTCACCCCTGAACCATTTTAATTGGTTTTTTTTTTCCTTGGTGTTTTTACTTACAGTTAATTATATTGTATAACTCCACGTGAGATAAAACGAAAATCGTAAATAAATTAAGACAAAAACGGAATAATATAAAAATTGTATCACAGAATCAAAAGATACGGTCTCAAGAGAAGTTTCTACAAAATTCTGTTGTACATTTTTTTGCCCCTCATTGTAGTGGAGGGTAAAAAAACGGTGGAGTTATGAGATGGAGAATGTTTCTTTATCCAGGCCAGTGGTCGGCAAACTTATCAGTCAAAGAGCTAAATATGAACATTTCATCAATTTTTAAAAAAATATTGGGAGCCAAATCTGCTTGTTTCGTAAACTTTTTTTACACTAAATTTTATTACACTAAATAAGTAGTACACTAAATAAAACTAAATGCCAGAGCCGCACTTAAGGAGCCAAAGAGCCACATGCGGCTCCGGAGCCGCACTTTTCCGACCACTGATCCAGACTTTCATTCACGTTAGACTCTTGCTCGTTTGAAAGTAGCGAGTTTGTTTTACTCTTGATATATTGTAAAAAAAAAAAACTTTGATTAGGTTTTAACTGTGTGCAATATGTTTAATATGTAACTTCCTTCTTTTATAAAATGCACATTTTATATCCCCTCCCTTCCCCCTCTTCCAATGGAGCCCTGTCAAAATTCTTAAAAGGGGTCGTCCATTTATTACGTCAATATGTTTTAGCATATTTTAGATAACAAAACGTTAGGAATGATTGTTTTATAAACACTTCTTTAAATATCTTACGGGTAAACCCGATTTGTTAACGACGACTATTTTGCTGTTTGGTATTTAAGAGTTTGTTGGTTTGATTTCCGTTGCAAGATTTTGAGATGAGTTTTATAATCACACTATGATCACAATATAATCACATTATAATCACAATATAATCACACTATAATCACACTATAATCACACTATAATCACAATATAATCACATTATAATCACAATATAATCACAATATAATCACAGTATAATCACAATATAATTACTCTATAATCACAGTATAATCAAAATATAATCACACTATAATCACAGTATAATCACAATAAATACACTAAACAATAATTAGGAGTACGATATGATGTCTCCCTTTGTTATAAACAGTCCAAACGTAAGATTTTATAAAACTCCTTTCAATATTAAATCCATGTGGTGCGTTGTCTAAGTGAAAATTCCCTCTGACAAACCATAATGTCATATGTCAACATTAATTTTGGGTTCGACTTCCAGTGCATCCATGCCCACCGCATTATCGACTATGGCGGGGATGAAAGAAGGGCACCACAAGAACCGTCCCATTAGAGGTTTACAGGATCAAAGAGATAATCAACTCATAGTTACAAGGACTTTTATTTTAATGACCCAAGGCTTTCAAGAGAAATTCAGGACCCGATGTAATATAGACATTTGGGACACTACTCTACACTCTTGTTTGTAAGTATATTACTTTTATCACAGTATCAGAAGTACACCATATTTTACCATTGAATTGACTGTATTGGCTTACATATGAAAATGTAGTAAGTAATATAAAAGCGTTGGAATTTCAAATGATCTATATATTGTACTAAACTTACTCACTGAAGAATAAAATGAGCCTTCGAGCTTTCATCATACTGTACAGCTGAATTCTATTTTTGGTTATAGCTACTTACATTTGAAACCTATCAGTCAAAATTGATGTCTTTGTTAAATATATATATATATATATTTCCGGCTGGTTTTTATTTTATAAAAAACCCAGAATGAATGAGATGTACAAGACTATAGAAAAATATGTTTGTACGACACATTTCAAATTTACTATAACATTTAAATCACAGAAAAATAACGACTTTATATTCTATCATGCTGTTATTTTTTATGACAATTTAACTTCGAAAATTGTCAAAACTTTTCACCTCACACCCCCTTCTTTGTTGACATAATAAATGGACGACCCCCTTAAAGAATGCTCCACAACTTGCATTAAAAAAAAATCTGCTGACACCGCTTTTTTGTTGACATAATAAATGGACGATCCAAACGTATGCGCGACAGCTTTCAAAAAAAAAAAAAAACTTTCTTAGAATTCAATCGACTTTTTAGTAGTTTTTCATTTCTCCAGAAACTTATCGATTCATTTGATCATGTGAAAACAAACAAATCGGAGACCAGAGACAGATAAATAGAGCATGGGATAGGCAAATTGACTTCCGGCTAGACGCTAAACACAATTTTTGTTCCATTTTCATGACAGTTATGATAAAACTATGCAGTAAGTTATATTTTTTACAATTCTAATTTACTTAACATTAATATTTAGTTGTTGCCATTCGGTTAAAATTTTTAAAAATGTATTCTTTAGAGCTCAGTAATTCTAAAAAGCGTGTATGATATTCTATGTGTGAACATGAACGATGAAAATTTAACAGTAAGAACTAATGACATATTAAGAACTAAAGACATATTAAGGACTAATGACATATTAAGGACTAATGAGACAGTAAGAAAAAAATGAGATAGTAAGAACTAATGACATAGTAAGAACTAATGTCATATTGAGGACTAATGACATATTAAGAACTAATGACATATTAAGGACTAATGACATATTAAGGACTAATAACATGGTAAGGACTAATGACATGGTGAGGACTAATAATAATAATAATAATGTTTGAGTGCAAAGCTAATGAAATTTGAAGGCTTAAAGATGACTTAGGGAATGAAAGAAGAAAAGAAAGTAGAAATGAAAGTAGAAATGAAAGTAGAAATGAAAATAGAAATGAAAGTAGAAAGATGATTCTGCCAGAGTGAATCCAATGAATGATTTGGTTCTACTGCGAAAGATATTTCTTTACGTTTTTCACAAAGTCATGTTCATATTTCATTACTTACACCCGGAGAATGTCTTATGCGTTTTGTGGGCTTCAGCCTAATATGATAAGTCGGAAATCTTAACATAGACACATCACATTTGATGGGGATTACCTCGAACAGGGAGCTCTTTGGTGATGGATGTCATTAAGAATAGCTCTGGTCACAATAACAGTAAATGTTTCTTCAATATTACACACTGTATTGTTTGCATTATTTGGAATATAATCTCACCAAATTTGGCCCCATGGAATCACATACACAGCAATCGACAAGTTATTTACCTAGCAGTACCCAAGGGCAGGGGGTCACTGATACGAGATCGGGTTTGACCTACTTGCGTTTGCACTGATCAATAATCTAGGCATTGCTTCTTAAGAAAACATATTTCTTTCTCTATACTTGCTTTATATAAACTTTACATTGTCAACATTCAATACCTATTAGCAGTGGCGTAACTAGAGAACGAAGTAGGCGGACCACCCATGACGGAATCTACTTTGCTGCCAGCCAGGGGCGGCATTATCAGTATTTTTTGACACGGTTATGGATCGACATAATAGTCTACCCGGATGCCGAAAAGCCCATTACGCCACAGATCATAAGTACACTTACATATTTTTTATAAAATAAATATCGATTACTTCACATTATCTATTATTTTTCTTAACTTTTTTTTTCAGATTAAAAAAAGTTACAATGAAGCAAACATGAAATTCTTCAAGCGTTTTTATACATTTCTCCTTCTAACCATTGTAACAATTTTGTTCGTGAAAAGTATTGTTTACGATGGCACTTACAGACACTTCTCTGAATCCTTTGGATGCCAAAGCACGCAATGTCAAAAGGTCAAACTGTTAAACGTAATGAATGACATACGGCGACAAAGGGGCTTTTTAGCCGATAATACTGACAACATTTTCAATGTGATCGAGCGAATGGGCGGTGTTTTGAGCGAAGAAGAAAAATCCATAATCTCATTACTATTTCAACCCATTATAAACAACCATAGTTTCAAATACTTGCTCAATCCCACGACCACATGCTCGGACTCTAGAACTGAAACATTGATTGTAGTGCCATCTGCACCAGGACATTTTGAACAAAGACTAAATTTGAGATTTGGTGATTGTGGAAATTACGCTGAAGATAAGGGGAACCACGCTAAACTGTTGTTTTTTGTAGGTTTGACGAATTCGTCTGAATTGCAAAGTAAAATCAACGATGAATACGGCACATTTAACGACATCGTTCAGGAATCTTTCGACGACACCTATAACAATATTCGATTCAAGGCTGTATCTATGCTTAAATGGGCCAGAACATTTTGTTATCAGGCTAAGTACGTCATACGAAACGATGACGACATATACATGGATATGATAACAGTGGTTGACACGGTGCGACGAGTAAACATGAGATATGAAAATTTCATTGCAGGGAGGGTTCGTATCAACACCAAGCCGGCAAGAAATGTAAAAAATAAAGTCTTTATGTCTATACGGGAATATCCGGAACCGACATACCCTCCTTTCGCTTTAGGCGGACTTGTGGGGTATCCCATGTTAACTGTGGAACTATTGTACCAGGCAGCGTTGAGAGTTGAACCGATTTGGTTGGATGATGTGTTCATCACTGGCATATGTAGGCAGAAGGTTGGCGCCGAATTGCTTAATGAATCAGCGTTTATATTCAGACATAAGGATGTTGGAAATTGGGCTCAATAGAACCAATCTTGTAAAATAAATTGGAATATCCGATATCTGAAATTGTGCACTATTTAAAGATAACAAAACGATTTTATGAATATTTATGTAAATCTAATGAAAAGCAATATTTTAAAGTGATTTATTTTCATTTTAAAAAACATTATACAGAGTGGGCCAAAAAAATGAGAACATTGCGTAGACGGTAATATAATTATATCAAAGTTTGTTTAACTGTACGCTTAGAAAAAATTGTTGATAATCAGGGAGGACACATTGAACAGGATTTCTGATTGGCTAAATACTTTGCAAACAAAATTATATGAAACAATACAATTAATTAAAATATATTTCAAAATAATTCGTATGTTATATGATTTTGTCACTTTTTTGGCCCACCACACACACACACACACACACACACATATATATATATATATATATATATATATATATTATTTTACATTGCTACTTATCGTCTAATGATAAGACATACTTATCTCAGTATATTTTAATCATCCAATGCTTTACATTTAAGTAATTATAATTTATAGAAATATTTTTATTATTATCAGCTATTTTTTTAAATAATTTTTATTCTGTTCATTGTGGCTCCCACTCACGGTTTTTAATGAATTATATAAGATCATTTCTTCACTGAATCTTGTTGAATGATAATATTAAGAAAATAATGTTTATTATTTCAATTTCCTATCGGTTTCTAAAGTGTTGGATTAGTACTATGAAAAAGACTACAACTTATTAGGATTTACCAAATTTTGTGTTGAAAATCATCAGTACTGTTTAGTAAGGAAAATAGCGGCTGATGTAGAACGGTAGGCGGAAGAAGCTTGACTAAATATAGTAATGACTTGAATCACCTTAATGTGACATGGTAGAATGTTAGTTTTAAGGTAAAACAATATCACACACAACATGGCATTCTATTAGAAATTATATAAAATGTGACGACAGGGTGTAACGATAGAATTCTAAGAAAGATGGAGTATGACATTGCATCATGACGATGATAATTGATAAAACATATTGAATTTTAAAATAAAATGTTATCAGTGTATTCAAAAATTTAGCTGGACGATCTAAATATTATACACTATTTCCCTAATACGTCTACACAAGGGCGTTACCGAGAAATGTTTTTTTTTTTGTCTTTATAATTATCCTCCCCTGATTTATTAAAAGGTTAACTAAAATTTAAATAAAACTAAATACGGTATAAACGAATGAATTATGGCTATAGTTAGCCAAACAACTGTACTAACAGCTATACTGCGACAAAAGAATGAATTATAACTATTGTTAGCCAAAAAAAACTGTACTACACCTATACTGCGACAAACGAATGAATTACAGGTATAGTTAGCCAAATAACTGTACTAACAGTTATACTGGGACAAACGAATGAATTACATGTATAGTTAGCCAAACAACTGCACTAACAGCTATACTGGGACAAACGAATGAATTACAGGTATAGTTAGCCAAACAACTGTACTAACAGCTATTCTGGGACAAACGAATGAATTACAGGTATAGTTAGCCAAACAACTGTACTAACAGCTATACTGGGACAAACGAATGAATTACAGGTATAGTTAGCCAAACAACTGTACTAACAGCTATTCTGGGACAAACGAATGAATTACAGGTATAGTTAGCCAAACAACTGTACTAACAGCTATACTGGGACAAACGAATGAATTACAGGTATAGTTAGCCAAATAACTGTACTAACAGCTATACTGGGACAAACGAATAAATTTACAGGTATAGTTAGCCATTCTCGGATAATCAAAGGGAGGATCTTATTCTGAGTATCGTAATATTATCACATAACGTTCCTTTATTGCAAAATATTGCTTTCAGATGATAACAGTGTCTGGGAATTTCTGAAATATCAAAATGTTTCTTAATAAATGTGTAGTTATTTTTTATTAAAAGTATTTAGTAAACTTATTGAGTACAAGGAACAAAGAAAAACTTTCAAGATAACAAAAATTTAAACTCCAAAGACTGTTTTTTTAAATGGTGCAGATAGAAATACTAATAAAAATATTGTTACATATAGTGATTAAAATATTGTTACATATACTGATTAAAATATTGTTACAATGCTGATTCTCCTGTCTCCATTTTCAAACGAAAATTCTCTTTTAACTTTACTTACAATAAAACATTAATGACTTTGACAGCGAATTTTTAAATCAAACATTTTCTTCAATTACGTTATAACTATGTTCAACACTTAAGCGGCGACTAACATTAATAATGTTATTTGTGGTGTTGACCTGTTGCACATCAGGAGTGCAACGGTCATATAGGCTGTTCTTTGCATATGGCTCCGTTGGCTCTATGTACTCATGATGATCAATAGCCTTATCAATGCTTCTCGATGTGCTCAATTTATTTAACTGTGCGCCATACTGTGTTATACCATCAGGTGACTCCGTAGGCTCTATGTACCCATGATGATCAATAGTCTTATCAATGCTTCTCGATGTGCTCAATTTATTTAACTGTGCGCCATACTGTGTTATACCATCAGGTGATTCCGTAGGCTCTAAATATTCATGATCTCTGAGTGTTTTAATTGACCGTGAGGTTTGATATTTATGTCGTACACACACTACCCCGATAATAACCAATATCAGAATGATAACTCCTCCAGATACTCCTAATCCAGTGGCCAATCGTTCATTTTGTTTGTCCTCATTTCTGTCAGATGACGACATTGAAGGATCTTTTGTCATGGGAGACTCTGTCAGGTCAGATAGACAAGACAAATAAAAAAAAACGCAGGTCAACTAAAAGTTTAAACCTTCATCTTTTGTTGTTTTGAAACATAATAATGTCCATATATATACAGAGAGAGAGAGAGAGAGAGAGAGAGAGAGAGGGAGAGAAAGTGAGACAGAAATATAGATAGATAGATAGATAGATAGATAGATAGATAGATAGATAGATAGATAGATAGATAGATAGATAGATAGATAGATAGATAGATAGATAGATAGATAGATAGATAGATAGATAGATAGATAGATAGATAGATAGATAGATAGATAGATAGATAGATAGATAGATAGATAGATAGATAGATAGATAGATAGATAGATAGATAGATAGATAGATAGATAGATAGATATTGGGAAATCTAGAACTTTTCACTCTTTTTTTTTTACAATAAAGTTCTAGATGACATAGACTTAATAACATACCAGTTTCACAATATGGAATCTGAAATCCTGGCTTACAACCTTGAAGACATTCACCTGTCTGACCATTACATAATCTGCTTACACAATTCTCACTACATGAATTGTTGCAGTTTATACCCCACCTGCCGTATTGACATACTGCAAGAAAAAAAAATCTCAAAAAAATTGAACGAAAATGAAAGAACTCAGTTGCACACAGATAGAACAACAGGAAACTTAACAAATAATATTTTCTTTCCAATCTTCGACAGAACCTAGCCCCGGTATCTTATCGTAAAGCATTTAGCTAGCTAACTCACCCAAAAGAAGTATAAAGGATATGTAGCACGGTAGCATATTTAAAGCAGATGATACCTAACCCGATAACTTGCAGGCACCGGCGGCGGAACGAAATATTTTAAGGGGGGGGGCAAGACTAAATTCAAGGAGGGGCGCCGCCCCACCCCCTTGAAAATTTAAGGAGGGGCAAGACAAAATATGACTGGAAGACAAATTTTATCCCCTAAATTCAATAATAGAATATAGTAATTCTGTAGCAAGTATGTAATCGATGTTATTAAAAAATAATATATTAAAAAAATAAAAATGAACATTGAGCACTTCTGTCGTCAACTGATTCATAATGTCAGTTTGTTTAGAAATTTAATAGTGAAATTAGATCAGAAAATTACTGATAATTATCATGAATGATAATGAACATGAAACCGTAAACGGGAAACTCAATAAACAAAAAGTTATTTATGAAAAGATAATAAATTATTGTATTTTCTTTAAAATTACATTTGCCGTCATTCGGTCGATGGCAAAACTTCTCTATACTTATAAGACTCAATTGCTGTCTGTCTGTCTGTTCCCTTAAAACTCAAGATCCAGACAACCAAATAACGTGAAATGTGGTACACGTACACAAAATTACATGGGGAAGGTTCTTAAACAGGTTTCGTTTCATCTCAATGGGTACTTTAATTGTAATTAATTATTTTGGATATCAAAGACATTAAAATTGGCAAACTTTTACCACGATTTCAGGTTTTACGAGCTTCTCTCCCACATAGCTAACTTACTATAAATATGATCGGTACGGGGAACCAAATATCACATTACTTACTACATTATTATATTCCATTCCTTCATCCATAGGAATTGTCATCTTTTGCTACAGTCATGCCTAAGAGAGAGAGAGAGAGTGGGGGGGAAGGGAGGGAAAGAGGGAGGGAGGGAGGGAGAGAGAGGGGGTGGGAGGGAGGGATGGAGGCAGCCCCGTAGCGTGAAAATTTTACAGCAGGGGCCAGGCATTCTACAGCAGGGGCCAGGCCAATAGCGGGGGGGGGCAGGTAATACATTTTACTTAGTAGAACAAATAAGCAGGGGGCAGGTAATACATTTTACTTAGTAGAACAAATAAGCAGGGGGGGCCAGACAAAACGCAGGGGGCCAGACACGCTAAGGCCTGGATGGGTGGAGAGAGGCAGGGAAAGAGGGAGGGAGGGAGGGGGAGGGAGGGAGGGAGGAGGAAAAAGAGAGAGAGAGGAACTGCCAAAAATGTTGTGTATCACATTGCTTTAAGATAAATGTACCCTTTTAATGCATGCAAATAAACCCTTTTTTACGCGTCTTTTTTTAAATCTTAAATAAACGTCAAATTACGCTTCTTAAATAAACAGAAGACCTTATTTTAAACCCGGGCAAAGCCGGGTACTTGCATCTAGTTTTAAAATATGCCACAACAACTCTCAATAATGTGATTACTGTAAAATATAAATTAATTATAATTTCTTTCAAATATTAAATTTAAGAAATAAATCAAATGAATTATGAAAATGAAAATGATACATATAAACTAAAATGAATTACAAAGTTAAAATATTTTAGGGGGGTCAGACTGGAAATTCAAGGGGGGGGGCGCCGCTACCCCTTTAAAGTTTTCGCTGCCAGTGCTTGCAGGGGTGGGGTGTCAGCAAAAATATTTGCCTACACTGACTTCGGTGTCGACATTCCATCAGCCGCCAACACGGACACCGGCAAAAACTGCCGATACCGACGCCGGCTCCCCAGCCCCGATAACGTGTCTTAAATCAGCAACTTGCCCCGCAGCTCACCTTCGGTCAAACCTTAGCCATCTAAATAGAGGCTATTTAATAAAATCATAAATCAAATATATGAAATTGTAAATGATAGTTGTTTTTTTTTTTTAAATTATTATGTACACAAAAACCGTATTAAATTTAAACAAGCAATTAAGCCTGTTCCATTCTGGACACAGGACGTGTTAGCGCATTTTCGTGTTATGTACCAGTACGTATGTTAGCTATGAGTAAATATTTGTAAATTTTGGAAATGTTTATAAATTCAATTGTGTAATGCATATATCTGTAAAAAAAAAAATTATAAAGACGTTTCTTTATATTTTGGTTTGTGGTTACTGAAATAGGACTCATAATTGAAAACATTCGAAATTATAGTCATTTAATCGTCCGAAAACTCCGTCAATTGTTGCATAGCTCTGATACTTTCAATTAAACTCAGAACACAAGCTTACTATTTCATTTGATGAGTTTCTTAATAAATCTTGGTGAAACTACGTGCTGCAGTATTTCGCACCAAATGAACGGGCTATTGAACGTACAAGGTGTATATATAATATATAAGCCACTTATGAGCCCTAAAGCCCGGCCTTCAGAGGTCCTATCGCGAAATGAACTTTTGATGTACACATGGCAGGCCAAGACCTACAAAATGATATATACATCATGGGTCTAAGACTTATAGTTGCTGAGATATAGCGATCCTTTATTAATATAGCTTATATAGTAAAAAACGGTACTAAGGCCCCTTTTACGGCCCTGAGAGGTCAGATCGCGAAATGGAAAAAAGTCATTTCTTGGCAGGCCAAGACCTACAAAATGATATATACATCATGGGTCTAGGACTTATGGTTGTTGAGATCTAGGGTGATGACGGACAGACGGACAGACAGACAAAACGGGGACAATAGAGCATTTTTTTTCGAAAATGCTCTAAAAATAAAAACAGATATTTTAAGTTCATTTTTTTTTTGCTTGATATTTATCATATAATCCTACCTGACTGACATGAAGGTGGCGTGTATCCCTCCATACAGCCATACGTGCAATCACCATTCGTTGGATTGCAATAATCACTTGTATTTCTTTCTAGACAGTTCACACTACATCTTCCAATGCAGTTCTGCCCCCATTCACCCGGTTCGCACCCTGTTGCCAGTAAATAAACGTTTCGTAACTAACTAAAGGGTTATACTTAATTGAAAATTTTGTATATTTTAATTATTTAAAAAAAAAAAAGGAAAAACTGAACGCATAGGTGAAAAATATTTTTTTCAGAATGTTTGGCAGATGGAACATATAGTTAAATGCTGGCTGTTTACAAGTATTCCGTTATATTAAATATGAAATTTAAAATTAACCAATGTTTACTAAAGCTCTTTTCTGTCAAATAAAACATTTAAATTGTAAAATACATTTCACGTTATCGCGTATTTGGAATGCTGAACTTGTATGAAGAAGTGTCCACTAATAGAGAAGTCTATATTTTTAAAAATGTATTATGAACTGTATACATGTATATATATATATATATATATATATGTATATATGAGTGTGTTTGTGTGCGTGCATGCATGCGTGTGTGTGTGTGTAAGTGTGTGCGTGCGTGTGTAAATGTGTGTATGTGTGTGTATGTAGATAAAAATAGTCAATAATGGAAAACTGTCTATTAACAAAAATCGTACTGAATCTCTGCAGCCAATAAATGTTAACAAAAAAAATCGTACATTAAGAAAATCAAGCGTACATATGCACAACATTATACAAATAATTACAACCAAAATCTTGTTTACAATTTGTACATTTTTTTTCGGTTCATCTAATGTTGACCATAGGGTGCTTTATGTTACTAGGGTAATAATTTACTACTATTTTAAAATAAATGACCTGTTTCACAAGATGCAGACTTGTGTCCTGCTTTACAGCCATATTTACACTGACCATTTACTGGACTACAAAAATCAATTTTATAGTCTTTGTCACAGTTTTCGCTGCACTTTTCCTGGCAACCCAATCCCCATCTTCCGATTTCACATTCTGTACAAATAAATAAAAATAATACAATGAAGAATTGAAAGTTGCACGGTTTTTTGAATCAACTATTTGAAAAGTTTACATTAAGATCTTTTCAATAGGATATGAAAAAGCCATTTCTCTCGTGAACGGACTACTGCTGACAATTACCAGTAACATTCATCTAAAAAATAACAAAAGTTATAAACAAAATACCTGTCTCACAGGATGGATTCTTGTATCCAGCCTTACATCCAAATTTACACTGGCCAGTTTCTGGATTGCAATAGTCATTTTTATCTTCTTCTTGACAGCTACTACTGCATGTTTTCTCACAGCCTAAACCCCATTTTCCTTTATCACATTCTATCAAAATATTATTTCATTATTAGAAATACAGAAGCCGCCTTAACAGCTCTCTGAATTTCAAAAACAGAAAAAAAAAAACACATTTTTTTTGGACAATCCTATATATCACGGTGATGGGGTGGGGGGGTGTCGTGCTGTGTAGAGCGCTCGACTGTCGACCGGAGAGTCCTGGGTTTGAACCTCAGTGAGAACCTTGCGATTTTTTCAGGTCCTGGTGAAAGTCCCCAAGTCCACCCAGCTTTAAATGGGTACCTGACTTTAAGTTTGGGAAGTAAAGGCTGCTGGGCGTTGTGCTTACCACACAATCCCTTTATAGACCGAGGCTACTGAATCAGATGAATTCTACACTTCATCTGCCCCGATGAGCCCTTTTGGGCTTAAGGTAACTTTTGTGGAAAAGAGGCACCATGTGAAAACGAGGCATCATGTGGAAAAGAGGCATCATGTGGAAAAGGGGCACTATGTGGTAAAAGGGCACCATGTGAAAAAGAGGCACCATGTGGAAAAAGGCAACATGTGGAAAAGAGGCACCATGTGGAAAAGAGGCATCAGTAAAAAGTCAACTGGTCAAACTATACAGCTTCATCGACCATTTCGTAGTGCTAATATAATGAAAAATGAACATCATAAATAAATTGATTTCACAGATAAGAGTATGTACATGTTTTGAAGAAGTCAAGACATGGTTGGCACGGTATGGATAACAAGGGATAGCATACAAACAAATAAAACAACTCCGTAGTGTAGGTATCTGGAGAAGATGTAACATGCAATGGTAATTGACTACATAATTACTACATTTGTTTTAATATTACCGTCGTTTATCTAATATATATTAAAGAGCCTATAAGATGGTGGAGTGATAAATACGATTTAAAACGAGAGTACGCTAGGCTCAGATTTGGTCGGGGAGAGGGGGGAGATGGCACCAAAATTAGTTGGCGCTTTAGTCTTCAAATGGACGTAATCCGGCACTGCCAGGCTACAAACATTCTCTATCAGAATTTTTTAGCTTTCAAGTATAGACTAGAATCGTAAGTACTAATTTTTTAATTGGCTTTACAAAGGTGTTCTTATAAATATGATATTAATATTATGAAGGATATTTTCTTATAATATCAATGGCGATACTAAGTGCGATTGCAGGACTTGTGGCCATGGGGGGAAAATGTGACTTTAAAGGTCTTTTAACATTAGGAGAATCATGTTTACAAAAGGCTTCCTGAAACAATTTGCAAGAGAGCTTCTGCCACTCCCCTCCCCCTCCCCCAGCGACTGCATTGTTCAGTTAATTGTAAGTAGATGATACATTTGCAAGCAAAATTTAGGTAAGGTTTGAAACAAAAAAGAAACATTTTCAACCATTTACCTGTCTGGCATAAAGGAGGCTTGTACCCAACTTTACAACCTTTATTGCAATGGCCGTCTACAGCGTTGCATGTGTCGTTCTCGTTGTAACGTTGGCAATACTCGCTGCATGTTTGTTGACAGCTGTATCCCCATTTGTCAAAATCACACTCTAAGAATGAAATAGTTTAGAAACCTATTAACTTTTGTTATAGTTAAAAGTACATTGAACATGGCCGTCGTGATAGGATTCAGACCTCAACATGAGTACTCTCCCCCTGATTCAATAAATAGTGGCAATTAAAATTTGAGACAATATAATTTTCAGTTATAGAGAAATAAAATAATTTTATTTGAAAAGATTTTGTATTTTTACTTATTTCATTTTTTTAATCACGAATTTTTGTTAAATTAATATTCTTTAAAAGTATTTAACCCATTGTTTACTTAGGGGAAAAACTAAAGATACCCTGCAATTACTGAGGGATTTTGGGCTTGAGCCAAATTCGGTGAAAAAGTTGGTGGGTGCCCAAAAACACCTGCAACTTTTACAGTAATAGAGATAGTGCCTTAAAAGTGTACATATTATTACAAAGAAATCAATTATCTTTCAATCTAAGAAATAGTTAAAGTTATACATTTAAAAGTTATTAGTCAGAAAAGTATGATAATTTTTTTTCCATTTCGATTTTTCAAACCCTATTTTCAACTGAAAATTTTGTTTTATTTTATGTATATTTTTACAAAAATAGCCTAGGTATATCAATAAAAATATGCAGCATTCAATTTCCTTTCATCAGTGTAAGAATTACAAGATTTGATGAAGTTGTTATGGTTTGAAAATAATCACCATTTTTAATGGAGGATTATTGATTGTGGGCTGTTTATTCAGTCTTTTATTTATTGTGCAATTATTTATCAACTACAAACTCAAATAGTATGATCTTTATATCAACATGTAGGAAATTGGACGATTTTTCTTTTGAAATAAATTTCACGTTTGTCGACTTTATGGCAGAGAACATTAAAGTGTATAACCTCGATATAATTTATACCTTCCTATTGGTTATGCAACTTTCAAATCTTACAGTTCAGTTCTTTCCTTTTTTCCCATCATAAACGGCCCAGTTGATGGGGGGGGGGGGGACACTTTTACATTAGATAAAAAAACAAACAAGAGAAAAACCTAAGATTTTCTGATGAAATCCCAATTTCTCAAGTAAGTGACCGAAAACCCAAGATCTTTGGAAAATACCCAGAAGTCGTAACACTGGTAGATACATACTTCTGTTTTAGATGTTTATGTTAAGGGTACGCATCATGAAACAAACACTCATCAATTAAATATCAAAATTTATTTGTTTGAAAAGTAAATGCGGTATTAATTTCTCCTGTCTTGAAAGCTAGTTATTTATTACATTTTATGTTTACCTGCATGATTAAAATATCGTTTCTACAGTTAACTTACTTTTGTGGCAGGTTGATGTCTCATAACCATCTTTACAACCATAACTGCAATGAGCAGTGAATCTGTCACAGTGGTGCACTTTATCACTTTCCAAACAGTTATCGCTGCATTTCATTTTGCAGTCATAATAAAAATTGTTATGCGCACAATCTAAAAACAGATGCATAATGAAAAAAAAAAGCAATGAAAAACATTTTTTTTTTTACTCATCATCTTGATCGTGCTTCACCCATAGCAGGCTATGGCCCACCAACAATAGATTTAACTACCGATTATAATTTCATTTGAATGTAATAGCTGCTGTAGTATCATCTCTCTAAACACAATCTCAAACTAATTCTTGGTCATTTGAAAGCTAAATTAAAAACCGCGTCTTTATTTTGAATGACCAAATCGAATGGGAGTTCTCTCTAATGAATTATAGAGTCAATTGACTGACACAACAAGGTTGGTTTTTTTTTTTTTTTTTTTTTTCTATTTTAAATTGTGCATTATTATTAAACTCCTTCATTGAAAATCTACGGATCAGACCAACTATATATAATATCTCTAATATCACTAATATCCGATTCACAGTGTAATCTTTTTCTGAGGGTATATAGTAAATGTTTCATTCTGTTTAAAGTATGAGCATTTAAAAAAGGATATTTTTTAAAATCATAATGTGATCAGAGAAACAAAAGTTTTAGCAAAGCGCCTTAGAAAAATAAATTGAATTTACAAATACAAGATTTTAAAAAAATTGGGTGTGACTTTTAGTAGTGGTTATGACAGTGGATAGTGAAGTCGATAGTGAACTCGACTCACGTGTATAGGGTACAAGGTTCAATCCTTGGTAAATCCGGAAATATTATTCTCTGACTTGTAGAGGAGATAGGCGCCACCAAGCCTATAAAGCCCACGGAAATAACGTATGAAAACAACTTATATATATATATATGTTGATGTGTGCATTCGTTCCACCAAGTCTATAAGCCCAAGGAAATGACGTATGAAAAGTACAACATCGTTCCCCCATGCGAACATATAGGTTAAAGGTAAAACAAAAAATGGCAGTAAATATACACAAATTGCTTGGTGAAAGAAATACCTGCAAAAGCTTCTAATTCACATATTGTCAGGTATGGTTTCCCTAGAGAGATGGATATCATCTTAGTTTCCGATGGAACGTTAGGAAAAATTGTGTAATTCTCTTTGCCTTTTGCGCTTTGGTCAGTATAATCGAAAATCCGTTGGTGGGTGTCGTCAAACATTTGCAGTCGAACGTTGACCAGACGATCACGTTCTGTCAATGACAGTGAACAGTAAAATTAATTAATCTTATTCTTTGTAGTATGTTTTAATCTATATTTAATTTTTACAGAAAAGAAAATGCCCATTTATAAAAAATCATTATGCTTTTTAATTTTGCACTTCCTTACAGTTCCACTTATCACAGATTAGCCTTTCAGGGGGGGAAATCAAAAAGCTTTAAATAAAATAACATCGCTTTTTAGAGCATTTTCGAAAAAAAATGCTCTATTGTCCCCGTTTTGTCTGTCTGTCTGTCCGTTATCATCCTATATCTCAACAGCCATAAGTCCTAGACCCATGATGTGTATATCATTTTGTAGGTCTTGGCCTGCCAAGTGTACATCAAAAGTCTATTTTGCAATCTGACCTCTGAGGGCCGAAAAATGGGGCGTTTTAAGTGCCGTTTTTGCTTATATTTTAAATATAAATAATAAAAGCAAATCAAAGGGCTTAATCATTATTTATTTTTGTAAAAGTTATTAAACATGATTACTTCCCTCTCTATATTTATCCTAATCCATGTGAGTAAAGTCCCTGTAAGGATGAGATGAAATCCCTTAGATCCTATAAACCACTAATGGGACGGTTTTATGGTGCCCTTCTTTCATCCCCACCATAGCCGATAGTGCAATGGCCATGGAGGCACCACGGGAGACCATCCGTCCCCATATCCTAATCCATAGCGTGGAGCAATATTTATGGCTGTAACCCGGAAAAAAAATACGGATTCCGTCCGGTATAACCGTAGCCGTACACGAAAATGCTCTAAAATGTCCTTTGTCCGAAACGGAAAAGACTTAAATTGCTTGTTTTACATTTTTATTGGGTCCCCATATCCATAGCGTGGAGCAATATTTATGGCTGTAACCCGGAAAAAAATACGGATTCCGTCCGGTGTAACCGTAGCCGTACACGAAAATGCTCTAAAATGTCCTTTGTCCGAAACGGAAAAGACTTAAATTGCTTGTTTTACATTTTTATTGGGTCCCCATATCCATAGCGTGGAGCAATATTTATGGCTGTAACCCGGAAAAAAATACGGATTCCGTCCGGTGTAACCGTAGCCGTACACGAAAATGCTCTAAAATGTCCTTTGTCCGAAACGGAAAAGACTTAAATTGCTTGTTTTACATTTTTATTGGGTCCCCATATCCTAATCCATAGCGTGGAGCAATATTTATGGCTGTAACCCGGAAAAAAATACGGATTCCGTCCGGTGTAACCGTAGCCGTACACGAAAATGCTCTAAAATGTCCTTTGTCCGAAACGGAAAAGACTTAAATTGCTTGTTTTACATTTTTATTGGGTTTGGTGAAAATAAACATTTCGGCAGTAGAATTCTTTAGACTTTTTATGGTCGATAGGCATCTGTATTGTTTGCCTATTTAAAGAACTGTTCTGATCGTACATATTTAATGGTATTTATGGTAGTTATATTATTTCTTACTAGCTGTACCCTGCAAAACCTTTGCATAGAGTTATATTCCTTTAGGCTTGAGCGGTAGGCTAGATTATTTTTAGTTTCGGACAGATCCGATTTTTCATGATTGTTTTTTAAACTGGAATACTGTTGTATTCTTTTTTACTTTCGATTTAACGCAGAACCCAAAAGGCTATTATTTATATGTGTATATATATATATATATGTGTGTGTGTGTGTGTGATATTTATGATATGTGTGATATTAAAAGCATTTTGATATTTATAATATTTGTTATATTTGTGATATTGAAGATATTGATAATATTTACGGTATGTGTGATACTTTTAATATTTATGACATTTTTTAGCAAAATAAAATAATTAGATTTTTATAAAGTGCAAAAATCAAACAAATTTTCAAATGTTTTTCCCCTTGGCGAAATTTCACTTTGAATTGATAAAATTATTCTAGTTTGAGTGTAGAGTAGGGTGATAACTATTTTCATTTTTTTTTTGTAATGAAACTGAAACCCCTTACATTCGAGGAACAATTATATGTAGATGACAGTAGCAACATTAATTTTTTTTAAATTGAAAAAAGTTCCCCCTTCTTTTAATTTTTGTTTTCGCATATCGCGCAGTTTGACTATCGGTTTCAATTTTTACATGACTTACTAGACTGCTTTTAACATATTCTAGTCAGTTGAGTCCATTTGTTTATAAATAAGGCATCTACCCTCATCTTCTAAACAGAATAGGGATCCGAGAATTCCATCTGTTGAAAAGCTAATCAATCTCACAAGGATGCCCACAAACCGTCAAATTCTTGGAAACTTCACTTTTCTGTTCAATAGCCAGAAACGGCGACTGGATCGAATCAAAATTATGATAACGGATATAGAATTGCTCTTGAGGGAATTTCTAGACTTTCCACTATTATCCAGCGCACTAATCAGAAAGAAACTCAATTGTCTGTTTGATTTATATGACAAAAACAAAAAGAAACCGTCTGATAAATTTCCTACAACACTTTCTAAGTTATTTGATGTCACCAACGTTAATGGAAAAGTAGGATAAAGAGGTCTACCAGAGGCAAGTTAACAGTGGAGGAAAGATTGGTTATTCTAAGATCAAACAAGCCCCTTTAGAATAAATCCACCCAAGAAAACGAATCCGACTATCCAAAACTCAATCTCAAGCCAGCTCTTCTCAATCGCAACCTACACAAACACATACAACTGTCTCACAACCTACAAAAACACATACAACTGTCTCAGAATCTTCGGATTCTGAAACCTCTGCTTCTTCATCCGACTCGACAATCTATTCTTCCACGTCATTTTCTCCTGAATGCAAACCAAAATACCAAAGAGCAAGCACTACAAAAGCGGGTTTGCTAGAACTGAAAAACAACATTTCTACACATAAAGCATATGACGTTCTTGCAACCATTGCTGAACAGGGTCATGATGAGCCGGTTCCAAGTCAGGCGGGTGTTTGGAAACGAGTAATCTCTGAAGGACGGAAAATGAATACCAAAATGTTTCACAAACTTCAAAGCAAAGAACCCTATTGTCTCCAGTTTGATTGTAAAGGAGTGCAAGGGGAAGAGTATCAAGTAGTTGTGCTGAAAAGATGACAACCGAAATAAAACTCGGTACTCTTAAATGTGAGAGTGGTTCTGTCGCGGCCATTCAAAAGGAACTACATCAGCTAATTGATGAATATGATGCTTGGAAAAATATTTGCGTGATAATATGCGACACGACCGCAATAAATACTGGTCGTTTGCTCGGGATTGTAAAGCTCATACAGGATGATGTCTTGAGCAAGGGCTTTCAGGAGCCATAATATATTGGATGTCAGCACCATGTACTCGACCTCTTTCTGAAACGTCTTGAATTTTCTTATTCAAGAGCCAACGAGCAAACCAGAACTCAACTATTCATTCATTGACAAATTAACGCAAAACTATGTCACTCTTCAGGCTGATTACCACCTCATTGTGACAGATGATGTAAGCACAGGCGAGAACCCTGGATGGCGAGATGATTTCAAGTTCGTTTTATGAATTATGATACCAGAGTGGCGCAACATCCTCGCTCCTGATTGCAACTTCATCTCCTACGAATGGGCAAATGCTTGGTTCCATTCTCAACACTACAATAAAGCGTCCGTCAATGAACTGTTTACACTCATCAGGATAAATGCAAGAAGACAATTAAGTGTTTAAAGACGCATTGGTCATTCGGGAGATCATTAATTGAAATTCCCAGATCTAACCAAATTGCTGAACGTGCTGTGAAACTGATGGAGGGACTTCATGCAAAATCGAGAAAATTTGAATTTTTGAATCTGAAGTTCATAGGAAAAATATGTTTTACACATTTCTTGTACATTCTGTACATATTGCTAACTGATCTGTATCTTATTTGTTAATAAAAGTTGATTAGTTATTATTATTACTCGTTTGAATTAAGCTAAAAAAAATGTCCTTTTTTTGAAAAAAAATATTTTTTCACTTTTTTCTTCCGAAAAATGGGGAGGTGGGGGAACTTTTTAAAAAAAAAATGAAAAATTCAATTTATATTCTTAAATTACACATAAAAGTTCCTCGATTGCAAGTGGTTTCATGAAAATATTTTTTTTGTTATCACCCTAGTGTAGAGCCTATCGGATGGCTGAACGCTATCAGTTTCAGCCAATGAAACGTTTACCTTATAAATATGTCTCCGAACAGAGCTCAGAGATTTAAAATAGGATAAGTTTCTAAACGACAAAGTACTATTTTTATTTTTTTATTGTTCGGAGCCAGTGGTCATTGTTACAAATCTCTCAGCTCTATTTGGACATCGAGAAATATGTCAGAAATTAAAAGCAAAGAACTATACGAGCCAGACAAATAAAATTAAAATTATTAACTTATAGAGATGACTCATAATTAACTGATAACATTATCTTCATTAATAAAAGAAATTTCAAGATCCAAAGTATCCACCTAAAAGCAGCTTGCAAATAAACTAATTTCTTGAATTTTTAAACATTTTCTTTAATTAAGAGATAAATTTTAAAAAAGAAAAAAAAGCTTATTTGTGAATATTATTTATATTTTGATCATTCATAAATATTTTAACCATTGCTGTCTACTGGGGTTCGCCCACTTGGCTCTAACATTGAATTCAGTGCATATGTCGAATGTACTTTAATTTTTTATTTTTTATTTAGATTTTTTTGTTCGGAATATTGTTTCAGAGCGTAGATTGACGTTGCAGTTCAAGGGACAGCAATGAATGCTATTATTATAGATATACTGCATAATGTATTTATATTTATAAATTACTATATAATAATAATAATAATAATAGAGCATGGTTTGCTTTCAATTAGTAACCAATGCTTTTACCTATTTTAAAAAAAAATAAAACATTTTTTTTTATAATTTGAATAATTTATTCCTTTCAGTGCCGACAACTATTTTCGATCCATTTATGAGTTGGCAACCAAGAAGATGTATCTAAGAGTCCCCGGGCTGTTAAATTATGCATGGGCGTTCCAGCCTTTTAGTATGTAAATTGTTATCACATGTTCATTATAATGTATAAACTGATAAAACATAATAATGTTCAAAAGATAAATGTGAAAATTTAAATTTAGATTGTTCGTTTGTTTTATTTTATTTTAACAAGAAAAAATTGATTTTGTTTGCTATGTTTATTTGGAAGTTGTTAACTTTTCAAAGCATTTAACAAAGTAAAAAAAGGTCGCTGACAGTTCCCAAAAGAGGTCATAAATGGAAACTCTGCACGTGATTAGAAAAGTTAGACAATGTATTTGTGTCATGTTTTACTCACCATCGTTCCTATTATGGATAACAATTCTACTGATCACACTTTTGGCTTTCAAAGTCAAGTTCCAAACCGGTGAATTATCATTGTGATCAGTGTGCGTACAGCTACCACTATTGTAGTCACCGTTTGTGTTGCCATCCACAGCGTTCGAGGCAGCAGTTCGATTCTTATCCTTGTATGTGGTAGTTTGACTGGCCAGTTGTTTTATTGCTACATTGCGACCTATATTATCAAGAGTGTATATTTAAATATCTATATAAATAATAGCGATTTGGGTTCTGCGTTAAATCGAAAGTAAATAATTAATACAACATTATTCCAGTTTAAAATACAATCATGAAAAAAATCAGATCTGCCCGAAATCAAAAATAACCTAGCCTACCGATCAAGCCAAAGGGAATATAACTCTGTGCAAATTCTTTGCAGTTTGCAAGGTAAAGATAGTATGTATATAATCTTTGAAAACTGTAATGGCCTTTTAAAAAAAAACACATACACACAACATTTTATGTCTTGAATCGCTATAAAAAATAAAACTTAAATTAATATGATTTTAAAAAAAATGATCTCTCTAGGAAATATCTTGTGATCATTTTTTTGTTCATCTTTATCCCTCTATTAAAAATAATCTCTAACCAGTTGTTAGAATTTGTTTACTGCTTAAAATGAAAGAAAAGAAAACTAATCTAATATCAACATGTATCTGTCTCTGACATTATTAATCTGTTATACATTATAGGCACTTCGATAAAGCTATTCTTTGCTAATTCTGTCATTATGAAATAAAACAATCTGCGGCGATTCTCAAGTTATCTTTCAAGCAAATTTATATTAAAAAAAAAACAACACCGTTGTAGTCAAGCGTATTTTATCAAATGACTTTCGATTCCGTTTCCTGTCCTATCTAATTATCTTCAGACGTATTTTGGTAAGAGACACACGTTTATAATAATGTTTCAAGATCTCAACAAAATGTATGTTCTTCTCAGCAAAATGTATGCTCTTCTCAACAAAATGTATGCTCTTCTCAACAAAATGTATGCTCTTCTCATCAAAATGAAGCTCTTCTCAACAAAATGAACGCCCTTCTCATCAAAACGAACGCTCTTCTCAACAAAATGAATGCTCTTCTCAACAAAAATGTATGCTCTTCTCAACAAAATGAACGCTCTTCTCAACAAAATGAACGCCCTTCTCATCAAAATGAACGCTCTTCTCAATAAAATGAACGCCCTTCTCATTAAAATGAACGCCCTTCTCATCAAAATGAACGCTCTTCTCAACAAAATGAATGCTCTTCTCAACAAAAATGTATGCTCTTCTCAACAAAATGAACGCTCTTCTCAACAAAATGAACGCCCTTCTCATCAAAATGAACGCTCTTCTCAATAAAATGAACGCCCTTCTCATCAAAATGAACGCCCTTCTCATCAAAATGAACGCTCTTCTCAACAAAATGAACGCCCTTCTCAACAAAATGAACGCTCTTCTCAACAAAATGAACGCTCTTCTCAACAAAATGAACGCCCTTCTCATCAAAATGAACGCTCTTCTCAATAAAATGAACGCTCTTCTCAACAAAAATGTATGCTCTTCTCAACAAAATGAACGCCCTTCTCAACAAAAATGTATGCTCTTCTCAACAAAATGAACGCTCTTCTCAACAAAATGAACGCCCTTCTCATCAAAATGAACGCTCTTCTCAATAAAATGAACGCTCTTCTCAACAAAAATGTATGCTCTTCTCAACAAAATGAACGCCCTTCTCAACAAAAATGTATGCTCTTCTCAACAAAATGAACGCTCTTCACAACAAATGAATGCTCTTCTTGCTGATTAAATTAAAAATAGAAACGGAAGAATAGGGTTACGTTTTGTAAAGAATATTTACTTTATTGGTACCACCAATCACTCGCAACAAGGAAGAATTGTATGAAAAATAAACTCAGCTACATTTAGGAATCTGGTCGATTCTGAAGATTGTTATTATCTTTATTAGGAGTAGAAATTAGAAAAGCGGACAATGCCGAACGCGTGATGAGCTGAACAGATGTATGCTGTATAATTTGCTGCAAGATAACAAAAAAGACAGCGAAGATTGAACCCATGACTCTCTAAGGTTGACAGTCGAGCGGTTTATACTTCTCGGCCACCCGTCCCTCAAAGCATGTGTGTAATTAGTTGACGTATTGTAGGCAGCTCATTTTATTAAAGAAATTATGTTAATGGCCGAGCTGTGTAGATGCTCGACTGTCGACCTCAGTGTGCTGGGTTCGATCCTTGGCGAGAACGGAAGCAATTTTCCATATCCTAGTGAAACAAGTCCACCCAGCTTTAAATGGGTACCTGACTTAGGTTGTGGAAGTAAAGGCGGCTGGTCGTTGTGCTAACCATACAATCCCTTCATATGCCGAGGTTATAGTAACATATGAATTATACACTTCTTCTGCCCCGATAGCCCTTAAAGGCTAAAAGTAATTTTACTTACTATTGCTTTAGAAATTATGTATGTTCGAATTTTACTATAAAAAGTGTATGATGAGTAGAGACAATAATATCCGTTCTCAGTTGTACTTTCGATAAAACCCGTTTTCAATAAAAAAGATTTGAACTTTTTTTATTTTCTGATAAAACTAAATAGAGGTAATATTTCTTTCTAATTTAGTAATAAAAAAAAAAGAAAGAGATAAAGGCATTTTTTATTATGAAATATTTTTATTGTTAAAACTGACATGCTCTTAGATAAAAATACTTTGTATGTATGTAATTTGTATTTAAAAGTCACTCACCGCCACTAATGTACATAGAACACAGATTCATGTATCTGTGACCTTCAAACTTGATATATCTTACTAGTCCTTCAAAACGTAATGGTATATCCTGTACTCTTTGATTTATTATATAGTGCTCTGTATCTGAAAAAATTCTTTCTTTTCTGATTTTTAAAGTATTATCTAAGGTTTGATTGGCTTTGTTTCGAAAGTATATCTTTGCGTTGGTTGGGTAATCTGTAAAAGTAAAATACTAAACAAGTTAAACATATACATATTAAAATACATTAGAATATAAAAACAAAAAATGTCAAACAATTAAGCGGTGGAAAATCTGTCAACGATGTTGACTCGTTTTAAAATGTATTACTTGTGAAAACAAAATAAATTATCTTTTTAATCAAACTTAAAATAAGTAACAGTTGTGATAACATTTTTTTTTCTTTGTAACAAGTTCAGATCTGATTATATTCATTTCCATTTCACGCTTCTTTCTTTGCTACTCAGAATTTCTTCAACTTACTTAGGAGATTTGCATTGATTCTAATCCAACTTATCGGATATTCGTTTTTCAAGTCTATAGAAATAGGTTTGTCTTGTATACATGTTCGGTTGTTATTATCAGTGAGTGCAATAAATGCATCTTCAGGATTTACACTTGCTGGTATTAACGATAACAGGTCCTCTGTAATTAAAATAAAAAACACATTGGTAATTATCAATTGTATATAAAATATACAAGTGTGTGAATTAATTCAACGTATCAAAATTTTTAGCAAATAATCGTGTACTCGTGCTCACAAATATACAATTTAGCAAATAAAAGACGATATGAAGTTATTCAAATATAACCACTTCATGTTTTCCTCACAGTTTCATAATTCACTCAAATATTGTTTGCTGTTATTTAACAATAAGAATTACTTTTTGGCATGGATTGGGAAACCTATAGACAGTCGCTGCCTTTGGATTGTGTTCTCATCAGATTCAGATTCCTAAAAGTATGCCACATAAACATTATAAATGTCTTTCACGTGACTATTGTCTTCTAGCTCAATGGCTGCAAAAATTTCCAAAAAAGAAACGAAAATATTTTAACATAGTGTCAGTAGTTAGCCCAGTGGTTCTCATATTTTTAGGCTTTGCAACCCCCCCCCCACCCGCCCATTTTCGTCTCGCAACCCACCATACAAATCTACTTTGTTTTTTGTGACCAACCTGTAAAGAAAAACAACGATGAAAGATACAATCGTCATTTGCTGCATCTATAAATTTCTCTGTTTACTTTGAAGAATTACAAACATATAGTTTTTTTTTTTTTTTGGTTACGAAAAATAAAGACACAATTTATAATAATATATCTAAAAGTGATTTGGACTCTGCGTTAAATCGAAAGTGAAGAATTAATACAACAGTATTCCAGTTTAAAATACAATCGTGAAAAAATGGGATCTGACCGAAACCAAAAATAACCTAGCCTACCGATCAAGCCTAAGGTTATGAAACTCTAATCAAAGGTTTCGCAGGGTACAGCTAGTTATTCATGCATGGATTCTTGATCCTTTAGTTATAAAAAATTTTTCGCGACCAACAAGAAATTCTTCTGAGATTCACACTTTGAGAACCACTGAGATAGCCAGTTAAGAGTTAAACTTACGGTATTGACATTTATATCCAAACCATCCAGTGGCGCAGCCATCCTTACATTCCCCATCATCACAATGGAGGCTGCAATGACACTGGTACTCACAATTCAAACCAAACCAATCAGTCGGGCATTGATTTACTGAAAGAAATTATTCAGTTCATTCAAATACTTCTAAACTTATTGTGAGTTTTGGATATCGTGACTGATATGGTCAAATCATTCATAGAATTTTACAGAGCCAAATGTGTACATCTAGCAAGGCTGCAGCTTATCAGATGGGGTTTGTTTTAGTATATATTTAATAAAGAGAATTACTGTTGGATATTTTTAATGTTGTTGATTTATAATAATCATAACGTTGTTCATGCAAGATTTTTAATTTCTTAAATCAAAATAAAATATTCAACATAATTACTCTTTATTAGAACAAAAATAATAACAAATAATTCTACATTAACGAATTGTTATTTTTTTAATAATCAACAACTTACAAATGTCATCAAATAGATATCTATTTCTGTTTTTTATTTGTACCGTTTTTTAAGCACATAGCGTAAAATTGTACGTAACGAAACATTTTTTAAAAGTTGAATTATTTGATTTATAAGTAAGGGATAAAGTTGTAATTATTTATTTGTATTCCATTACCTCTATTTTTAAACTTTAATAATTTTATCCATCAGTTTTGATTCATTCAAAAGACACACATAGTTATATATATATATATGTGTGTGTGTGTGTGTATATGTATATATATATATATATATATATATATATATATATATATATATATATTGAAAAGTTGTGCATAGTAGTATTCACTCTTAAAAAACTATTTTACACCATTCACGTAGTAAGATGTTGTTCTACTATACGGAGTCTTTTTAGTGTTTATGGGCATGACGTTTCAAAATAAAAAGCCTACACAATAGAATATTGTTATGGCCAGTTACGCTACAAAAAAATATTTATATAGTACTGTTAATAGTATTCGTTGGTAAGTAAAAATCTGGCATCAACTGTACGATGAATCAGTGTCAGTTTTATGGTAAATTTTGTGAAAAAGACACTGAATAATGTGAAAGTAAACTAAAGTTTTATTGGGATAAAACATAACTTTTAACTAGACCTCTCCACCCCTTCCCCTTCCCAAATAAAGTAGCTGATTTTAAACAATATTCAAACCTGTCAACAAAAAGTTCCATAGTAAACAAAAATTTAGAAATAGTAAATGTCTGTAAGCATAGTTAAATGCCATATTGGAGCATTACATGGCAGTTAAACTTGATAGTTTGTTTATTTTTAACAAATCTTGTCATAGTAGGAAGTTAAATCGTTGGACGATAAGTCAAACATTTCTTAAGAAGTTCAAAGGGCATTCTATGCGTTCATTTAATGAATGCATCATTTATAACCAAAGACAAAATTAAAAGATAACAGAGGAAATAGAGAGCTACCACACCTTATTTTACCAACAACATGGTAAATGGAAAATAAAATTGAGATTTGCAAAGAATACTGAAAAAAATGTCTGTGTATTGTTACGGTATCATAGAAATGTCAATCAATGTTCTAAAAAAATCAATATTTATATCTATTTCCCGGTAAGGATCGATGAGAGCATGATACTTTTCAAAGGGTAGATCAACTATCAAGCAATATTGCCCTATGAAGCCCATCAAACGAGGTTTCAAGCTGTGGGTTCGAGCTGACACTGATTGCTACATTAGTAAATTTGATGTATACCAAGGCAAGGGAACTGGCTGCATAAAGGACTTTGGCTTAGGTGAGAATGTTGTCATTAATCTAGATGAGGACTTGAGGGCTGGCCATCATCAAGTATACTTTGACAATTACTTTACATCTATTCCTCTGTTGGAGTATTTAAAAGAAAATGGTGTTTATGGTTGCGGTACCATTAGAAGCAACAGGCGAGGTCTCCCAGTGGGTTTGATTGAAGACAAAAGGATGGCGAGAGGTGACTTTGATTACAGAACAAGTTCTGATGGCATCATATTCCTAAAATGGATGGATAACAGAAGTGTTCTTTTAGCATCTAATTTTCATTCATCCAGTTGTT
>JAGDYQ010000064.1:1693597-1738730 GCA_021962125.1 Bulinus truncatus
CTTATAAGTTAAAAAAAAATTAATGGGGGATACGACAGTAGCTTAAATAATTTCTTTTTTTTTTATTACAGTGTGTGTCATTCATAAGGAAGTAAAGTCGACTGAATCATTTCCACTTGTGGGTGTTAAAAGTCAAGTACATGTACATTAAATAAATGAAACTGAAAGGCCACTGAAACATTACATTAATCATAGATCATGTAATTGTCTAATAGATCAGTGGGCGGCTATAGGGCTTAAAGGGGGTAGGGAGAGGGAGGTGTGTGTCAATAATTTAATTGAAGTTCTAGTATTTTCCCCCTCACGTTATTGGGGCAATTTTTTGCGCCGACACCGATCCGGACAAAGTATAAATGCCCGCACCTATAGCGGCAATAACTTCCGACACCGGGCAAAAACTGCAGACACCGACACCGGGCAAAAACTGCCAACACCGTCACCGGGCAAAAAACTGCCGACACCGACACCGGGAATAAAACTGCCGACACCGACACCGGGAAAAAAACTACCGACACCTGGAAAAAACTGCCGACACCGACACCGGGGAAAAAACTACCGACACCTGGAAAAAACTGCCGACACCGGGCAAAAAACAGCCGACACCGACACCGGCTCTTCAGCCCTGCCTGAAAGTTGATGACTGCAAGCGCCAGTCGACATGGGAAAGGCGATCTCTTAAATTGAAATAACATATCCAGTGGAATGTGCGGAAAGAGGACAACTTCACCTTTGACCTGTCAAGGTAGGTTGTTGCTTCTACGAAGTTGCTCATTAATTTTTTTTTTACTGTGTGTGTCGTGTGCCGTCATTGTCAAGCAATGGACTCTGCCGTCTCGAAGCTTGGGTCTGTCAAATTCTGTTAATAGAATGTTATTAATGTAAGGGAAGTAGCCCATTTATTAGCTCCGTTTGCCAAACCAACATGCAATTATTTCCCTTGATTTGTGAAAGAATTTTTTTATCAACTTTTATGTATTAATCCGAATAAGACACCTAACAGAGAAATGTTTAAAAGGATTTCATCAATAAAAACACGCGCGTATTTAGAATTTCAAAGCAATTGGTGAAGGACCTTTTGAGATTAAAGATCTTAAAGATTGTTTAAAAAGGTGTTACTTTTAAAAGAAGTAAACTCTGCGGCCGCATCGGGTGACACCATTATAGGGTGACACCATAATGAATAATTCTAAATTTCATATCAGAAACAAATAGTCGGGTTTTATAACCGATCAGAGTTAAAACATGAGCAGTAGCACAGGGTGCCACCATACAGGGCAGTAGCACAGGGTGCCACCATGCAGAACAGTAGCACAGGGTGCCACCATGCAGAACAGTAGCATAGGGTGCCACCATGCAGAGCAATATCACAGGGTGCCACCATGCAGAGCAGTAGCACAGGGTGCCACCATACAGAGCAATAGCACAGGGTGCCCCATGCAGAACAGTAGCACAGGGTGCCCCATGCAGAGCAGTAGCACAGGGTGCCACTAAGCAGTGCAGTAGCACAGGGTGCCACCATGCAGAGCGTCTGGAGCTTAAAGATGATTGCAATTCAAATCTGCTCAGATAAATCTGAAGTTATTTGCAAAACGCGCTAAAAAATGACGCATATAGTCAGTCACGTGGCATTATGAAACGGGAGACGTATTCTACAAACTCAGCTTAATGAAAGTATACATCGTTCTGAAATACAGTCAGTAATATTATCATTTTTATCGCTTGAAGTATCATGATAAATCCAGCAATAAGTACAAAAAACGCTTTTATCTTAGCACAACCCCCTCTGTGTGTGTTACTAGATATTTAATTATATTGTGTTATTAACATTTAAAAAATATAATATTGTAATTCTCTTAGATCCTATAAACCACTAATGGGACGGTTTTTATGGTGCCCTTCTTTCATCCCCACCATACCCGATAGTGCAATGACCATGGAGGCACCACGGGAGACATAGCGGGGACTTAAGTCATGACATGAAAATTTCCTTTGGTCCTCACAGAAGATCGAACCAGGTGCCTTCAGGTCGACAGTCTAGCGCTTCACCGCACGACCATCCGTCCCCTTCCCGCACCAGGTGACACCAACCATATTGACGCCACTGTTTGGAATCATAATTTTAATTTGTCTCTGCTGGAGCACAAGCTTTTATGAGATAGAAAAGGATGTTAACCCACATAATATATGCCAGTGACTTCGAGAGACCTTTTGTCAGGAAATGTGCTCCAGGTACCTGTCCGATTTCATACAACCATCTATTTTTCAACCCGCCTACCCATCCATCTATCTATCTATCCATCTATCTATTTATCTATCTATTATATATATATGTGACGTCGTAGAGGATTTTTTTATTTACAATGACGGCGCTCCCATTCTGCAAAAAATAAAAAAATATCTGTACCATCAAAGAGATCTAATTAGTTAGTTTTCATTAAAACAACTAAAGGGATATATTCTGAAAAAAAAAATCAATAAAAAAAATGTCTCTGGGAGAAATCGAACCCGGAGAGTCTGCAAAAAAAAAGTTACCATTCAGCCACCGCGCCAGACAATTTAAGATGCAATTTTCATGTACTATAAGAAAAATATTATGTTTTCATTGCCTTTTGACCTAGTTTTTTTTAGGTCTATATTGTTATTTTGTAATTAAGAAATAATTCAAAGCCGTATTTATTTAAAATCATAAATATTTTAAAAGCTGAGAACTTAATTAGTATAGAAATTTGCAGAATTTCTTTTTTAGAATATTATATTGACTTTATTTACGAAATTAGATACGAAAACATGGTCAATAGTCTTATCGTCGCCGACGTCGGAGATTTTCGATTATTACTATTGTTTACGTCTGACGATGTTAAAATGCTCTGTTGTAATAAAAACTACTATGATTTGAATGATATTATATGCTAATTATTCATTTTTGATATTGGGGACTTTTACATTTCATAATTAAAAGCACAGAAACTATTGAAAACTGTAGATAATATCAAAAAGAAAAACTGAATCGAGACACAGGGGATGACGCCATTTTGAATTCTTGTTTTCCGCTTTCGATTTAACGCACACTGGAAATGAATATTATGATATATGATGATTATTATTATTATTTAATATTTAGGACTTTTACATTTCATAATAAAACCCATAGAAACTATTTAAAACTGTAGATTTTTAAAAAAGAAATATCGAATCGATTCAACGCAAGACGCCATTTTGAATTATGTTTTCGTGACCTCGCTGGTCACGTGATTACTTCATCAAATACTATTGTTTTATTTATTTCTGGAGGTCGTACAAGCTTAGCTGCTTTATAAGTAAGATATACATATATATATAACTGTCTGTCTGCCTGTCTGTCTGTCAATTATCTATCTATCTATCTATCTATATTTATTTATCTGTCTATCTATGTATACGTCTGTCTCTCTATCCAGCCATCTGTGTATTTCTATATCCAACAACTGTTTGTTTGTTAATCTGTACAGTAAAATAAAAGTTGTTCATATAACTCTTTCTTTCATATCGTAGCTTTTCTTGTCAGCTGGGTCGTGAACAAACCAACCAGTTTTAAATGGTCAGTCACAACCACGGTTCTCTCTAGGCTAAGCGCCCAGACTGGAATGTCATTATGCTTTAGACCTTTCATCTCTCGTTCAACACTTCTTGATTTGAAGATGTTGTTAAAATGTCTATATCCCCTTATGAAGACGTCATTGCAATCTGTATATCCCCTAACATTGCGAACATACCATTGCAATGTCAATATCCACCCAACCTATCTTGATGTGATTCATTACCTTGTGAAGATGTCCTTGCAATGCCAATATCCACCCATATATCTAACACAGGCAACACTATGAGGCTCAACAGCCGATAGAACTGGCCTTTACATAGAAGTAAGCAATGCTCAGAGATAGGTCGTCAAATGTCCATATACCTGAGGTCACTGGTCAGCACCTAGAAGCTGACAAGCACAGATCAGTTAACTTTTTTTAAAAAACATGTCGGTGTCTGGTGCCTCTATATCTCCCTCTGTCTGTCTGTCTCTCTCTCCCTCTGTTTATCTCTTTCTGTATCTGTTTCTCTGTCTCTCTATGTCTATCTTTGTCTCTCTTTTTCTCTATCACTCTGTATTTCTCTCATTCTCTCTTCTCTCTCTTTCTCTCTCTCACTCTCTGTCTCTCTCACTCTCTCTGTCTCTCTCAACAAATAATCAACAAAAAATCAACAAAAAATCAACAAACAAATCAACAAACAAATCAACAAACAAATCAACAAACAAATTAACAGACGAATTGATAAGCAAATTAACAGACAAATCAACAAACCGATCAACAAACAAATCAACAAACAAATCAACAAACAAATCAACAAACAAATCAACAAACAAATCAACAAACAAATCAACAAACAAATCAACAAACAAATCAACAGACAAATTAACAGACAAATTAACAGACAAATTGATAAGCAAATTAACAGACAAATTGATAAGCAAATTAACAGACAAATTAACAAATTAACAGACAAATTGATAAGCAAATTAACAGACAAATTAACAGACAAATTAACAGACAAATTAACAGACAAATTAACAGACAAATTAACAGACAAATTGATAAGCAAATTAACAGACAAATTAACAGACAAATTAAGGAAAACAAACAACTCATTAAGTTTCAAAAAAATGTACGGACGTATTTTCTGTCATTTCATTAACACTAGCTACAATGACGAAACAATCAGTAGAATTTACTAAAAGTAGAATTTCGTTTGTTTTCTTTATACCATACACATTAGAAAAATTGTTAGGTCAAGTAGTCCCATATCTCCCTTGCGTTCTTGAATAATGAACGACATAACTCATTATAAGAATAACAAATGCACTTTAATACGTGATATTTACATATGAGAATCAACAACATATGATCAATGTAAACTTCGAATTACTATAACAACAATGAATACATCACTCTATTTGTGTTTCTACTCTGTCTGAACTCCGGTCCGTAAACTTCCTTCTGCCTTTCTGAGCCTCAAACTCTAAATCACACCATGGTCTTTTTCAGAGACGACCGTGCCTGCTTAAGGCGTGGGCAGTTTCCCGCCAAAACCATAGGTGAAGGTCATTTCGTGGGAGCTCGAAGTGTTTGTGGCGACTGACCAAATTTCATCACTCATATTAATGTTTGCTTGAACTTACAAAAACAACGGTCACAAGTACACGAACGTACAACAGGGGGAATAATACAATACAATACTAAAACAAGGAGTCATCACTAGTGATTGGACATAAGTTATATAAATTTAGATGCATACAAAGACACACAAACAAACTCAAACACACGCACAAACAGTGTCAAGCTAACATAAAACAAACATAAAAATTATACAGAATTGTATGAGTTAACTGTGCAAGCATCTGGAAAGTACTATTGGCCCAAGTATTGCTAAGAGTATGAAAACGAAAAGGGCGAATAGCAGAAGGGAGCCAGAAAGTAGTAGTCTCTCAAAGTCTTTCAGGCCCATGTCTTGAGATGCGCACCGGGCTGGACAGTACACCAGACGGGATGTCGTCTCTTTCGTAAAGTATCTGTCGCAGAATTGCTGTCGGTGGATTTCTTGGTCGACGTAGAAGCATGTCTTACACGGTTGACATCTGTTGGTACTGATGTCTGCATACATGTTCCTGCCGCAGGTTAGGCCTTTGCCAGCCTGATCTGTTGACACAGTACAATAGAAACAATATATCTATATTTCGATGTATCTAATCTATCTAATAGCTATCTATTTATCTATCTATTTCACTAACTATCTACCTAACTATCCATCTAACTATATATCTAACTATCTATCTATCTGTTTAAATATCTCTATCTATATATCTAACTGTATATCTAACTATCTATCTAATCAATCTATATATCTGTCTTTGGTCTAACTATCTATATCTATATTACTATCTACTTAAGTATCTATCTATCTAACTATATATCTATCTGTCTCATCTATCTATCTAACTATATATCTATCTGTCTCATCTATCTAACTGTATATCTAAGGGAAATACATTCATGATGGAGCAAAATTATACTGAATAGACGCATGGTCACCGGCGAAAATAGTTTGTACCCTGACAGTTTAAAAAAAAACCGGGGATCCTTACCCCAGTGCCAAGTCTTAATACAGCAGATAATGAACGTCGTCGGGGATCTTTCAAAAGATATCGGCCCCTGATATGTGGTCAGGTTGCCTCCCACATGAACCTTATAAACTTTTTATTTCATGGTTAAGTAGCTCAGTAAAAAAAAAGTAAAGCTCCCTTTAGGGGGCTCATCGGGACAGATGAAGTGTAGAATTCATCTGTTTCTATAACCTCGGCATTTAAAGAGGTTGTGTGGTTAGCACAATGCCCAGTCTCCTTTACTCCCCCAACTTAAAGTCAGGTACCCATTTAAAGCTGGGCGGACTTGGGGACCTTCACCAGGACCTGAAAAAGTTACAAGGTTCTCACTGAGATTCGAATCCGGGACCCTCCGGTCCACAGTCAAGCGCTCTACACCACTCGACCACCCGTCTCCCAAGTAGTTCAGTAATAATTACTTAATGATTGGCCGCTTAATTGAATGACTGAAACTCGTGTTTTCAAATTACATTATTAGATTCATGTATCCAAATATGACCATTTACGATTGGATAAAACAATGAACAATGAATGTGAGATTAATGATAATTATCATATTACGTCACCCATTGCAGTAGAATTCGTGGTCTGATTCACCATCGTCTTGGGTTTGAGGCTAGCGTTTCCGGTAGCGTTTTGATCCACCGTTATCGTTGGGTTCGAGGCTATCGTTGCTGGGTCCACCAGGCAGCAGTATTCAAAGTTATTGGTGGAGACGTTCCCGCAGGTCTCATCCTTGGTCATCACAACCATCATACCGTCGTAGGGGCAGCAGACCACGTCCTGCGCCCTCGAGCAAGGTCTTGATTCGTATCCGAGGCCCTGTTCTTTGCAAGGGTACACTTCTGACATACCAGCTGATCGCCGTTAATGCTGAACGACTGGTTGTCGCAACGGTACTTTGTGTCATCTGTGGCGTTGCACTGGTGTTCTATCTCTGCATTCTGCGGCTGGTGATGACTGCATTGTTGACAGATTTGAATCACCGTACTCATGAAGTAGCCCTCGGGACAAGCTAGATGTTTGGTATGAGTCGAAAACAGGCACAGTGCTAAGGAGACCAACATACATAGCAGCGACATCTTTGTATGAAAAAATTTATAAATAAATCTAAGCGAGCGCAATTTTTTTTTAAAACTTGTATTTACACAATAGTGTCACATGATTGGCCAATGCCAATACTACAGCCAATCATGACGCAGTATACAATGTCGATTTTTATTTTGTAAACTCCGTTGGATAAGTAGATACCAGAAATGTCTAAACAGCTTTCATGGCTAAATGGCAAGACTGTGCACTTGAAAACTGGCTTAATGGCAAGACTGTGCACCTGAAAACTGGCTTAATGGCAAGACTGTGTACTTGATTACTGGCTTAATAGCAAGACTGCACTTGAAAACTGCCTTAATGGCAAGACTGTGCACCTGAAAACTGGCTTAATAGCAAGACTGTGCACTTGAAAACTGGCTTAATAGCAAGACTGTGCACTTAAAAACTGGCTTAATATCAATACTGTGCACTTGAAAACTGGCTTAATGAGTTGTGCACTTGAAAGCCCTGAGCGATAAACAACCTAAACAGTGAAATATATAAATCTTCAATTAGCAGTGAAACGTATTAATTACATGTTAATGAAACGGGCTAAACAAATTCATTGGCAGTGAAGGTAACAAACTCATATTGATTTGTTTGCATGATTTTTGTTGTGGTATAATATATTACAAAGGGTAAAGTATGGGAGTTATTGAGTAATATTATAAAATATACTTTAAATATTTAAAAAAAATATTAATATTAATGTATTGATACAGATTTCATTTGATATAACGACGCAGAAGATGAAGTACGCTAGAATAGCCCCCCCCCCAAACCAAAGCACACATAGACACACACACACACACTCAAACATAACATGAATATTTATGTATAAACTGTTTTGCTCTATCTAGTAGGAAGTAAAACAAACAGTTCACTTGGAAATACTGCGGGCAGGCCAGTCTAAACCAGAGGTTCTCAAACATGTTCGCGACTGTACCCCAAAGTGTGTGTAAATATGCCTGCTGGTACTCCTTCACACGTATGTTCGTGGATATATATATATAAAGGGCCTACCGGAACCTGTTTTAATTGTGGAATGTTATTTTACTTAATAATGTGATACTTGGGTCACGTCAGCATACCCGACGACCTTGTTCAAACTGTTGGCTGTTTGAAATGAAAATATATCTCGCCGCATACCCCCCTGCATCAAAGCTTGATTTACCGCCGGGGATGCCGGGGAAATCCTCGGCACTGAGACCTGTCACCCCCGGCTCTGCTTTAGCTAATATATTCAGCCGGGGATGAAATCATAGACATTTATCCCCGGCTATGCAGAAATTGTTTTTCATCCCCGGCACTGGTTTTTTGTTAAATCGAGCACTGCCATGCATAACATTTCCCCCTTCCCCTTGGGGTACCACCGGTTGAGTACCGAGGGCATCAAATCCTCTATTATGTTTACAGTTCAGTTACTTTCTATGGACACATACATACAACATTAGGCTATATGGGTCTATTGTTACCTACACATGCAGGTCCACCGAGTCAGGACCAGACCAGAAAATCTGATACATTATCACAGTGATGGTTTCCTTTCACCTCCCCTCCCTAGTAGCGTAGGAAGGGTACAAGGGATCATGCGGGCGCACAATTTGTCTAACTAGGAAGGCGGGTGTCAACAGAGCGCGGTTAAATATTGTTTTCCACTTTTCAGTTTGGGAGGAGGGCGCCAAAAAATGTTATTTGCATAGGGCACCTCAAAAGCTAGCTACGGATTTGACTCCCCCCCTCCATCCTCATCACCCGTCCAAGGTTTGAGCCCCACTGAGAAGTTTTCGGGTTGCCCCCCCCCCCGTTTTTTCACGTGGCTGCACTGACCAAATGAAGTGACGTTTTTTTTTTCACCTAATTCCTTGTCACCATCCCTACCTAATGTATGAATTAAAAAAAAATAATTAGACGAAGTATTAAAAAAAATCAGTAAGTTCAATGTGTAAATTCCAAAATACATAATGGTAGATCTCAAAATAAAAGGAATTTCTACTTCTTTCCTTTTCCGTTACTTCACGTCTAGACTGAGATAGAAAAAAAAAAGAAGTAAAGATTCACTCACCTCTGACCTTTTGTGTTTATGTTTTAGTCTGAATGATAGACGTAAGCACAAAAATCGGGTTGAATTTACCTGGTTATACATTTTTAGACTTTCGGGAACTTTATTTTTTTGGGGTCGAGTTGGTCGAAGATACCCCCTCCCCCCCACCACTTTCTACACCCACCCATAATCTCGCTAAAAGAACCAGGTATGTCCATCCACGACACATTACTAAATGGACCATGTAAAACAACAAATGGTTTTGTCGTGTGTAATAAACATCTTATCTCATATTGCAGCACTAAACAGGCTGTAATTACTAGTGGGTCGTTTCACTTGGCAATGATGGGTCATAAATTGAGGTGAGGAATGAGTCATTGCTAAATATAGAGAAATTCGCGGACATTCGCGGGGAGGTTCAGGTTCGACAAAAAAAAAAGGCGCGAATGTCGCAAGCAGTGTGACTTAAATCAGGGGCGTATCTACGGTATGTCAGGTAGGGCAGTGCTGCCATGAGCGATTCTTGGAAAAGAGGAGGTGGGGGTGTAGATAGGCTCGTTCGTGCCAATGGAAAAAAATCAAGGGTTTATTTAAAAAAAAAAAAACATGGACGGGGAGGGGGGAGGGGCAATATTATGTAGGGGACAGAGGTTTGCGGGTCTTGAAATTTAGCGTCCGCGTCCGTCCATGGATTTCTATCAATGATCCGCGTCCGCAGAATCTTACAACATTGCTTTGCAGTCAGTCCGCATTGCTGAAATTTAGCTTTTAAATGACTTGAAATTTTTTATGGTAACGCTAAATAAAATTGCCAACATGAAGTAAAAAGCAACACAAGATTTTTTTTGATTCAACTGTAAGCAAAACATAAAGTGTTCAAAGCTTCTTCAAAAGCCACTTTATTTATTGATTTATTTTCAGATTCAGTGGCAAAGGTTTACGACTAAGTAAAGTATCTACTAAAAATAAATTATTATATACAAGGGTGCGAGGATCTGCTGCAGTCCGCGAGTCCGCTACTTACCCAGACGAAGCGTCCGCTGTCAGTCCGTGGATTCGGAAAAATCTGCGGATCTGCAGTAAAAGTTCCTTAGGCTTAGTAGGTCATAAAAAAAGGTGTTGAAAGTAAATGATCTTTGTTTTTATAAAATTAAACAGAAAACTGTGAGAATTTCAAAAAAATAATCTTACCTTAAAAATGTTTAATTCCATCCAACACGCAGTTGGGTACATTTTCCGAGGAAATGTTTACCTCCCCTTTTCAAAGATGGCAGTGATTCTCAAAGTGTGACCCCCCACTGATGCGGCGTGGACACATTTCAGGGTGGGTTGACAAAATTTAGAATTAATGGATTCGTGTATCGATGTGCACATAGCTACAACTGTATTTCTCAACGTATTACAAATCTAAAAGTATTGCTAAATGCTAATCTACAAGTTAAAGTAATAAAGAAAAGTTTCCTTTGCCCAAAAGAGCCACCGGGGCTGCTTTTTCCATAACCTCGGCATATGAAGAGATTGTGTGGTTAGCACAACGCCCAGCCGCCTTTACCTATTTAAAGCTGGGTGTGAACTCGTGGGACGACTTTGAAACAAATTTGACCGGGATAAATTCCCATGGTTCTCACCGATGATCGAACCAAGGACTCTCAGGTCGACAGTGAAGTATCTACAGCACTCGGCCAACCGTCCCACTTAAGTAATAAAGACATCTTATATTTAAATTGTATAGAATGTCTTATTTACATATGCATAGGGAAAGCTTAACAGTTTCTTTATTCGTGGGGAGGGGAGTTCGGGGAAGGGGGGAGGGGGGTAATTGGTGGCAAAAGCTAAACACTTTTTTTTGGATTGGTCACGAAAGTTAATCAGTTTTCCTAAAGTGTCGCAAAGTGCAAAAGTTTTGAGAACTACTGAGATAAATATCAAGCCGGATTTATAAGAATTGTTTTCGATCTCGATCGTGTTTTTTGTTTCCATTAGTTCGATCTCTGTTTATAAAACTATTCTCTACGCAGTTCTGTCTAATTTACTGACGTCTACCAGCTTGAATATTTTATAATGAAATCTATATAGATTTTTTAAGTGATCTATATTTAAAAATAAAAATCTATATACATAATATACATCGATTTTTTTTTCAGCTTGACATAAATTTTCATTATTTGCTTGAAATTTTTTTGTTACAATTTTAGATATTTTTATAGCGTATTTCTGGACTTTTCTACGGGCGTAGGGCGTAGGGCCTAGGGTTGTGTAATGCACATATTGATGCGCAATTGTTACTTTTGGTATTTCTCTCACTGGATGAACCCATGATACATATGAATAGAATAATCTTTGTTAATACGTACAGTGTTCTGATTGGTCTGCCAATGAGATGAGAGTATTAGGATGACTTGGATACACGTGTGTCGTCATCAGTTTTAGTGTAGATATCAGGTGAAGTAAGAGTTGGATTAAGACTTGAGTAGAGTAATGGACGAGAGACAGAGATTAAGTATAGAAGAAGTATTATTGTTAGTTTAGATTCAAGATGCGATGTTGTAACATCAATCAAGTCTAATGTTAAACATCATCTTCAATGTGTTGACTGTTTTGACTCCCACTTCATGTGTTGTACTTGTTATACTTTGGTATGTCAAACTACCACAGATGCTACCATTTAAGTACATCCCACAAAAATATAACCGCTACAGGTTGGCAGAGATGTATCTAATCAGTCTAATTGTTTGTGATGTATTTAGTCAGTCTAATTGTTTGTGGTGTATCTAGTCAGTATAATCGTTTGTGATGTATCTAGTTAGTCTATTGTTTGTGGTGTATCTTGTCAGTCTATTGTTTGTGATGTATCTAGTCAATCTATTGTTTGTGATGTATCTAGTCAGTATAATCGTTTGTGATGTATCTAGTCAGTCTATTGTTTGTGATGTGTCTAGTCAGTCTATTGTTTGTGATGTATCTAGTCAGTCTAATTGTTAGTGATGTATCTAGTCAGTCTAATCGTTTGTGATGTATCTAGTCAGTCTATTGTTTGTGATGTATCTAGTCAATCTATTGTTTGTGATGTATCTAGTCAGTATAATCGTTTGTGATGTATCTAGTCAGTCTATTGTTTGTGATGTATCTAGTCAATCTATTGTTTGTGATGTATCTAGTCAGTCTATTGTTTGTTATTTTCCATTTTGGTTTTGCTACATATGGTACTTATGTAGCCCGTGCATCAACATCAATGACGGGCTTTAGATGAACTCAAAATATTTCGCATCGGACCCATCCGAGATGTACAGCCATCTCATCACCACCCACGGAGAATGGTGTAGCCAGCGCTGCATTGCGACTCTCAGGCTAGTACTGGTGTCGTTGTATGACCTTGACATCCCCACCCCCTCGATCCCCTCAACTCTTCCTCCCCACTAACCTTCCATATTCCGCCCACGATTCGCCCGTGGCTGTTATATATATATATATATATATATATATATATATATATATATATATATATGTATATATATATGTGTGTGTGTGTGTGTGTGTGTGTCTTTATCATGTGGTTTTTAGAGTATTAAGATAGTGATTTTCCTTTACCAGGTTTTTTTGTTAAGTGACCAATCCTATGCTGACATCAACCAAGTTAAGAACCACTTGCTAAGTAGTAAACACATTTACAAATAAATCTAAAAGAAAAACATAAAGCTTTTAATTTCTCAGTCTTTGTGTAACAATGAATCAAATCAATACATTTGTGTGTAGGTATATTTACATACAAACGTACATTTATAGATGAGATAGATAGATGAGATAGATCAGATAGATATAGATGAGATAGATAGATAGATATAGATGAGATAGATATAGATGAGATAGATAGATGAGATAGATAGATAGATAGATATAGATGAGATAGATAGATGAGATAGATAGATGAGATAGATAGATAGATAGATATAGATGAGATAGATAGATGAGATAGATAGATAGATATAGATGAGATAGATAGATGAGATAGATAGATGAGATAGATAGATAGATGAGATAGATAGATGAGATAGATAGATGAGATAGATAGATGAAATAGATAGATGAGATAGATAGATAGATAGATAGATGAGATAGATAGATGAGATAGATAGATGAGATAGATAGATGAGATGATAGATGAGATAGATAGATGAGATAGATAGATGAGATGATAGATGAGATGATAGATAGATGAGATAGATAGATGAGATAGATAGATGAGATGATAGATAGATAGATAGATAGATGAGATGATAGATAGATGAGATGATAGATAGATGAGATAGATAGATGAGATAGATAGATAGATAGATGAGATAGATAGATAGATAGATAGATAGATAGATAGATGAGATAGATAGATGAGATGATAGATAGATGAGATAGATAGATGAGATAGATAGATAGATAGATATAGATGAGATAGATAGATATAGATGAGATAGATAGATGAAATAGATAGATGAGATGATAGATAGATGAGATAGATAGATAGATAGACGAGATAGATAGATGAGATAGATAGATGAGATAGATAGATAGATAGCAAAATTATACTGAATAGACGCATGGTCACCGGCGATAATAGTTTGTACCCTGACAGTTTTAGATAGATAGATGAGATAGATAGATGAGATAGATAGATGAGATAGATAGATGAGATAGATGAGATAGATAGATAGATATAAATGAGATAGATGAGATAGATAGATAGATATAGATGAGATAGATAGATGAGATAGATAGATGAGATAGATAGATAGATATAGATGAGATAGATAGATGAGATAGATAGATAGATATAGATGAGATAGATAGATGAGGTAGATAGATAGATATTGATGAGATAGATAGATAGATAGATAGGTGAGATAGATAGATGAGATAGATAGATGAGATAGATAGATGAGATAGATAGATGAGATAGATAGATGAGATGATAGATAGATGAGATAGATAGATGAGATAGATAGATGAGATGATATATAGATGAGATAGATAGATGAGATAGATAGATAGATAGATAGATAGATAGATAGATAGATAGATAGATAGATAGATAGATAGATGAGATAGATAGATAGATATAGATGAGATAGATAGATGAGATGATAGATAGATGAGATAGATAGATGAGATAGATAGATAGATAGATGAGATAGATAGATAGATAGATGAGATAGATAGATAGATAGATAGATAGATAGATAGATAGATAGATAGATAGATAGATAGATAAATAGATAGATAGATAGATAGATAGATGAGATAGATAGATGAGATAGATAGATAGATAGATGAGATAGATAGATAGATAGATGAGATAGATAGATAGATAAATAGATAGATAGATAGATAGATAGATAGATAGATAGATAGATAGATAGATAGATAGATAGATAGATAGATAGATAGATAGATAGATAGATAGATAGATAGATAGATAGATAGATAGATAGATAGTTGAAGCCTGGTCACTACTTGTAGCATTCATTATAACCGGTAGAGATGTTCTGGTAGATAAACGAAGCAAGGTTGTTCATGTTTTCAAGTAAAGTAGGTCACAATTTATCTGTAGAGAGGATGTTTACATTTGTCACCTGTTTATGTAGACAAAACTAAAAAAAAGTTGTGCGGGTGTAGCTGTGAATGTGTTTTCCAATTTGGTTTATAATTACAGTTTGTCACTGAGACAGTCACACACCCCCACTCCCACCCCCAAGCAATAAATGGGATGTCATCTGGTTAAGGCTGTGACCTCGAAGTGGGTGTCTAAGGCAGCCATGACCTGTTTTGTATCAAGGTCACCGCTGTTCAATAATGGGCCCCTTATAAACAAGGGTCCTTTCGATCAACCCCCTATACACTCAATAATACACTCAAGTGGACATCAAGTGGTCATTATTATAAGTTATCATAATAAAGTGGCGCAGTGGTGGTAGAACTTAATAAATATACCAAAATACCAATTTAACAAAATACCAATATACCAAAATTTCAATATACCAAAATATCAAAATACCAAAATACATACATATTAAATTCGATATAATACATACTAACTCATAGCCCTGTAAGGATGAGATGAAATTTCTTAGATCCTATAAAACAACAAACAGGACTGTTTTTATTTATGTTGCTCTTCTTTCATCCCCACCATAGCCGATATTGCAATAGCCAAGGACGCACCACGGGAGATATTGCTGGGACTTTACCCAAGACATGAAATATTCCTTGTTCCTAACTGGGGATCGAACCAAGGACCCTCAAGTCGACAGCTTTACCATATCCATGAGTAGAACTTACAAGCTATCTCTATCTCTCTCTTTCTCTCTCTCTCCTTCTCTCTCTCTCTCTCTCTCTCTCTCTCTCTCTCTCTCTCTCACTCTCTCTCTCAAACCACCCATTACAACTGTACATTCAGTAATGCCAGAAACAAGAAGGTTCATGTGTTCTAGAGATCATTAATGCCTCAAGTGTGCGGGTCAGAGTCAATCAATTACCTTTCTCTATTTCAATCCATCTCTTCTCCTCTTCTCTCTTCTCCTCTTTCTCTCCCCTTCTCTTTCTCGTTCTCTATCATCTCTCCTTCGCACTCTCCCCCGTTCTTTCTCTCTCTCCTTCTCTCTCATAATTAGAATTAACAGCCTTGAATGTAGTCGTCAGAGGTCAAACGGCTGTCCACCCCTGCCCAGTGGCGCAACCGGGGGGGGCAGGGGATTGACCCCCCCCCCCGACCAAATCATCAATACATATTTTACTATATAAACTGTCTTTTTTCTGGTTGCGCCACTGCCCCTGCCCTATGATGTTCTAAACATATGAATGTGTCTGCTACACTCTTGAACACATGACCTTTACTGATACAATATGTGTTGAACAGTTTAATGTTGTCCCTGGTTCCCAACAGCAAATTATCTGGCCAGTGTCTTTATCTTTGGTTATTGATTTTTAACTGTTTTGATTTTGTTATCCTCCCCCCCCCTTTTTTTGGAGGTTCAGCCTCTGACAAGGGGAGACCGTATGTTCCCGACATTCAAGTTGCAGGTTTAAAACTCAAACCCGTGAGTATAGTCATCTATCTATAAATTCGCCAATGACCCAAACGGCCTTTGCACACTCAGCCATGAAGGTTGAAAGAAGGCCACTACAACAACAAATACAACAACAGTTACAACAACAGTTACAGTTACAACAACAGTTACAACAACAACAGTTACAACAACAGTTACAACAACAGTTACAACAAAAGTTACAGTTACAACAATAGTTACAGCAACAGTTACAGTTACAACAACAGGTACAACAACAGTTACAACAACAGTTACAGTTACAACAATAGTTACAACAACAGTTACAACAACAGTTACAGTTACAGCAACAGTTACAACAATAGTTACAACACTAGTTACAACAACAGTTACAGTTACAGGACAGTTACAACAACAGTTACAGTTACAACAACAGTTACAACAACAGTTACAACAACAGTTACAGTTACAACAATAGTTACAACAACAGTTACAGCAACAGTTACAACAACAGTTACAGTTACAACAACAGTTACAACAACAACAGTTACAACAACAACAGTTACAACAACAGTTACAACAACAATAGTTAGAACAACAACAGTTACAACAACAACAGTTACAACAACAACAGTTACAACAACAACAGTTACAACAACAAAAGTTACAACAACAGTTACAACAACAAAAAGGTTTATAACATCATGAAACTGAAAGTTTAATCCTTATAGGTAGTAAATAATACTTGTCCAATGTAATGCAGTATATTGTTTTAAAACAGAAGGCAGGCACAGAGACTGAAATACCCATGAGTTAACAATGTATAGTAATGGTTTCAATCAGGGGCGAGGTGTGAGTGTTGCCGGTTATAAGTCTTAGAGAAGAATGCTTTGATATTTTTATGCTTTATACATAGGTACAAACAAACATAAGTTTATATGTTTGAATAAAAAATTAGGCTAAAAAGATATGTCAGGTATCCATTTGCAAGCTGGATAGATCTTGATCACACACGAGGAAAGTCCCGGCACTCCACTGGACTCGAACTGGGGAAGCTTCTGGTTATCAGTCACGCACTCTACCACACGGCCACCTTGTTTGTACAGTTATGACTTTCAAAATATATGTATAATAAGGGAGATAAAAAGCATTTTTTTTAAAAAGTCTAACTTTTCAATGGATTACTGGCCTTTTCTTTAAAGAATCACATAAACATCCATCTCATGAGCAGTTGAGTAACAGCCTTACTCATCTCGGAACACCAAAATAACAACAAAAAGGGAGTTAATTAAGCAAATGGAAGCTTATGTATTGTAAATTTACTGGTTGCCTCCCCTGGATTACAAAATTTAAACTACAGATTTTTTTTTTACTAGCGATACGTTTTTATGTGTAAACAGTGGTTCTCTGTGTGGGTCGCGGACACATTTTAGGTGTGTCCACAGAAATACTAAAAAAAAAAAAAAATTGATAAAGAATTATGTGTGTGTATAAAATTAATTTTTTTTTCTTTACCTGGTGGATTTTAAAAAAAAATCAAAAGTAGGTCTTCGAAACCCTACCAGTTGGAGAACCTTTTACTTTATAATATTTGCACGAGAGCCATCTTTCAGTCAATTAATAGACTCTGAGTATACAAGTTTGCTGGACGAAAAGAACAGCAATTAATAGTAAATGCTTAGTTATACATTTTGGCCAATAGACAATTTTAGGCGGTTTTACGTTAAAAATATCTGTAGTACTAGCCAGCTGAGATAAACGCTGTAAGCTTCAGATTAATTTATTCCTTTTAAAAAAGTGGATCCTTGTTTTAAACACCTCCCCCCCCCCCCCCCCCCAACTTTTCCACTAAATGATCCCCCCTCACCCTCTTCCGTGAAAGGGTGAGAACTCTGATTCTAGAGTTATGTCTCATTAGACGAAATATTTTAACATGAACGTCTTAATTGAGACTGATGATGTCTGGCGAGATAGACGGTGTTGATTGAAATAGCCAGACAGTCGAAACTTTATGTCACGGTAAACAACGACATAAAGTGTCAAGCCTTTAATTAGTTACGGATAGGTTTCCTTCTCTTTAACAGTTTCAGCGAACTCAGCATCTTGAGTGCAGGCGGCAAATAAAGTCTACACAACAGGAAGGAGAAATATGAAAACAAAGACGAAAAGAAAAAACCCTTAGCTTACCTCACACTATGAAAGTGTGCTGATTGGAGAACTTTGTTGGATGGTGTTGGTCATTTTACTTTTACCACAGGATAAACTGCAGGATACAGCTGCAGGATACAACTGCAGGATACAACAACTAAATATAATTACAAGACAAATCCACAAGATACAACCATAAGATACAACCACAACATACAACTGCAAGATACAACCATAAGATACAACCACAAGATATATTTGCAAGATTTAATCTCATGTTACAACCACGAGATGTAAACATAAGATACAAACACAAGATACAAACACAAGAAACAAACACAAGATACAAACACAAGATACAACCACAAGATAAAACCACAAGATACAACCACAAAATACAAACACAAGATACAGCCACAAGAAACAACCTCAGGATGCATCCATAAGATACAAACACAAGAAACAACCACAAGATACAAACACAAGAAACAACCACAAGATACAAACACAAGATACAAACACAAGATACAAACACAAGAAACAACCAAACTATGCAACCACAAGATACAAACACAAGAAGCAACCACAAGATACAAACACAAGAAACAACCACAAAATAAAACCACAAGATACAACCACAAGATACAACCACAAGAAACAAACACAAGATACAAACACAAGAAACCACCACAAGAAACAACCACAAAATACAAACACAAGAAACAACCACAAGATACAACAACAAGATACAAACACAAGAAACAACCACAAGATACAAACACAAGAAACAACCACAAGATAAAACCACAAGATACAAACACAAGATACAACCACAAGATACAAACACAAGATACAAACACAAGATACAAACACAAAATACAAACACAAGATACAACGACAAGATACAACTACAAAATACAACCACAAGATTCTACTTTTTCTACAATTTCAACCCTTAAATGTAATATATATCTATGGCGGTAATCTCGTATTATAGCATAATCAATTATTACGAAATTATAAATAACAAAAATTGATATATAACAGAACTAATTTATACTATTGACTATGATAAACACATTTAAAAAGAAAAAAAGCATAAATATTAGTAATAAGTTGCATTTATTTACAAAAGAAAGCCTCTCTATATTCTATATAAAAAAAACCACCATATTTTTTCCCGATCTAAATTGTTTACTGTTGCCAACTTAAAAATTCCTTTTCTTAGACAATAAGTAACTAATATTTACAAATGTAAAATAGGAAAAAAGCGTGTTTAATGAGAAACCAATAATTTGCCTTAAAAGGTCATCATAAATAATATCTAAACAATTTAACTAGTAGAGTAATGAGCTAACTTAAATTACTTGGGTCTATATTATTAATATAGATGCATTTTAATATGTGCTAAGAAAACCAATGCCCTGATTCAGGCAGGCATCATACATATAAAGTTATCCACTGGACATATAGAGGGATAGGGGTTCTTAATGCCCCTATGCCCTTTGGATATTTTCAGCTCTGATATTGGGCCCAAAAAATTATCGGATTTTAAATATATGATATATAAGAAAAACAGTATCTACAGAAAACCAATGCACCCACTCAGTAGGGGATCATAAGCATTATGTAACCAACCAAATAGTTAGAGGGATGGATGTACTTCAAGCCTTAGGGGGCCTTTGAATTTTGGTAATAGCCATAAATCTCTGATATGGGGCCTAAAACTTAACCATATTTTAAATATAGGTTATATAGGAAAAAACGGTGCCTAAAGAAAACCAACGCCCTGACTCAATATGGCATCGTACACATTATGTTGACCACAAATAGGTTAGAAGGATGGATATATTTAGTCCTCTGGGGCCTTTGAATTTTCTTCATTGCTGTAAATGTCTGATATAGGGCCCCAAAAACAACCATATTTTTAATATAGGTTATATAGGAAAAAACAGCGCCCTGACTCAATAGGGCATCGTACACATTATGTAACCCCCTGGAGAGCTAGAAGGATGAATGTACTTTAGGCCTCTGGAGTTTTTGAATTTTTTTCATTGCTATAAATCTCTGAAATAGGTCCCTGTAAAAGACTGTTTTATTAAATAGGATCCTTTGTTTAGTAAGTGTGCAATGTATTTATTTTTAAAATATGTTTTCAGTATATTACAAAAGAAAGTTACAAATATTCCAACCCACTCGTACAAAACGGAGTATGTTTAAACCCTAACTGCCCTATACAAAACGAAATATAACTGTGAGAATGAAATGTCAATAGAATGTCTTATGACTATTCTGGGAGAAAATTTTGCTTCAAGTCCACTATTAGAAGATACTGTTACTGCAGAAGCCACTTAAAGATGTCAAAGTGGTATCACATTTTTTAAAACGACATCTCAAACTAAATGCAGTTCACTAAACATTGTCAGTATATCTATATACTACATTGGAGAAGGTTCTTATTCTAAGACAACCAACTTCTTTGCAATTCTGGCTATTTGAAAATTGTGACTACTTTGTGATTCGTTTTGTGTTTACTGTTTATACAGATAAGTACACTTAATTTGTGTTCACTGTTTATACCTGTTATTATTGCATTTTTTATAAACAAAAAATATTGATAGATTTACATGCCGCTATAATATAAGATTTTATCCCATGAAGTGAACTTTTAATTTTATTTCAAAATTATTTCAATACCAAGGAATAAATTAATATGGCAGGTAGACCCAGAAATCTTCGTTTTAACATTGTAGATCCTGCAATTATAATGGACAATGCAACCGTCATGCAAGAGGTGTGGTCTCTTGAAAGGCTTGTATTAGAGTTACAAAATCGTGATGACATGCATTGGCTAGCAAGAAGACGTTTGTTGAAGAATAACATGATGTGCACCACGTGCAATGTTTTTTGCTTCCTTGCGACCTACAATCAGGCACGCCGAGAGGGGGGGGGGCAGGCGGGGTCATTGCCAGGGGACCCGCATCTATAAGGGGGCCCGGCCGCCCCGACCATGTCAATTTTTTCACGATTCATGTTTATTAAGGGGCCCGCAATGATGTCCTGCCCTGGGGCCCGTGTTGGCTCTCGGCGCCCCTGCCTACAATAGAGGTATTGATGGTTATCGGTGGGCTTGTTCTACTTGTTCTTTTACCAAGAGCATTAGAATTCATTTTTTACAAGAAGCCATTTGTCACTTAAACAAATTATAAAGATTATATTTTGTTTTGCCAGGAACTATAGCCAGGAATTTCTAAACTTGAGGCAGAAATATTAGAAAGCAACACATTGGTTGATTGGTTTAATTGTTTGAAAGAAGTTATGGCTAATTTTTTAAACCGCCGTCCAATAGAAATAGGTGGTTTAGACAATATTGTCGACCTATTATAGTAGAAATTGATGAAAGTAAATATTTTCATGGAAAATATCACAGGGGCACGTGGAGAGAAGGACATTGGGTATTTGGAGGTATAGAGAGGGGGACCGGGAGATGTTTTTTAGTTCCAGTAGCCGACAGAAGGGCAGATACTTTAGAGCCCCTTATAATGGGACACGTATTGCCAGGAAGTCATATAATCTCCGATGGGTGGGCCGCCTATAGAGGAATAGAGAGACTTGGTGGCGGAGTTTACACACACTCTGTCATCATACATGAACAAAATTTTGTTCATCCCCAGGACCCTGAAGTTCATACGCAGAACATTGAAAATCTTTGGGTGAGGGCAAAGCGAAAATTAAGACAACAATTTGGGACAAGCGAAGCTCTCTTTGAGTCGTATCTGCGTGAGTTTGAGTTTCGAGATCAATTCACAAACCAAAATATTTTCTCCGCCATTCTTTGTACCATATCTGAACAATATGTTGTTTACATCAGTCCACTTCTTTAGAATCAAACATATTTTCTTCTCATAGCTATTTTATCGTTAGGAAACGTTTTTCAAATATATCCTACTTTGATACTTTAAGTCAATTTAGGGGCTCTAATGGAAAGTCACCCATTCTTCCAATTCTCCAGGGGATTACATAATGCTTATGATGTCCTTCTAAGGCAGGGCATTAGTTTTCGTTAGGCACTGTTTTTGCGTATATTAATTATCCAAATGTTATGTCATTTTCAGGGCCACATTTAACACCTTAAATGTAGTAATACAATTTAAAAGGACATGGGGCCTCGAGAGAATATATCTCCCTAGCAGTTAATTGGTTTTATTAACTTGTCATAACATACAAGGGTTGGGCATCAGTGTTTCTATTGTACAGTTTTTTCCTATGTAGAATGTATTAAAAAATTAATTGACAGTTATCTCATTTATGAGCCTACATTTTATACATAAAATGTCGAGATAAAAATCAAGGGGCATATAAGGCATCAATGGCATATATACCCTTAACATATAATGGATTTGATTAATTTTTGTTAGGCCCTAATGTGGCTGGGCATTGTTTTTCTTTAGGCACCGTTTTTTCTTATATAACCTATATTAAAAAATATGGTTATTTTTGGGGCCCTATATCAGTCATGTACAGCAATTAAGAAAATTCAAAGTCCCAAGTGGCCTAAAGTACATTCATCCTTCTAACCTATTTGGGGTCAACATAATGTGTATGATGCTATATTGTGTCAGGGCGTTGGTTACTGTAGGCACCGTTTTTTCCTATATAACCTATATTAAAAATGTGGTTGTTTTTGGGGCCCTATATCAGAGCTTAACATCAATGGCAAAAATTCAAAGGCCCTCATGGTCTTAAGTACATTTATCCCACTATATGTCCATGATATTACATGATGCTTATGATGCCCTACTGTGATATTGGGTTTATTAATGTTTTAATAATAGTAGGCTAATATTTTCAATTGAGTAATTTTTGGAACCCAAAACAATATCCTTAATTTGAAAATGAAGGGTCCCAGCTATCTAAAGGTCATTTATCTGCCTGGTGCCTTTTTTCAAGCCCCCTTGTTTTGCTTTTTTTGAAAAATAAACAAACAAACAATAAATGGTAAATTTTCTATTACAGCTCTCAATCCTTGTTTAAAAAAAACTCAATTGGCAGCACCGTAGCCAGAATTAGGTCATGTTATTATAAAAGCTAAACCATAAAGAATCGAAACGAAAAAAAATGGCGGATAAAAGTCCATAAAACTTCACATTTCGCTCGTAATAACAATAATATCGTTGATATTGACGTCCAAAATGTCTTGAATGTGTGTATTATAATCAATAATATGATTGTAAACTGATATTAATCGATTTTTATTAATAATACGCTCGTAATAATTGATTATGCTATAATACGAGATTACCATCTATGGCTAAGCCACTCTTCTACATGTGGTTGCCATGGCAATGATCGCACAAATAGTAATATATAATGTTATCGAATTCCTCAAAATGTTTTATTGTATTTTTTTTTGTTAGGAAAATGATGGGACTATTTTTCCGGCTAGTTGCTGGCCTATTATTTATTCAAAAGCGTATTGTTAAACAATACAATTTATATTGATTTATAAATATATTTATATGTAACGGAAGTTTGGCGCCATAACTTTAAACGGAATTTTTAGCGCCATAATTTTAAAAGGAAGTTCGGCGCCATAGAATTTCTCAAGTAAAGAAAAAATTTAAATTAAAATGTAAACTTTTTAATGAATTAACATATTATTAAAAAAATAATAATAATATCATTTCTAAAAAAATAATAATAACAAAAATATATGTTCTAGAGAACATTTTGAAGGATTAGTTTATTTTCCTAAATGGTCATATGCTGACGGACATAAGCAAACTAAATAGATTCATCCACCTTTCTTTTATTAAGGCAGGGCCCGTAACCCCATCACAACTACAACTTCTCTCTCTTGGCTAAAAACGTAATTCTTTTTAGAGCATTTTCGAAAAAAAAATGCTCTATTGTCCCCGTTTTGTCTGACTGTCTGTCTGTCTGTCATCACCCTAGATCTCAACAACCATAAGTCCTTGACCCATGATGTATATATCATTTTGTAGGTCTTGGCCTGCCTTGTGTACATCAAAAGTTCATTTCGCGATCTGACCTCTGAGGGCCGGGCTTCAGGGCTCCTAAGGGGCTTATATATTATATATACACCTTGTACGTTCAATAACCCATTCATTTGGTGCGAAATACTGCAGCACGTAGTTTCACCAAGGTTTATTAAGAAATAGTAAGCTTGTGTTCTGAGTTTAATTGAAAGTATCAGAGCTATGCAACAATTGACGGAGTTTTCGGACAATTAAATGACTACAATTTCGAATGTTTTCAATTATGAGTCCTATTTCAGTAACCACAAACCACTTGTAGTTAGATTTAAGAGAAAATAATTTTTTTTTCAAATATAAAGAAACGTCTTTATAATATTTTTTTTACAGATATATGCATTACACAATCGAATTTATAAACATTTCCAAAATTTACAAATATTTACTGAAAGCTAACAAACGTACTGATACATAACATGAAAATGCGCTAACACGTCCTGTGTCCAGAATGGAACAGGCTTAATTGCTTGTTTATTTTAACTAGTGATCTCCCGTGTCTGGATCACGTGATTAGGTCAACACATGCTGTTACGAGTTTTTTTTAAATACCTGACAGCTACAGAGTATGCTGGGCGAGCACACCCAACCCCCACCTTCCCCACCTCACAGTTACAACAACAGTTACAGTTACAACAACAGTTACAGAAACAGTTACAGCAACAGTTACAGTTACAACAACAGTTACAGCAACAGTTACAGTTACAACAATAATTACAGTTACAACAACAGTTACAACAACAGTTACAATAATAGTTACAGTTACAACAACAGTTACAGCTACAACAACAGTTACAGAAACAGTTACAGCAACAGTTACAGTTACAACAACAGTTACAGCAACAGTTACAGTTACAACAATAATTACAGTTACGACAATATTTACAAAAACAGTTACAACAACAGTTACAGTTACAACAATAGTTACAGCAACAGTTACAGTTACAACAATAATTACAGTTACGACAATATTTACAAAAACAGTTACAACAACAGTTACAGTTACAACAATAGTTACAGTTACAACAATAATTACAGTTACGACAATATTTACAAAAACAGTTACAACAACAGTTACAGTTACAACAATAGTTACAGTTACAACAACAGTTACAACAACAGTTACAATAATAGTTACAGTTACAACAACAGTTACAGCTACAACAAAAGTTACAGTTACAACTCCCATCTGGAGTAATCTGCTTAATAGGCCTCAGACCGGAACAGTGAGGTAGGCCTATATTTAGCCTGTGAAGGGGGCCCCTTACTCTCACTGAATATGACATGGCCCTACTTAAACAATAACTACCCTGTCAGGGGGGCCCTTGCTCAGCTAAATGTGTTTGACATGGGCCCTATTTAAACAATAACTAACCCTGTCAGGGGTCCCCTTACTCAACTAAATGTATTTGACATAGACCCTACCTAAACAGTAACTAACCCTGTCAGGGGGCCCTTTACTTAACTGAATCGTTTGACATGGACCCTACCTAAAAAGTAACTACCCCTGTCAAAAGACTCCTTACTCAACTGAATGTGTTTGAATGGGTTCTACCTAAAACAATAATTAACCTTTGGCTAAACTACCATGGGTGGAGGTATTCCTCACCGCGACCCAACCTATAACGACGCCTCTGAATATAACATGAGATATGTTACCGATTTAGAAATTTAAAAAAACCCGCAGCCCGGGGTCTTAAAGGATGTAACTACTAAGTACAAAACACACACTGAGCAAAGTACATTTGGAGCAGAGGCGCACCTAAGGTGGGGGGAAGGGAGGGGTGCTAAATTTGAAAGTCCCCCGGGCCCCAGCTTGATTGACCCCCAAATTCTTTTTTTACATTTAATATTCAGTACATTATCTTATGTCATGAGGCCAAGTCCCCCGGGCCCCCAAATCCCTAGGTTCGGCACTGATTTGTATCGAATTACATTCTTATTGGAAGAAATATTTATCACACCCGAATAAACAGAAGACAGTACAAGAGGAGGATTTCAGTTGAGTGAAGCTAATGGAGCAGAAGTAAAAATTGAACTCACTATAAGAGAAGGGGGAAGAATGAGAGAGGTGGAGAGGGGAATTCTGGAAACTTCACTTATTAAACAAACCAGTGTTCCTCTGAAATAGCCAAAGAACAAATATGTTTAGCTCTGTTATCATTATTGTCATCATCATCATCTTCATCATCACCATCATCACCTTCATCATCATCATCACCATCATTATCAATATCATCACATCACCATCATCACCATCACCATCATCACCATCACCATCATCATCACCATCATCACCTTCATCATCATCATCACCATCATCATCACATCATCACCTTCATCATCATCATCACCATCATCACCTTCATCACCATCATCATCACCATTATCATCTTCATCATCACCATCATCACCTTTTTCATCACCTTCATCATCATCATCATCACCATTACCATCACCATCATCATCATCATCATTACCATCACCATCTTTACCATCACCATCAATATCAACACCATAACCATAATCGCCATTATCAGCACCATCACCACCATCATCATACCGAAGTGGTCGTTGGTTGAACACCTCAACAGACATATTTCTCCATAGTTACCTAACCCTATGCGGCTCTATATGAAACATAAAAATATCTCCTACTGTTATTGATGTTTACTTTAGTATAAATGTATACTTAAGTCAACTACTTCAACAACAGGAGATCGAGGTCACCTCGTTCAATTGTCTGTTGAGTCACAAAAACTAATTAGACCGCACACATGGTTTTAATTTACTTTTTTTTTATTTCCTACCCCGTGAGTGATTAGGAACTGCTGAATTGTTGTCGGCTAAACACGTTCCCCATCTTTCCCCGTGTATATCTCACTCACTTCCTCCCCCCCCCTCACCCCCTCACCCACCCACACCACCCATCCCCACAAACCTCCCAGCTCCGCCCCCTGGCACTTTCTCTTTATTTCAGCTAATTGATTGACACTTAAATATTCCCGCCCCTGTAGGAACAAATTGTTTGACCTTGAAAACGAAACAAATACTAATGTTTGTGGAATTGAAGTCAAGTTTTTTTTAAATAGTTAGAAATCGTCAATTCTAAAACTGCACCAACGATACGTATATAAATTGCCATATTTGTTCTAAAAACCGCTTCTGTGATGCATTTTAAAGCTATCTTAATTGTAATCAGACGGGTGATCGGGGAAGACGCGAGTAGGCGGGGGAGTAGGTGGTGGGGGTTGGGGGGGGATATTGAAACCCAAACATTTGTCAGGGGCCCTAAAACTCTTTGGGGGGGAGGTGCGCCCTTGTTTATACCATTTGATATCAGTATCAAGCCAGTTAATGCCCCCCCCCCTTCATTGTGCCCATTTTTATAATCTGTCCGTATGATAAAGGAGCAGAACTCTCTAATTATTGTGGGTTAAGTTTGTATTATAGGTACCACTAATAGTACCACAACAGATCTAGTCTAACAAATTGTATAATTTAAACTTGGGACTCCATGTCTGAGTGAGGGAGTGGTCGAGAAAAAAAAAGAATCAATGGATGCCATGTACCATGGGTGGGGCCAGACAGGTCTGGACAATGATTGGCCCCCACACCTGTTTGAATTTTCCGACTCTTAACCCTGGTTTAAAGGGGATGGGGGTTCTGTTTTAATTATAATGTATTGTCCAGCACCCTGGACTACAATAAAGAAACTTAGTGTTTCACCACCAAGAGTATGCTAACATCCTAACACCACGTCACCGTAATAGGTGGAGTATTAACTAGCTCAGTTTTTTTCAACCGGGGTTCCGCGGAACCCAAGGGTTCCGCAAGGGCCAGCCAGGGGTTCCGCGATTGAATTAAAAAAAAATTAATAGCAAAAATTTAGGGTCATTACGGAAATAAAGGGGTATACAGGTTCCGCCAGAAATCTGACGACACCAAAGGGTTCCCCTGAATAAAAAAGGTTGAAAAACACTGACCTAGCTAATGAAATGAGGATTGAAATGCATATTTAAATATTCGCGTGTAATTTAAAATGGGTTATGTTCGACACGTTGGAATTATACATCTTTGTTATGTTAAGGAAGCGGGACGGGTGGTCGTGCTGTGACTAGCGCTTGACTGTCGAACGGAGAGTCCTGGGTTCGAACCTCAGTGAGAACCTTGGGACTTTTTCAGGTCCTGGTGTAAGTCCCCTAGTCCATCCACCTTCATATGGGTACCTGACTTTAAGTTGGGGGAGTAAAGGCGGCTGGGCGCTGTGCTAACCACACATTCCTTTTATATGCCGAGGTCCATCTGCCCTGATAAGCCCTCAGGGGCTTAAGGCAACTTTACTATGTTAAGGGGTTTAGGTTACTTTAACGCAGGAACTATTTTAAGAATAAATATTTTACGTATACTTATTTACGTTGTCTTATTTAAGTGTCATTATGTGAGTTAGTTTTTTATAGCTTGTATACCCTTTCCACCTACCACTGATATATCAATGTGTAACTGGTGTACCCTTTCCCCCCGCCACTGATATGTCAATGTGTAACTTGTATACCCTTTCCACCTACCACTGATATGTCAATGTGTAACTTCGAGTCGTATTTAAGGATAGCAAAAGAATGCGGCTGCCTAGGGCTACGGCCCCTAAACTGGGCAAATAGGCGGAACATTTTATTTAATCGAGCCCACCATAAACTAGATCAAATCAAGCCCACCATAAACTAGATCAAATCAAGCCCACCATAAACTAAATCAAATCAAGCCCACCATAAACTAGATAAATCAAGACCACCATAAACTAGATCAAACATATTGCAAAAAGCCTTGAGTGGGCCGTAATTTGCCAGCGCCTGACATATGCAGTTAACGTTGTGCGCCAGTGTGATGGGGAACACGTTCCCTGATAAATGATAGCCACAGACTCGACATTTTACTGTCGCGTCAGCAGGTGGTGGGGTGGAGGGGTGGGGAGGACGGACTTCAGCAGAGTTCTTGAGAGAGAGAGAGAGAGAGAGAGAGAGACAGACAGAGAGACAGACAGAGATGGGGAAGTTGTGTGGATCGCCGGATGCAGTTTTTTTAACCGGTTTGCAGTTTTTTTTTGACGCAGCCTTCCTGGCATCAATGGATAAAAGGAGATAAGTGTGTGGGTGTGGGGGCTGGGGGAGAGGTAGAGGTGGGCGGGGGTATTTTTTGAGAGGATGGGGGTTTGTTATTATATGTTTGAGAAAATGAAACTGGGAGAGTGGAAGAAAATAGAAAAACACTGTTTAAACGGCATTATTCTTTAGTGTATCTGCAGCCTTCAAACTTAAAGAGAAAGAGAGAGAAAAAGTGACAGAGAGGGGAGAAAGAGAAGATAGAGAAAGAGAGAAATAATTGCAAAAAAGCGGGCAAGAGAGAAAGAGCTTGAAAAAGGTCGAAGAGATTTTTAACCGAGTCAGTCTATTGATAGGTGTGAACTAGAAATTTTGGGTTTAAATGTATGTCACGAATTTAGTTTTTAAAAAATGACGTTGGAAATATGTTGAAATATAGCTGTAAAAATAAATTAATTTTAAAAAAAATTTAAGATTTGGAAGATACTAACGTGTTTAGCTCCATCCAGTTGCAGACCTCACTGGGTGACACAAACCACAGTGACGCCTCTAGCTCAAGCCAGCTTTCAGGCCTCTGTGGGTGACACCAGCCATAGTGACGCCTCTAGCTCAAGCCAGCTTTCAGGCCTCTGTGGGTGACACCAGCCATAGTGACGCCTCTAGCTCAAGCCGGCTTTCAGGCCTCACTGGGTGACACCAACCATAGTGACGTCTCTAGCTCAATCCAGTTGCAGGCCTCACTGGGTGACACCAACCACAGTGACGCCTCTAGCTCCAGCCAGCTTTCAGGCCTCACTGGGTGACACCAGCCATAGTGACGCCTCTAGCTCCAGCCAGCTTTCAGGCCTCACTGGGTGACACCAGCTCAACGCCTCTAGTTCCAGCCACTGTTTAGCAAGGATGTCCACATTATTTGCCCTGGTTAGTTGGTTGGCGTACGTTGAGTTGGCGTACGTTGAGTTGGCGTACGTTGAGTTGGCGTACGTTAAGTTGGGGTACATTGAGTTGGCGTACGTTGAGTTGGCGTACGTTGAGTTGGGGTACGTTGAGTTGGGGTACGTTGAGTTAGGGTACGTTGAGTTGGCGTACATTGAGTTGGGGTACGTTGAGTTGGCGTACGTTGAGTTGGGGTATGTTGAGTTGGCGTACGTTGAGTTGGCGTACATTGAGTTGGGGTACGTTGAGTTGGCGTACGTTGAGTTGGGGTATGTTGAGTTGGCGTACGTTGAGTTGGGGTACGTTGAGTTGGGGTACGTTGAGTTGGCGTACGTTGAGTTGGCGTACGTTGAGTTGGGTACGTTGAGTTGTGGTACGTTGAGTTGGGGTACATTGAGTTGGGGTACGTTGAGTTGGGGTACGTTGAGTTGGGGTACGTTGAGTTGGGGTACGTCGAGTTGGGGTACGTTGAGTAGAGTGGGTGAATGTCAGTATTGATTAGTTGCCTAAGTTTTAAAAAAATGTATCTAAAACATTTGGAGAATGAAGAACTTCCATGCTTACATTTCTACTGAATATTGAGTGCTACTGGGCAGTAAGGCCACTCACACCCACAAATATGTCACCGAGGTTTACGTTGTTTACTGTTTTGATCTGAATTGGTACATAACATATTGATATTTCATCCAACGAGTCGTTATTGCTTGTGGTGTTTTGATTAGCAATGCCAAGAATATGTGCAACTTTAAAGTCTGTTGTAATATACACAAGGTATATTCTACAAACACATTTGTGCAACATGTTTTTTGAAAGGAAATAAAATAAAACAAAACAATATTTTAAAAGGAAAATTCCGTCAGCCCATTAAGAGCAACATGGACAGATGATTTTTACAATTTCTTCTGTTTCTGTAACCAAGGCACGTACATGATTAAACAATCATTCTAGTGGATGATTAAACAATCATTCTAGTACATGATTGAACAATCATCCTAGTACATGATTAAACAATAATTCTAGTACATGATTGAACAATCATTCTAGTACATGATTAAACAATCATTCTAGTACATGATTTAACAATCATTCTAGTACATGATTAAACAATCATTCTAGCACATGATTAAACAATCATTCTAGTACATGATTGAACAATCATTCTAGTACATGATAAAACAATTATTCTAGTACATGATTGAACAATCATTCTAGTAGATGATTAAACTATCATTCTAGTACATGATTAAACAATCATTCTAGAACATGATTGAACAATCATTCTAGTACATGATTGAACAATCATTCTAGTACATGATTAAACAATCATTCTAGTACATGATTAAACAATCATTTTAGTACAAAGCTTACCCGCCTATACTTCCCTACTAAAGCCTGATACCCAATTAAAGCTGGGATGGTGCGCAGTTAAACAAACTCCCTGACGTTGCATAATTCTAAAATGAGACCTTTTTTACCGACCGGCGAATTCAAATCACAGACAAGATAAAAACCAGACCAAATAAGGCCGTTCCAGCTTTTCATTATAAGATTGCACGTTGGTGATGACGAAAGCAGAATGTGTTCACAAAATTTCGTAAAAAGATTTGAATGAATAAAAAAGAGATGTCATATTAAATAAGAGTTGCAATAAAACCAACAGAAAGACGCGTGTGTTTCTAACAGCCATATTTGGCCACTGTTGGTATTATACAAAAACACCTGGCACAGAACCCAGGAAAAAAAAACATCTATGCAGACACAACAGCGATACATTTACGTGTCTGTATGTACTTTCTTCTATAATGTTTTTACACGTTACTACCCCAGAGTCGGACTACACAGCCATTCTCGGCGGTGCTTGAAGACTCCAATTAGCTACACCATCGTCTCTCGAGACGGACGGATGCCGACTACAACCCCAGAGTGATAGTGAACTGTTCAATTGTTGCCAGTTGACCTGTTTCAATCTTTCCCCCGATGCACTTCTCCCCCTTCCATCTACTATCCCCAATCCACGCTCAACCAATCCACGGCCTTCTTCACTAAATAGGTCAAAATTGTCTCTAATTGTAGACTGTAGCACAATGTCTCTCTCTCTCACTTTATCTCTCTCTAATTGTAGACTGTAGCACAATGTTTCTCTCTCTCTGACTCTCTGTTTCTCTCTCTCACTTTATCTCTCTCTAATTGTAGACTGTAGCACAATGTTTCTCTCTCTCTCTGTCTCTCTCTCTCACAAAGACAGAGAGAGAGAAACATTGTGCTACAGTCTACAATTAGAGAGAGATAAAGTGAGAGAGAGAGAGAGACATTGTGCTACAGTCTACAATTAGAGAGAGATAAAGTGAGAGAGAGAGAGAGAGAGACATTGTGCTACAGTCTACAATTAGAGAGAGATAAAGTGAGAGAGAGAGAGACAGAGAGAGAGAGAGACAGAGAGAGAGAGAAACATTGTGCTACAGTCTACAATTAGAGAGAGATAAAGTGAGAGAGAGAGAGAGAGAGACAGACAGAGAGAGAAACATTGTGCTAAAGTCTACAATTAGAGAGAGATAAAGTGAGAGAGAGAGAGAGAGACAGAGAGAGAGAGAAACATTGTGCTACAGTCTACAATTAGAGAGAGATAAAGTGAGAGAGAGAGAGACAGAGAGAGAGAGAAACATTGTGCTACAGTCTACAATTAGAGGGAGATAAAGTGAGAGAGAGAGAGAGACAGAGAGAGAGAAACATTGTGCTACAGTCTACAATTAGAGAGAGATAAAGTGAGAGAGAGAGAGAGACAGAGAGAGAGAGAAACATTGTGCTACAGTCTACAATTAGAGAGAGATAAAGTGAGAGAGAGAGAGAGAGAGACAGAGAGAGAGAGAAACATTGTGCTACAGTCTACAATTAGAGAGAGATAAAGTGAGAGTGAGAGAGAGAGACAGAGAGAGAGAGAGAGAAACATTGTGCTACAGTCTACAATTAGAGAGAGATAAAGTGAGAGAGAGAGAGAGAGAGAGAGACAGAGAGAGAGAGAAACATTGTGCTACAGTCTACAATTAGAGAGAGATAAAGTGAGAGTGAGAGAGAGACAGAGAGAGAGAGAAACATTGTGCTACAGTCTACAATTAGAGAGAGATAAAGTGAGAGAGAGAGAGAGACAGAGAGAGAGAAACATTGTGCTACAGTCTACAATTAGAGAGAGATAAAGTGAGAGAGAGAGAGAGAGACAGAGAGAGAGAGAAACATTGTGCTACAGTCTACAATTAGAGAGAGATAAAGTGAGAGAGAGAGAGACAGAGAGAGAGAGAGAAACATTGTGCTACAGTCTACAATTAGAGAGAGATAAAGTGAGAGAGAGAGAGAGAGACAGAGAGAGAGAGAAACATTGTGCTACAGTCTACAATTAGAGAGAGATAAAGTGAGAGAGAGAGAGAGAGAGACAGAGATAGAGAGAAACAGAGAGAGAGAGAGACAGAGAGAGACAGAAAAGAGAGAGAGAGAGAATGAGAGAGAGAGGGTGTGGGTAAGGGTGAGAGAGAAAAAACTTGAACCGTTGGAAAGAGATTTCTGGACATCTACATTTAGACAGAGCACGTCGGGAGATACGTGAGGGTCCCGGGTTCAGTCTCGAGAACCAAGGGATTTTTTCGTAATGTCATTCTCTCATTGCGTGATATATGTAGATAGATAGATGATAGATAGATAGATAGATAGATAGATAGATAGATAGATAGATAGATAGATAGATAGATAGATAGATAGATAGATAGATAGATAGATAGATAGATAGATAGATAGATAGATAGATAGATAGATAGATAGATAGATAGATAGATAGATAGATAGATAGATAGATAGATAGATAGATAGATAGATAGATAGATAGATAGATAGATAGATAGATAGATAGATAGATAGATAGATAGATAGATAGATAGATAGCCTGTGTGAACTGAAGTAGAGCTAATATGTGCCTATAGTCACGGCTTCTCTGGGATTGGTGTGGCTACTTTCACTCAACAAATTTTGGGTTCCCATCAGAAAGCTGGGTGGACTTTTCGCCATGGACTTGACGAGAATTGTCCCTCCTGCACTCGCCGAGGAGTGGAACTCGAGACCTTTCGGTTAGCAGTCTAGCGCTCTACCACACTGCCGCCGTGCCTCTAAATGAATACAAAGCCATATAATATATTGACATCATGCATACACCTTCCGCTCTATGAGCTCACACACAACCGGAGCTCACACACAACCGGAGCTCACACACAACCGGAGCCTCTGCAACCAATACCTCGCCCGGTGAACGTTTCGCTGGAATGGATCAGTTAGCGGGAGGTAACTGTATCTTTAATGAAGGATAAAAAAATTATCATTTATGAAGGCTTTGCTTCATTTGGAAATGTGAAGAAACTTCCAATAATTCAGCACTCTGTGTGACCCTTTGAAGCACTATGTGTGACACTCTACATTACTCAGTGTGACCCCCCCTGCACCCAACTGCGTGACACTCTACACACCTTTGTGTGACCATCCCCCCTGCACACCAATCTGCGTGACCCCCATGCACTACTCTATGTGACCCCCTGCACCACTCTGTGTGACGCCCTGCACCACTCTGTGTGACCCCCTGAACCCAACTGTGTGATACTCTACACACCTTTGAGTGACCCCCTGCACCACTCAGTGTTCTCCCTGCACCCAACTGCGTGACACTCTACACACCTTTGTGTGACCCCCCTACACCACTCTGTGTGACCCCCTACACCACTCTGTGTGACCCCCTACACCACTCTGTGTGACCCCCTACACCACTCTGTGTGACCCCCTGCACCACTCTGTGTGACCCCTGTACCAATCTGTGTGACCCCTGTACCAATCTGTGTGACACCCTACATCACTCTCCTATCTCGATCTGTAGACTGACACGGCGTTGATGTATCTGTGTTGTCAGCTTACATCCTGTGCATATGTGTGTTTGTATGTATGTATGTATGTATGTGTGTGTATGTGCATGAGCGAGCTTGCTGCTCAGAGGTGGGGGGGGGGGGTCAGGGTTAGCGAGAGATTGGTCAAGACGCAGCCAACCTCGATTCTTTGTTTAATTCTCCGCAAAGTAAAGGGGGGAAATTGTAAGAGCCAATCAAAACTGCTCACGTGGATTCTGGGAACGATTGACTTCTCTCTGTTACGTCCAGTCGTCCAGTATCGCAAGGTGATCATTCGTTCGTTACTAGCAAGACATCATCTTCTTACTGTAACAAAGTGTGCCTGGATCTTATTCAAGATATTCAGTGAACGGATTCATCTTAAATATCAAGAGCCTTTTTCAAGGTAAGTATTGTGTTGTGTGACTATGGATTCTCAAAGCTGTGCGATACGCGACCCACTAAGAGACATGCTCCGTTTTGCGCGAACCACGATTATGGAAATTTTACCAGAAATATATATATATACTAGCTGCAAGTACCCGGCTTTGCCCGGGTTTAAAATAAGGTTTTCTGTTTATCTAATGTTTTCTCCCTACCCCCTCTCTCGCTTCCTCTCTCTCTCTCCCTCCCTCCCCCTCTCTCCCTTTCCCTCCCTCCCTCTCTCCCTCTCTCCCCTCTCCCCCTCCTTCTCTCCCACCGTCCATCCTCCCTCCCCCCTCCTTCCCTCTCTTTCCCTCCCTCCCCCTCTCCCCCTTTCCCTCCCTCCCTCCCTCTCTCCCATCTCCCTCTCTCCCCTCTCCCCCTCCTTCTCTCCCACCGTCCATCCTCCCTCCCTCCTCCTTCCCTCTCTCTCCCTCCCTGCCCCCTCTTTCTCTTTATCTCTTCCTCCCATTTCTTCCATCCTCTCCCTCTCTCCTTCCCTCCCCTCTGTCCCTCCCTAACCCCTCTCTCCCTCCTTTCTCCCTCCCTACCCTTTCCATCTCTCTCTCTCCCCCCTCTCTCCCCCTTCCTCCCTCCCTCATTTCCTCTCTCTCCCTCCCTGCCCCTCTCACTCTTTATCTCTCTCTCCCTCCCTCTCTCCCACCCCCTCTCTCCCTCCCTTCCTTTCTCTCTCCCTCTCCCCCTGCTCCCTCTCCCATCTCCCTCTCCCCCCTGCTCCCTCTCCCATCTCCCTCCTTTTCTCCCCCTGTCCATCCCCCTCCCTCCTCTCTCCCCCTCCCTCCCTCCCTCCTACCCTCCCTTTCCTCTCTCTCCTCCTGCCCCCTCTCTCTCTTTCTCTTTCTTTATCTCTCTCTCCCTCCCTCTCTCTCTCTCTCTCTCTCTCTCTATATATATATATATATATATATATATATATACTTATTATTATGGCTTCACACTTCTTCTAAAATCCTTCTTCATTCCTTTATCTTCCTCAAACTGTACAAATCAGAGAGCATGAAAAAACATCAACAATTCTTTGCATCACAAAGGCACAATACAGCACCAGCGCGCAAGTTCTATTCGAACATCGGGAAATGACGTCACAGAGGAATTTTATTTATGGCGCCGTCGAGATTACTTTAATATAGTAAAATACTAAAATAAAAAAAAATTAATTACAATTAAACTACCCATCGAGATGAAACGAAACCTGTCCTATAACCTTCCCCATGTAATTATGTGTATGTGTAACAAATTTCACATTATTTGGTTATCTGGGTCTTGGGTTATAAGGGAACAGACAGACAGACAGACAGACAACAAATGCCTCTTATAAGTATAGAGATATATATAATTTATTTTTATATTATTGATTACATATACCAATTATTGACATTTTTGTAGTCCGAGTTGAAAACATTTTGACAATCACCAGTGGGTCACGACCCAAATTTAGAGAACCACTGCTCTGGGACATTAGTTAATTTTTATGTTTGTTAATGAAGTTGTTGATTGTTGGAGTGCGGGGGTGGGGGGTGAACGGGTCTTATGATAACCTTAATTTTATAGATAGATAGATAGATAGATAGATAGATAGATAGATAGATAGATAGATAGATAGATAGATAGATAGATAGATAGATAGATAGATAGATAGATAGATAGATAGATAGATAGATAGATAGATAGACTGTCTTGGATAATTATAACTCATGAACATTTGTTATGAACCGGGCATTCAAAGACCTACTTTTAATTTGAATAGTGTTTGCCAAGTGTATGTCTTGATATGTTAAAGCTGCTTTGTGTTTGGCATATTGTATTGTAATGGTGCGTTGCGGGTTTTATCAGTTCCCGTCATTTCACTTAGGACTCATTCATAAATTACGTCATCATCTTAGGGAGGTGGTGATTAACTGATTCGTCATCAATGCCATTACTTCCAGTAATTATGTCAATTTCATGTATTACATTTGTTTTGCATACCGTCGCCGATGATACAGTCGGATCAAATATGTTCTTCTAAATTTTATTCTCTGATCAATGAAATATATTGGTGGTGTCTAAGAGATTAATATGGCAAAATTTATGTGTATTGAACTGTAAAAAGTACTAGTATTTTTAAATTAACTCCCTTGGGACTATTTTTAGTCATAACGATTTTGAAACAAGAAGAAATTAAAATTTGACAACGCCTAATATGCAGGCCCGCAGCGTGCGGGGGGCCGGGCCCCTCCTGCGTTTTGTCTGGCCCCCTCTGCTTATTTTCTCTACTTAGTAAAATGTATTACCTGCCCCCCCCTGCTATTGCCTGGCCCCTGCTGTAGAATGCCTGGCCCCTGCTGTAGAATTTCCTCGCTACGGGGCTGCTAATATGTGTATCAGTGTGTGTATTCTGTCAGATGTTCCTATGGGCAGAACGCTCATTCAGCAATCTAACGCTGGTACAATATATTTAAAGATGTGAAATGTCACAACCAGGGACGAGGCGTGAGTGTTGCCGGTCATAACTCTTAGAGAAAAATTTATTGATGTTTATATGCTATTTATAAAGCACAAAAGAATATAGATTTATATATTTGTATACATTATTAATTATAAATTATTAGACAAACGATATATATTTAAATAACGTTATATGAATGATTATGTTAACTATATTCAATAAAAAAGTACCATTATATGGCATTTTCTATGACTATAACTGGCAACACTCACGCCTCGTCCTTGGGTTACTCACACTAATTTATTGTGGACTTGCGGCTGATATGATCGATCGAAACAAATCATTTCAATAACCATGTACAACACATTTTTTTAATTAAATTTTTTTTTTTTTTTTTTTTTGCCTTTTTAGCTATACTAATATTATAACAATGTACTATTGTTTTATTGGGAAGATACAGTAGACATTCAACGATCCGAACATTCCCTTTATTGCCATCGGCCGTGTGTGAAGTCCCTGTAAGGGTGAGATGAAATCTCTTAGATCCTATAATGGGACGGTTTTTATGGTGCCCTTCTTTCATCCCCACCATAGCCGATAGTGCAATGGCCATGGAGGCAGCACGGGAGATATATCGGGAACTTGAGCCAAGACCTGAAAAATGTCCTTGGTCCTCTCCGGAGATCGAACCAGGTACCTTCAAGTCGACAGTCGAGCGCGTTACCGCACGACTATCCGTCCCCTTTGCCATCGGCCGTAAATCTGTGCAGTGTAATTAACTGCCTTACAAGTTACATATAGTAATAAAATAAAACCTTTTTATTACTGTAATTCTGTTCAAGTTATATATATATATATAATGATCAGGCTTGCGGAGCCGGAGTCGGAGCCGAGGAGCCGGGAGCCGCTACTTTTTGCTGGAACCGGAGCCCGAGCCGAAAAAATCTGGCGGCTCCACGGCTCCAAAATGTTTTTTTTTACAGCAGATTTTTCTTTTTTTAGCTTTAAAATTGCAAATTTGTTTGATTGTTTGCTTCCTACAATTTGAAATGTTGTCATTTTTACGAACGCCACAACAGTAACAGCATTTTTAAATGATAGCGTGCACGCACATCACCACAAGAAATCTTTAATGGGGAATCGTTTTGTGTTCGTTTTAAATCTTATTTATTTGTATCAATCATTTAAAATAAATTTTTACTACGACGACAAATAAAACGCGTCATTTCGTATTATTATTTGACCGCCAATTTGTAGTAGACTAAAAACAAAATGGTCACTTTCTGTATTTAACAATTTTATTATAAACAGAATATCTGAAATAGAGTAGATAAATTTATAAGACTGTGGCTATTCGGACTTAGCATAGCTATATTTAAACTTTATTAGACGGAACCCAAAAAAATAATAATACAGAGTCCGCTTAGTGGAACCCTAGACACTGAGTAACGATTAAATCATACAATTCAAACAATTATAAAAAAAATAAACAAAAAACAATAATAAAGTTTATGTATAGCTAAGCTAAGTGCATATTTGCCACGGGTCCGAATAACAATCAAACTTTATTGGGACGGGGTCCGAATAAAAATCGGAGTTTATTGGTACCAGGATCCAGGCCCGTAGCCAGAGGGGGGCTAGGGGGCTGAGCCCTTCCCGGTTCATGACCTGAGCCCCCCCCCCCCCCGTTCATGATTTGAGCTTTTAGACAAAATTTTAATAATAACGGCTATATAACATCAATCATTTTGTTGAATTTTGTTTTAGGGGCCCGGACTGAGCTGGCAAATCAACTTTTTAAAATATTAATATCAGCACAGGGGCCCGTGTCACCCCAGCCCAGGGACCCGAAATTTCTGTTGGTGGGCCTGTTCGCAACCTTGTAATAGTTTTATATATTGATATCTTCTGAGGACAACTAGCAACTTAAATAAGTTAATAAAATAATATTGACTTCTGACTTCACTTGTATACACATGTATAATAAAATAATAAAGTACAAACTGCGTGATTTCTGAGTGATGTTATTTAATTTGCAAATTTACTTTTAAGCAGAATTAATTTTATTTTAAATTGAATAATTGCGACTGGTCAATTTTTTGTTGATAGATCTGTTCTTTGTTTTTAATATTTTATAAGAAATATCACACAAATAGCTAAGCTATATTCGTGCATCTTTGTCGTTCTTCCCGGGTTGTACGTTAAACTAACAGTATAATAATATAAATCAGGTATCTATTATGTAACAATTGTGTAGCAAAACAAATGGTCAATATATTTATAACAGGAATCTGAAATTGCTCAGCCTCAATAAATTTTTATCATTAAAACTCTTTACTATTTAAATTATTTTTAACAAAACTGCAACATGCCATGCATTATTGAAACGTATTGAAAATTATATATTTCTAATTAATAGCTAAACAATCGGTACTAAAATGTACCATTCCAGATATGGAACTGCAAAAAAATTCTTGGGGAGGGGACTCACTGACGTCCCCTCCCCAAACCTCCATCTTCTCCCCCCCCCCCGAAAATTTCTTTTACCCCATCAGAGGCGGAATTAGGGGCAGTGGCCGGGGCGGCCATGTCCCCCCCCCCCCCCCGGTTATCGCAAGTTTAGGTAAGACATCATTAAATTATCGAAATATTTTTTGTTCTAAGACCAATTTTCAACAATGAAAACAGTTTTGCCCCCCCCCCGGTCAAAGTTTTGCCCCCCCCGGCCAAAGTTGTCTAGATCCGCCCCTGTACCCCAGGATCAGTTCTTCGCCCCACCCCCCCCCGAAAATTTCTTCGCCCCCCCCCCAATGCAATAATCCTGGCTACGGGCCTGCCCGGGTCCGAATAGTCACTTCGAATTTATAAATAATAAATATAAATACTGAAGTCTTGAAAATATTTTAAATAATGTATCAATTTACTATTTGCTAATTTGATCATTGAAATAACTTTTTATTACTTATGAAAATGGCGACTAGTGAAACATCGGTCGAAAATAATGATATGATTCTGGATGCACTGAAATGGTTTGTTTTTAGTAAAACCGACATGCGTATATTTTTCAAGTTCCTGACTATGGGGGTGAACGCGGCAAAATTTGCATAATTTTTTTATCAGCGGCACGTTAGCGTGGAGCAATTACAAAATTTTTGTCTCGTGTGACAATAGGGAGCCGGAGCCGAGCCGGAGCCGTCAAATTTGTGGGAGCCGGAGCCGGGAAAAAATCTGGCGGCTCCGCCAACCTGATAATGATTACTATAATAATTTAAACCATTCATTTTATTGCGGATAAATATTAATGACTATGCCAGATAGTCGATAGTCTGCGTAAGAAGGGGAGAATAGGGCGCCGAGCTAAGGGGGGGGGGCGGAGAAGAAATAGTAATCTTGAAAAAAAAATGTATCCTCTAGACAATGCATGGGTCAAATACGACCCGTTAAGCTGTTTGATTCGACCGGCAGTATACCCCCTTCTGTTCATTTACATCGATATTCTGTACATTTAATGTATGATGATCGTTCATATGCAGCGTTATACACACTTCATTCATCTACTCTTTGTCCGTCTCTTCAATGAAATTTAAGAATCCATTGTGGCCCTTTGGTGGTTATAAATTTACACCTGTGATTTTTTTCGTCATATATTTCACATTGCTCTAATTTCATTTGTGGGACGGATGGCCGAGTGGTGTAGATACTCGACTGTCGACCTGAGAGTCCTGGGTTCAATCCTCGGTGAGGCCCATGGAATTTTTCCAGGTGAAATTTGCTGCAAAGTCGTCCCACAAGTCCACCCAGCTTTAAATGGGTACCTGACTTTAAGTTGGGGAAGTAAAGGCGGCTGGGCGTTGTGCTAACCACACAATCCCTTCATATGCCGAGGTTATAGAAACAGATGAATTCTACACTTCATCTGCCCCGATGGCCTGTTAGGGCTCAGAAGGGAACTTTTTTTTTTCTAATTACATTTGGTACATGATCAGATTGATGAAATATAAGAAAACCTGTTGTGTGATGATCTGTAGGTGTCAAACTGTAGAGAGTTGGTGAATGCAGTGACTGGTTTCTAAATAGTGTACAGACACACATATATCACGAGTAGCTGCAGTGAATGTAATGTGCGTTGAAACACTCCAAGATATGTCACAACACTTGGGATGTAATGTTTTATACTAAAGAGCTGAATCAGCCAATTTAGTAATAACTCAATAATAACTCATTTATGTGTAGGCCTTTCCTGTGATGTTGATGAAGATTATTGTCAATGACTAGCTGTACCCTGCAAAACCTTTGCATAAAGTTATATTCTCTTAGGTTTGATCAGTGGGCTAGGTTATTTTTGGTTTCGGACAGATCTGATTTTTTTTCATGATTTCTATTACTATTGTTTACGTTTGACGATTTTAAACTGGAATACTGTTGTATTATTTCTTCACTTTCGATTTAACGCAGAACCCACACCGCTATTATTTATATAGATTGAGGAAGTCACTGCATATTACGGGCATATGTAATATCACTACAGCTAAGATGCTTGGAGATTTATAAGGGTTCAATCCGTGTGTACATAATGATGTAATGAAATCATGGCAAGGGCCAGTGCTCGATTTACAGCCGGGGATGCCAGGGATATCCCCGGAACGGAGGCCTATCATCCCCGGAACGGAGGCCTATCATCTCCGGCACTGAGACCTGTCATCCCCGGCACTGAGACCTGTCATCCCCGGCACTGAGACCTGTCATCCCCGGCACTGAGACCTGACATCCCTGGCACTGAGACCTGTCATCCCCGTCACTGAGAACTGTCATCCCCGGCTCTGCTTTAGCTAATATATCCTTGCAAAGGATGAAACCATAGACATTTATCCCCGGCTCTGCAGACATTTTTTTTTCATCCCCGGCACTGGTTTTTTCTTAAATTGAGCACTTGCTAGAGCTACAGACAACGATAAAAGATGGTTGTTCCAGACGTTATCTTATAGGGAGGGGAAAGGTATGTGATAATTGCGAACCGAATAGTCAATACTATAAACAATTTAACTCATTGAATATGTTACAAATTTGACGTCATTTTACTGGGTGATTTGGGGGGAGGGGTCACCGAAAGTTTTACTCTTGTTGACTGGGGGGGGGGGGGTGAGGGGTCTAAAAAGTACGAAATATTTGTATCCAGTTTAAAATACAAATGTGAAAAAAATCGGATATGCCCGAAGCCAAAAATAACCTAGCCTACCGATCAAGCCTAAGGGGATAAAACTATATGCAAAGGTTTTGCAGGGTACAGCCAGTATACCTTAATGTTTGTTATTCATTTATTTACACAAATGGATTTGGTCGTCTAATTAATTAAGATTCAACTAAATTTCACCAATTACTTAAATAATAATAAAAAAAAACACAATCCAGTTTTAGAACCATAGGTTTATCAATTTATTTCGTTATCAGAATGTACTGCGGAGAATGTCGCTTTCCTATTTTAATTCATATCGACATATTTGATAAACTGAACGCATTTATGTTTTAACGTGTCTACTTGAGTGCCGGTGTTGTTTTTTTAAAATTTCATTGAAGTAAGAAAATCTGCAACGCAGAAAGGTTTTTTTTTCTTATAAGTTATCTATTCTAAGGAAAAATTGCAACCGAAAATATGACTTCCCACGCCTTATATTCACAGGAGCCGTAACTACATTTTTTCTTTGCCTCCCTTCTGTCAGTCCTGAAAATGCAAATAACATTTAACAACTCCCTTCCTAGTTTTGACACCATTTATTTATTGTTTATGCATCTTTGCATGATGCATTCACCAATGTTATGTTTTGTGTGCGCTGTGGCAATGTCGTAAACACACTTTTAATGGAAAACTGGTTTATAAGGTGGTGTCACCATTTTATAATAGGTCTTGACTTATACTGTTGTCTTTTAATGTATTGTTTTTGGGTCAACACTCTTAGTTACCTTTCTAAGATGAATAAAATGTTTTGATATGGTCAGCAATTGTTCGCATATTAAATAACCTTTAAGATTGGTAGAGGTGGGTTTGATTAAGGGGGTGTTCACATATAGTGTACATGTATAACTGAAAAAAAAATAATTTAAAAAATATAAGCTTCTTCCCTTTATAATGTTATTAGACGAAATTTCACACTCAATATTACATTGATTATATAACACTGTTCTTACCCCACACGCAGGTTGGTGGAACTTTTCCAATATGCCAAAATAGGCAATAAGCAATATCGTAAATAACTAGTTTAGTCATGGGACATATTGAACAGAGTACATGGTTTATTTAATAATAAATGAATAATGGAAACATTTGCAATATTTTGGCTTTAATTGCAAATATGTTTATTATATGGTGTTAACTGATGTTATGAAAATTCATTTTCTATTGAATGATAATATTTATGTTACTCCATAATCTACTAATATGTCATTTCAGTGTGTCTGGTAACTGGGTAGAGGGGTGGGACTGGGGAGAGGGGTTCTCATAAAGTGTTTGAGGGTACACTCTCTGAACAACAGTGATTAAATTTACTATTTATATATATATATATATATATATATGTTTGTATGCACGTGTGTATGTGTTACACGGTCAATGACTGCTAGGTGGCCAATCTGACATCTGCACAAGTAATAGTAGAATCCTTGAAATAGTGATAATCGCCTCCACTGGAAATTTCAATCCACACTGCTGGTGACATAAACAGGCGAACTATTTAAATAATGGAAGAGGC
>JAGDYQ010000064.1:1739230-1918378 GCA_021962125.1 Bulinus truncatus
AGGCATCGTCTGCTCTAAACTATATATTTTCACTTCCGCTAAGCTAAGTGGCCAGATAATTAAAACCATCTCTGTGCCAACTGTAAATTCTCTAGCCTAAACTGATTATTACATCTCTTCATCTGCTCCTCACAATGACCTGACTTTGAATTACATGGAACATTGGTTCCCATCTCTTCATCTGCTCCTCACAATGACCTGACTTTGAATTACATGGAACAATTGTTTCCATCTCTTCATCTGCTCCTCACAATGACCTGACTTTGAATTACATGGAACATTGGTTTCCATCTCTTCATCTGCTCCTCACAATAACCTGACTTTGAATTACATGGAACATTGGTTCCCATCTCTTCATCTGCTCCTCACAATGACCTGACTTTAAATTACATGGAACATTGGTTTCCATCTCTTCATCTGTTCCTCACAATGACCTGACTTTGAATTACATGGAACATTGGTTTCCATCTCTTCATCTGCTCCTCACAATGACCTGACTTTGAATTACATGGAACATTGGTTTCCATCTCTTCATCTGCTCCTCACAATGACCTGACTTTGATTAAGAAATTGAATAATTTCAAAATATTTCACAAAGAACTTGCTGAATCTGTATTTAAAACCATTGCATGACATTTATAGTATTTAACTGAAGACCTGGTGAGTCTCTTTTCATCAAAGGTTTTGATAACCAAACTAAAGAAAAAAATGTTGATTGCACTTGAAAAACTAGTCAAAAACAAAAACAGGTAAAAAGGCTTGAAGGCAAAGTATTAATGGATAAAATTGTAAGCATGAACTTAGATGATTTTGTAACAGAGAGATTAAAATATGTATTTGAAGTGCTTGGAATAAATTGGGCATTCATGAATGAAAATCACCCAGACAGGTGGAGTACAGCAACCGAATACCAGGAAGCACATAAAATTGTTAATTCTATAATAGTTGTAAATGATACAGCCGAAAGAGGGGTGAAACTCATTTCAGATTATGCACGTTTTAACAAAAGATGAAACTCAAATTGCAATATATTTTGCTAACCGTGGAAGAACATCGACATCAAATTCCCGATATGCGAAAGCCTACAATTGTGAACGCATTAATAAAAACACACGAACAATCAACAGGTGAAGTATTCTGAAATCAAACATTGTATAAAATCATATAAATAACACTTCATTTGAATAACATAATTAAAATTTTATATTAGAAAAAAAATAAAAATGCATTCTTTTTATTTTTTGTTGACCCTTAAATCTGATAATTTCAAGTTCATTGAGCAACCTCTAAATATAAAAATATCTTAATAATATTTTGCAGAGTTTATTTTTTCATTAAAAGGAACGCAATAAAGGGTTGAGAGTCCAATTTCGAGCACTTTGATTTTTTTTGTCACCATATTGTGTATCCATGTATACATTGTATTATAAACATAAACAATACGCTTTACTAATGATCTTCAGTTCAAAGCTTCTTATATAATTTAAGTGTACTTTTCTTCAAATTTGGCACCTTCTGTCTGTGATCTTCTACAACTTGAAGCAATCTCTGCATTTCAGATTCCGTTTTAGTGATTGACTTATTAAATGATAACATCAGCGCAACTGACCGCTCGGCTGCATAATTGACGCCTTAAAGGAATCAACAATACATTTAGTTTCAGCAGTTGATCCCAGGATACTGGATCAACTTCATCGAAGCTGATTTCATTATCAACTGAACGCATTGCAGATAGTGTTGAGGTACCTACAAAGTGATGCAGTTAGTGCAATTCTTCACTTTAAATCTCGATCCGTCCAATCATCGTCAGTCTTAAGCATCGCTTCAGCAATACTGTTTTCATCTGGAGAAACTTTTTCAGTAAACAACGCTAGAAAAAGCACCTCTGAACTACTATACCAAAGATGTTTTTCAAATTTCCTTTTCTCAGCATCAGACACCGTTTTGTATATTTTCGTGAGATCTGCTTGAATAACAATAGATCGTTAAACGGAGTATCACGATTCACAAGACATGAGATCCAAGCTTTGACGTAAATGTGAGTGGCAAACAAGCATAATTCTTGCAAAATCTTTATCTCTGAAGGTGTGAGCTAGAACTGATTTATAAACAAGTAGATCTTGAAGCAGTATATCACTTTCGCCACCCAGCGAGCCATATGGTAAGCGCCTAGCGCATGCAAGTGGTATAGTTGGTTTCTTACACTGGCGCCAAATATCAACAATCAGGTTTTGATCATCCCTCTGTAAACTTCACGTGGTATGTAACTTGAGGCACTTGGAAGACTGTCTTACAAGAATGACACAAGACTGTGTTTGTGTTCCACCATAAACGGATCATCTAGTCTCGAATCTTCCAGCTGCTGATCAACCCTAGGCCAAAATCGTATAAAACGTTCGAACAGTGGAATGTTGGGACTGTTTGTGGAACCATAGAGAGAAAAAAACTTCTATGATCAGTTCATGCACATGATGTCTGCAGGCAAAATGTAATAGCTCATCTTGCAAAAATGTACATGTCCCCTTAGTAACACCAGTGTTGACGGATGTTGTGTCAAAACACATACCAATAATCTCATCAGATACCTCCTGTATTACAGCTGTATTAATGCATTAGCATTGCCTTACCAGCGCGGTTGGTATTTTAGCTAAACCTAAAATCTTCTCAACTTCTGTCCCAGTTAAACTGCTGCTATTCTGTCTACGTGTGACTGCAGCTCTGAATAAACTGTAGTTTCCTCCATTATCTTCTCATCCCAGTGAATGACAATGGGCATTTACTTCTAAGTTTGAAATTCTGATTTCAAATTTCTTGTCTGGCATCGAACCCTCTGACAGAAGCTTCTTGTAGTAAACAGAAATCTAAATTTCAAAATCGTCGTAATCTTTACCTTTATCCTCACTTTCGCTGTTGTTTGTACACCAATTAGTAACAGCAGCCTTCAGATGTCTTCTTTCGTCTTCAACTACTCTTTAATTCTCTTAGACTGCTTTTCTTTTTAAAGATCGTTAACAGTTACATTAATGCTTTTGGATATTGTCTTCTTTAGTACCTTGTGATTATAGAAAACCATCTTCATAGCATGACCCAAGGTTAGTAACACATCGCTAGGCAGACAATCAACCAAACTTCAGTTATACGTCTTGCTAATACACTTTGTGAATTACCACTTGATGTGGATACCATATCAATTCAATAAGTTGTAGTTAGTCAAAAACTACTTTATTAACCAGCAAACTTGAATAATAAAATTAATTATAATCTAAAAGTCAAATATCACGGTATACTTTTAATTTTACCATGAACTAAAATTGCACTATAGCAAAAGCAAGCAACACATCAGAACTGCCGTATTATCTCATACAGTGAAACTTCGGGTCGCTTAGAGCGACCTCTAAAAGTGGTCATTTTTTCAAAAAGTTTAGTTTTTCTTGATTTGCTTGCCAAAAGGAAAAAAAAAATGAACCACAATGAATTAAAATCGGAGAATTTTTTTCCCTATGCAACTCATCTCCACCTTCGATAAAAGAAAAAAGGGAAAAAACTCAAACATTTTCGCCTTAAATCTATTTATAAAAGTGTTCAAAATAAGGAAATTTTATACGAAGTTAGCGGTGAAAAATGTCGGAGAATGATAATAGTTTGATAAACGTGGGCGGTTATTTCACCATCTGATATATACAATTTAGGTATATGACTTCAGAACAACACTTGTATGGCATACCATCAACAGATGAGTTTTTATTGTAGAAACACAAAACCATATCAAATTTATTAAAAAAATTGAAAAATGTCACCCACCAAACATTTTGAAGTTTTAGAAAAATTGACATTTGTTAATAATTTCAAGTATTGTTTCATAAACTTTTATTTGTAAAAATAAAACGTAAATTCAGTTTCTCTGGTGAGTGGCAAAGGGGAATAATATCTTGCAGAACTTTTATTGCTCTTTCTGCACAAACATTGCTACGTGGAGTGAGTATTGGAGATGGACTTTGAGACCAATGAGTTCGAAGACAGCGCAACCCTTTTGGATAATCATCAACAGCATGGAAAAGAAGTTCATATTGTTCAGCTTTGTAATGATGATCACTAAACCAGGCATCACTCCAATGTCCACATATAAATTCACACAATTTCTGAAGGTTCTTTCGTTCATCAGGCAATAGTATGAAAGCCAACAATGCAAAAATTGCTCCAGAGTTCCATCGGGCATTGCTTATTTACAAATGGATAATTTATGTTAGGAGACTCAGTTGAATCACCGAGCAATGCATCACACACGTGTCTAAGAACACGATCAAGTATATGGTGCTGACAACCTATAAAGACTGGTGCAGACTCACCATGTTGAACAAACAGTTTCTGAAGTTTCACCACAACACCAGACTTCGACCCTGTATTAACATTTGTAGTGTCTGACACTATCATCTTTATAATTGACCATAAGTTATATTCATCTAAAACTGTTTGAATGGCAGATCCGATCGTAGCAGCTTTGCCATCAGGTAAAACTAAGACGGCTAGCCTCACTTCTTTTGCTTCATTTTTTAATACAACTACTTGGTGTTCTTTTTTCTTCATAATTTTACCATCAAAATGTAAACTCCATAAGCTATTACGCAAGTATTTATTAATGTTTCTTTTAGTTTACTTGCTTATCTGAATACAGCTCGATAGACACCTGACTAAGAAGGAGTTGCTATTTTTACGCCGGACTTATGCAAAACTTTGCTTACTAATGCTGCTCTTCGAGCTGGTAGTTTCCCAGATTGAACTAATGAAACTGCACTAGAAGTAGATAGCTGTGATTGTTTCTTATGTGTGCTTTGATCCAAGCTTTCTGTGGATGACAGCATTGCATCAGCACCGTCAGAGCTACTTTGAGAATTCTCGTTATCACTTGAATCACTGGAACTTTCAAAACTGCTTTGTTGTTGTTGTGCCTCATTAATTTTGCAAACAATTTTCCGTTTTGATGGATGAATTGTACTTTGACTAGCAATTTTAGTTGTAGTATATCCCATCTTACCTCCACTTTGAATTTGTATTTCGTAAAGTTTTTGTCCTCAGCACATAACCATTGACCAGTTTTGTTTGTGACATCAAATAACTTATCAAACTGCTCCCGTATGTCACCCACAGGTTTTTCCAAATGAACATCATACCTTCTAATTAAAGTTTCAATTTTTCTGCTCAATGATCGCAAAGACAGTATTGGGAAATTTAAAAAGCTCCATAATAGCTCTACTTCTTTCCTGAGTGCTGCAACTCTTTTCAATCTGGATTTTTCCATAGAGGCTCATGTAGCGACCAATTGTCATCCACTCTTTTGGCATTCTAGAATGTGAAAGCTATGGCTCGATCTCGATTCCAATTTTGTTTCTTTTCTTAAGAGTGTTTTGAATTTTTTTCAAATTACTCGCCCATTTGTCCTTATTTTTAGCAACGGAAAGTGATGACTTTTTTAAAGACATTTTTAAGAATAAAATTAGGCAAAATTAAAATAATCATTCAAACTCAAGTATAATTGAAAAATCTAACATGGAGAACAGGAAATAAAATTTTAATGGTAAACAACTGGAGTAAAAGTAAACTTCAGTAAAAAGAGCCAAAAGGATTATTTTTAAACTAAAAAATGTTTTGGTGGGTGAACTTTTTCAACAAAATTGATGATTTTTTGTTGTATTTATTATTTGTATATAAAAGCTCATCAAAATTTGGCACGCCACTTGTAAAATTACAAAATTTGTTTTTCAAGTCATATACCTAATATTATACATATATGTATACATATACATACTTATATATATATATATAATAATGTAAAGGTCAGAATATAAACTGCTAGGGCTGTGCTACAAACTTAACGGAGTGGCGGGCAAAATTATAAGTCCGGGGGGTCGGATTTGGTCCTTAGGACGTAGTTTGCCCATTGGTGTTCTAGAATATTGCTATTTTGACGTTAATAACCTTCACTCTCCCCCTTCCCCCCCTCCCCCCCACATGTCTGAAGTTGTGGCCATTTCACCCCCCCCCCCCCCCACCAACCCTATTTAGTTGAAGTAATCTTTGGACGACCCATTTTAAAGTAGTCAAAAACCATAATGTGAATATCATTGACATCATGTCTAGCAAAATATGTTTTTCACCTAATGTCAAGTAACATCTTCCTGGGAGTAACTGTTGGTTTGAAACCGACAATCAAACAAATTGGAATGAAAGATTCCTTGGTTTTTAAAAATCTGTTTTCTTTTTACATTTTTTACCAGATTGACCAGCCATCGTTTGGAATGCCGGGTCAAAAATATTACCTGGTCAGCAGAAATGACACCATGCTAATGGCTTATGAAAATCTTATTTTTAGCACGTGCAACTTGATGGGACTAGCCAATCAGAGCAATGCCACAGAGGAAGTGAAAGCAGTTGTGGACTTCGAAATTAAGTTAGCTAATGTAAGTGACAGTTTTGCAAGCAATAGCGGATTGTGAGTCCCTAGCTTTTGAAAGTGACAATGTCAAATAAAAAGTGAACTACATGACATAGCTTATGTAAATAATAGTTTTAAAAAATTGAGGACCTTGAATTAGACTTCATGTGACAGTGTGACAATTATTGACTGTGAATCCAATTAGCTGTAAGTGACATGTAAAGTCGATAGTAAAGTTTGAAATTCAGTTATCTAGTTTAAGTGACAGTAAATTTTATGAAAAAAATTATTTTCTGCCAGTTATTCATGTACCTTTTAGATTCTCAGAGCTTATATATATTTAATGAATTTTTAACATCAATTTATTCAAATATTTCCCATAGTATTTTAAGAAGGAAAAGGCAGATAGATATGCCACTGGTCTTTTTCTTTGGGGGGGGGGGGGTTGTAGAGGGTTGTGTACGGTAATGGACGGTAGGGTAAGCAAGACTTACGTGGGGGGTGGGGGGAGTGTAGCAAAATATGACAGAGATGGAGGGGAGAGGGGTTAGCACGTGTCATGAGTTTGGAACCGACACTTCGGCATAAAAAAATATTTTGACTTGCATCACTTGGCTTAATTAATACATCTCTATAAACTGGTATAGATAAGTAATTCAATCGACATATATGCTAATAATTAATAGATCTGTTACAATTAATTACACCTCTTTCGTAAATTAAATTCACTTGATTATTATACCAATGTTATGATATAATAAAATGACAAACTTGTTTAAATACAAATAAATTATCATATTGTATCGATTAAGATGTACGTTAATATGCGATAAAACTATACTCAACTTTGCTTTAATCTCGATTATTTTTTTATAAATAGAATTAGAAACAAGGGCTTTCTCAATACTTACTATTACATTACATAGGCCGTAGTCACGGCATCGCGTGGCCGGGTACAGCTAGTAGTTATATAAGTTTAAAGTGTCATCTGCCATGTTGCACCAAAAAAAATTTTAATACAAAGAACTTCTCTAATTTAACAATCGTTTTAAGCATAAACTTACATTGCTCTTCCTATTATATACTTATTGCTAATGACATCGCAAAATGATTATTGATAAATATTAATCAACGAGCTTTTTAGAGCATTTTCGAAAAAAAAATGCTCTATTGTCCCCGTTTTGTCTGTCTGTCTGTCTGTCTGTCCGTCATCACCCTAGATCTCAACAACCATAAGTCCTAGACCCATGATGTATATATCATTTTGTAGGTCTTGGCCTGCCAAGAAAACACTTTGGTCCATTTCGCGATCTGACCTCTGAGGGCCGAAAAAGGGGGCGTTTTAAGTACCGTTTTTTACTATAAAAGTTATATTAATAAAGGAGCGCCGTATATCTCAGCAACCATACGTCCTAGACCCATGATGTATATATCATTTTGTAGGTCTTGGCCTGCCAAAAAAACACTTTGGTCCATTTCGCGATTTGGCTCCTGATGGCCGAAAAAGGGTGCGTTTTAAGTACCGTTTTTGCTTATATTTTAAATATAAATAATAAAAGCTAATCAAAGGGGCGTAATCATTATTTATTTTTGTAACAGTTATTCAACATGATTACTTCCCTCTCTATTTATCAAAAAGCAGCAAAATCTATGGCTGTCACCAGGAAAAAATAATACGGATTTCGTCCGGCGTAACCGTAGCCACTTCGTACACGAAAATGCTCTAAAATGTCCTTTGTCCGAAACGGAAAAGACTTAAATTGCTTGTTTTTTTTTTACTCTTAGCCATTGTGGTCGTTTGGAGGAACGCATGCACTCATCAGCAGACAAATCAACAGACACATCAACAGACACATCAACAGACACATCAATAGACACATCAACAGACACATCAACAGACACATCAATAGACACATCAACAGACACATCAACTGACACATCAATAGACACATCAACAGTCACATCAATAGACACATAAACAAACACATCAATAGACACATCAACAGACAATCAACAGTCACATCAACAGACACATCAATAGACACATCAATAGACACATCAACAGACACATCAACAGACACATCAACAGACACATCAATAGACACATCAACAGACACATCAACAGACACATCAATATACACATAAACAGACACATCAATAGACACATCAACAGACACATCAACAGACACATCAATAGACACATCAACAGACACATCAATAAACACATCAACAGACACATCAATAGACAAATCAATAGACACATCAACATTCACATCAACAGACACATCAATAGACACAACAACAGACACGTCAACAGACACGTCAACAGTCACATCATCAGACACATCAACAGACACATTAACAGAGAAATCAACAGACACATCAATAAACACATCAACAGACACATTAACAGAGAAATCAACAGACACATCAATAGACAAATCAACAGACACATCAATAGACACATCAACAGACACATCAATAGACACACCAACAGACACATCAATAGACACACCAACAGACACATAAACAGTCTCATCATCAGACACATCAACAGACACATTAACTGAGAAATCAACAGACACATCAATAGACAAATCAAGACACATCAACAGACACATCAATAGACACATAAACAGACACATCAATAGACACACCAACAGACAAATAAACAGGCACACCAACAGACACATCAATAGACACAACAACAGACACATCAAGAGACACATCAACAGTCACATCATCAGACACATCAACAGACACATTAACAGAGAAATTAACAGAGAAATCAACAGACACATCAACAGACACATCAATAGACACATCAATAGACACATCAAGAGACACATAAACAGACACATCAACAGACACATCAATAGACACATCAACAGACACATCAACAGACACTTGACTGCTGTCCTTTCATACCACATTTCTGAGGGCTCATAGACATGATGGCCACCATCTCCTCTCTACGTCAGTGTCGAATATTTTGCCTTTACCGGGGATAGAACCCTGTACAGCTTCACCAAACATGTTAGTTATACTTAAGAACAACACATGTTACGTTATACTCAAGAACAACACATGTTACGTTATACTCAAGAACAAAACATATTACGTTATACTCAAGAACAACACATGTTACGTTATACTCAAGAACAAATCATGTTACGTTATACTCAAGAACAAAACATGTTAGTTATACTCTAGAACAAAATATGTTACGTTATACTCAAGAACAAAACATGTTACGTTATACTCAAGAACAACACATGTTACGTTATACTCAAGAACAAATCATGTTACGTTATATTCAAGAACAAAACATATTACGTTATACTCAAGAACAACACATGTTACGTTATACTCAAGAACAAATCATGTTACGTTATACTCAAGAACAAAACATGTTACTTATACTTTAGAACAAAACATGTTACGTTATACTCAAGAACAAAACATGTTACGTTATACTCAAGAACAAATCATGTTACGTTATACTCAAGAACAAAACATGTTAGTTATACTCAAGAACAAAACATGTTACGTTATACTCAAGAACAAAACATGTTACGTTATTATCAAGAACAAAACATGTTACATTATACTCAAGAACAAAACATGTTACGTTATACTCAAGAACAAACCATGTTCGTTATACTCAAGAACAAAACATAATCTTTCGCTTCCTCACCTTTTATATTGCTCAGGGCATTCTGGGTTTCCCTTATTATTGCCTCATTAATGTACACAATCCAATCATTCTTTTCTACATGTCTAATTTCAAATTGCTTTTCCGTGATAGCAAAGAATTGATCAATACCTCTTTACCTAATGCTGAATGTTTGAATATACGAATATTGTTTTAAATAGGCGTATCTTCAATTGTGATTGCTTCTAACATTTTACTTCTGGACTTATATTTTTATTGAATATTCATGCTAAATTCGTGTCTTTATCTATAAATGTACTTTGGTGTATTAAAATATGTATTTTATCATGTCACTTGGTCTCTTTTCAGATATCCGTGCCTGATGAGCAAAGACGAGATAGAAATGCGCTCTATAATCCAATGACACTTGCAGAAATACAAGGCAATTATAGTCGAGTAAGTTACAACTAATATTTTTTTTATATCGAGTATTTATTAGAAAATGATTTATCGCAAAAGAAATATATATATATATATATATATATATATATATATATATATATATATATATATATATATATATATATTAGGGCGTCCCAGAAATGCTCGAAAACATTTGTTTTTTAATCTTTGGTGTCTCAGCCCTGAAATGTGTCTCTTGGGTACAATGAGTGAATTAGTGAAGTTGTAGCTCATTTGAACAACATTTAGAGGTCCTCCAAGAGCTTTTAAAATTCCAGTATTAGGCCAACATAAAAATCCAGTAGAATCGTGGCTTAAATATACTTATATTTACCTCATTGCTACCATTAACTAGAGTTGAAATTGTGTGATTCTTAATTAGATAAACGATTTGCTGAGCGTCAGAAACAATTTATCAGGGATGTTGGTGATGCAGCAAAAGATGCTACATCACAGTGCCGTCGTCATAGGTTACCATCAAGTTCAAGTGTAGAGTCAGCAGTAGACATAGAACAGCAACTGGATGTAGGTGGTTCTGACAGTGACAGACACACATTCAATGACATCATCCATTTGTCAAGATTCGAGTGACGATGCAAAATCTTATGAAGAATTTGTCATCCAATCAGCATCCTCAAGCAAAACAAATTCTGCAACACGAAATCGCAGAGGAAGCATCATATCACCAAATTGCTGCAGTGCTGGACAGAACGAACACCAGCATTAGAAAATCAACAATGATACTTGAATCCGCATTCAACGAAGCTGGTGTTCCGACATCTGACACAGTTTTTTCCAAGAGCACAATGCATCGTCATCACAAGCTTCATCGTCAACAAGCTGCAGCACGTATAAAAGAAGACTATATTCCCTCAAAATTAATTGTTCATTGGGTTGGTAAGCTATTGCCCTATGTTACCGGAGAGGTTACCAACAACGTCGATCGAGTACCTGTCCTAGTCTCATCACTTGTCGATGGCACTACAAAGCTTCTTGGTGTTCCCAAGTTAGCATCCGGATCCGGGTCAGGAAGGGCAGCTGCTGATGCAGTATATGAACATATCAAATCGTGGAAGTGCGAATCTATGGTCATCGGCATGTGTTTCGACACTACGGCTTCCAATACTGGAAGACTCAATGGAGCTTGCACTCTGTTAGAAGAAGTAGCCCTGGGACGTAATCTATTATGGATGACATGCCATCATCACATGTTGGAAGTACTCCTTTACGATGCATCCACTGGACCAGAGATTTTGTTTTTTAAGAGGTTTGGAGAAAAATGGCCAGAATTAAAACACACACCCGAAGCCAGATCCGCCCCTTTGATAATCGTGTCTAATTCGATTAAAGAATTTATCAAATGTCAACTTGAGCTCAATCATTCACGTGATGATTATTTGGAATTTCTTCTGCTTGCTTCACAAATGGTTGGGTTGGATGTTGATGTCAGCATTCGCAGACCTGGTGCCCTACATAGGGCAAGGTTGTTGGCGAAAGCAATGTATGCATTGAAAAGTAAACTATTGTTTGCAGGTAACGAAACCATCTTTCAGTTAACAGCTCGAGAATTAAAAGGTATTCAGCGCTTTAATCGGTTTAACATATGTGTTTATCTTCAATCATGATTTTCATGCAGGCTCACCGCAGATGCACCTGTGAATGATATCTTGTTGATACAGCGTTTATACGAATATGATGATGCTGTTCTTCGATCGACTGGATTGAAAATAATGGTGCGTCACTCGTGTTACTTGAGTCCGGAAATGTCGACGCTTGCGTTATTTTCAATCCTTTTGTCGGACAAAGAAAAAACTGGCCTTGTTCAGACAATGCAATCAGAACGTGGACCGCATCTCATAAAAACACTACCAAAATGTGTTGTTGAATTTTGTGCTTCTACCACATTTTTTGAAACATCCAACATTGATGCCAGTTTTCTAGATGTTCCTGTTGAAGCATGGTCAGTTATACCATCTTTTAAAGTTGCAGCAGATTTTGTAAAGAATCTGGCTTGTATCAAAGACTCTGCAGAGCGAGCTGTAGCATTGATACAAAATTTCAATGACAGTATCCCCAAGGACGAAGAACAAAAACAATTTTTGCTCCATTTGGTTGAAAAACATCGGACAAATTTTGTGTAATCGTGAATAGCTGGTTAAAATTTAAATTTGAAGAACTTTTTTAAATTCTTGCCTACCCTACAGTACAAAGTACAAAATAAATAGTAGGAATGCTTATTTGCATTGCTTATTATTATTATTTTTCAAGCAGTTTGACATTCTTTCAAGAATTAACTTGACAAAAGGAATAAAACTTAGTTTTTCATAGTTTTTTACTTAAAATTCAAATTTCAAATTTAAAAATATGAACCATTCAAGATTTATATATTTTGTTTCATTTAATATTATAAACAATACTAAGCATCAATTTTTTACTTAATATATCAGTTTCGCATATAATGCAACATTAACGCTGTATTAGATTTGACCGCGAATGATTTTACACCAAAATCTGGAACTTTAAACCTCTTGGGGGACCTAAACATTGTCCAAATGAGCTGAAATTTTGCAGGTTAACTTCTGTTACCATAGAGACATATTCTGTCGGATGAGACATCAACATTTCTAAACTTAATTTTTTTGGGACACCCTAATATATATATATATATATATATATATATATTTACATAATTTATTCATAAAATAAATAATTTTTTCATTTTAAAAAAGAGACAAGAGGTAAATACGTTATTGTTATTAAACATTTCTAGTTTATCAAACTAGTTTATCAAACTAGCCAAACATTGTGCAAAATGTTATCTTAAACGAAATTCCAACTTAATTGAAGGTTTTTAATGTACCACACACCATAAGTGTATGTCGAATAAATCAGGTTAATGGTGTCCATATATGATTTTGAGTTAATCCTTGAAAAATCTTTAGTCCATATAGAATTATTCCCATGACAGTATTTTCCACAACACATCCAATTGAAGCGTGTAAAGAAAAGTGAAGTCAAGAGTCTCTGTGTGAACTATTCTATTACTTTATTCATTCTCAGCATTTCAACTGGTCAAGATATGTAGTAGAGTTGTTGTCCTCACCAGAAGTTGGAGTCACTGATATTTCTGAAAGTGAGATTATTATCAACCAGTCTCCTGTTTATTATCGGAAATTGAACGATCTTCTTGATGTCACACCTAAAAGGTAACCAATGGAGTCTGTATTGTACACAGTTTGCTTCCATATAAAACAGAAAAAACACACAAATACATTATTCAAATAGGAGACATTGGACACATCTAAAATAGGAGACATTTGTCATTTCTAAAATAAAGAGAGAGGCATATATCAAACAGTTGTTATCCAAGGCAATTTAAATTCTTTTTTGTCAATATTAGTCCTTCCTCTTTTTCCTAATCGGGTAACAACAAATCAGAAAAAATTGAGACAATCTGTCATTTAGGCGTTTGTGACAGTGTATGTTTATAGGGTATTGAATATAAAATATTTTTTTTATATGCATCACAATTATGAATTTTTCAAATGATTCTATATTAACTGATATTTCTGCATTTTTTTTCCAGAACGGTTGCAAATTATTTAATCTGGCGACTTGTTTTGCCATTACTAAAGTTAGGAGCATTAGGAGAGAAATATAAAACCTTGCTGAACAATTACAATAAGGTTATTGTCATTTAAGTGTGGTTGTTGTTTACATTTATATACATCTATTAATAACATTTTTTTAAAATACTGATACAACTTATAGTATCACTTGGTTTAAATTATCATATTAAGTGATCAAACAATCAAAGTAAAATAAAATCTCTCAATTATATAAAACAAAACCTGGCATAATATTTGATGTATTACACAAATTAGAAAATTAAAATTATAGAGTAAATGCTTCAAGTATATATTATATTCATTATTTTAATATTACACAGGTTATATTAGGCACTTCATCAGAAAGACCTAGATTTAGAACATGTAGTACTTATACGGCCAGATTTATGAGTTTAGCAGTGGGCAGAATGTTTGTTAAAGACCATTTTGATATGGATTCAAAAACGATTGTAAGTGGTTCTGTACTTTTATTTTATCATAAACACCTTTCTTGAACACTCCTTCTGTAGTATACTCAAATCTGCCAACTCTTTTCCAGAAAAAAAATCCAGCAGCAATTGACCAACAAATTACACATCTACAACAAGTGAAAGAGTCATTATGACCCCGCCTTGGGTACTCGGAAATGTTGAAGAATGATCTAAAATCTAAAGCAATAATCGCCGGAAATAAAAGTTTTCAAATGAAGTTTTTTTTTCGACTTCTCCACAAAAATATAGGACATATAGCAGACTTGTTAGACTTTAATATAAAGAATTGCCTCACTTAAAAAAAGAAATCCATTGTGTTGGAACGAAACAAAAGATCGAATTTCGGTACAAATCTCTATACTTATAAGAGGCATTTGTTGTCTGTCTGTCTGTCTGTTCCCTTATAACTCAAGATCCAGATAACCAAATAATGTGAAATTTGTTACACATACACATAATTACATGGGGAAGGTTATAGGACAGGTTTCGTTTCATCTCGATGGGTAGTTTAATTGTAATTAATTTTTTTTATTTTAGTATTTTATTATATTAAAGTAATCTCGACTGCGCCATAAATAAAATTCATCTGTGACGTCATTTCCCGATGTTCGAATAGAACTTGCGCGCTGGTGCTGCATTGTGCCTTTGTGATGCACAGAATTGTTGATGTTTTTTCAGGCTCTCTGATTTGTACAGTTTGAGGAAGATAAAGAAATGAAGAAGGATTTTAGAAGAAGTGTGAAGCCATAATAATAGGTATATATATATATATATATATATATATATATATATATATATATATATAGGGAGAGAGAGAGAGGGGGAAGGGAGAGAGAGATAAAGAAAGAGAGAGAGAGGGGGCAGGAGGAGAGAGAGGAAAGGAGGGTAGGAGGGAGGGGGGAGAGAGGAGGGAGGGGGATGGACAGGGGGGAGAAAAGGAGGGAGATGGGAGAGGGAGCAGGGGGAGAGGGAGAGAGAAAGGAAGGGAGGGAGAGAGTGGGTGGGAGAGAGAAAGGAAGGGAGGGAGAGAGTGGGTGGGAGAGAGGGAAGGAGAGAGAGAGATAAAGAGTGAGGGGGCAGGGAGGGAGAGAGAGGAAATGAGGGAGGAAGGGGGAGAGAGGGGGAGGGAGAGAGAGATGGAAAGGGTAGAGAGGGAGAAAGGAGGGAGAGAGGGGTTAGGGAGGGAGAGAGGGGAGGGAAGGAGTGAGGGAGAGGATGGAAGAAATGGGAGGAAGAGATAAAGAAAAAGAGGGGGCAGGGAGGGAGAGAGAGGGAAGGAGGAGGGAGGGAGGATGGACGGTGGGAGAGAAGGAGGGGGAGAGGGGAGAGAGGGAGATGGGAGAGAGGGAGGGAGAGGGAGGGAGGGAAAGGGAGAGAGGGGGTAGGGAGAAAACAGAAGGTAAACAGAAAACCTTATTTTAAATCCGGGCAAAGCCGGGTACTTGCAACTAGTAATTCATGATGTATTAAAAACGTTAAATTCAGCCGTTTCTTTTATTTCTTTTTAGACATAGTGCATTTTTGGTCCTTACCGTACTATTTGAAGGCAATAATACTTTTAGTACACTAAACTAACTTTATGTCCACACCATCACACTAAGAAATAAATAACGTATAAAATACTTTTTAAAATTAGATCTTACATATATGTATATAAAATATAGTTTTGATTTTTTATTTACTTTAATAATAATTATAATGAACAAATGAACATTTCTTTCAGTTAAATTATTCATTATTTCAGGTCCTAAATATGGTGAAAGGCCTTCAAAATTCATTTGATGACTTGCTAGAAGACTTGGATTGGATGGATGACGAGACGAAGAAAGTCGCTAAGGACAAGGTAGAATGATTGGATTGATTGAAAAAAAAAATTGTTTTATAAGTCATTTACAAATCATATGTATCATTCCAATAAATAAATATCATATTAAAAAAATAATCAAATAATAATATATATAAAACCGATTTGGGCTCTGCGTTAAATCAAAAGTAAAGAATTAAATACAACAGTATTCCAGTTTAAAATACAATCATGAAAAAAATCGGATCTACCTGCAACTAAAGAATAACCTAGACTACCGATTAAGCCTAAGGGGATATAACTCTATGCAAGGGTTTTGCAGGGTACAGCTAGTTAAAAATAATTCTTATTTAAGAAACTTTCATTTGTGAATTCTGCTATATGATTTTTGTAAATATAAACAGCACTTTAGTTTCTCAAGAAGCAATGCTATCATTTGCAGTCTTAGAGGGTGGCTAATGATGCGGTTGTCCCATGCCTTATCTCGGCCAACATGCCTACTGGTTGATTTTCTCACGTAACAGACTGGGTCTGGGTAGGTGCAGTTGTGTCTCACAGTGAAGAGTGTACCAGCGTTAATACACTTAATATTCATCAAGCTTAATTTGTCGATAGGCACTGTTAAATTATTTCAACACTTACAAATTTACAACAAACAATAAAATAATAAACTATTTAAGACTTTTCACTTTTTTTTTTAAATATTTAATGTACATGATAGACTAATGTAAACTGTAATATTAAAATTTCATGTCTACGGTATGTGTACAATGCAGTCGGACAAATTATCCGGTATTTAAAGCAATTTAGCAAATGTATTTACAATTATTAAAAAAAAATGATTCATATGCTCAAAATCTATAAAAAACGTAAAAAATGTTTAACAAAAGAATAATGCATTAATTCCATACTAATTAAATAACTTTTAAAATAAATGTATTAACAATTTTTACCAGTAAAACGAACAAAATCCGTAGGCGCAAACCTAATATCTCGAATGAACATCAATCAAAAGACTAAAGTCACTATTCTAATAATCTGATAATAATTCAACAATTCCAAGCCTGCATAATGAAGCCGGACAAATAAATATGAAGCTTTTTTCTTTTACTTTAAAAGTGTTTGTATAATCATTTCAGTTTAAGAAAACATTTAAAAAGCCTTAACATAAAATATAAAAATAAGATTTCAACCTTAGTTCAGTAAAGTTTTAAACTACACATACACACAAATAACACACCAAGCCTTACCGGGAAAACATGAGACACAATCAGTGACGTAAATCTACAAATCTACAGCCTAATAGGGATTAATAATTTTATCGTCATTTAAGGGCTCTTTGAATGGAAATTTAACCAGAAAATGTTGGGGGACAAAAGCGAGGTTACTCAATTTCTCAACTTTTCGTTGCGTTTGTATTTGAATACTACTAGCTGACCATCTTCTAACTTTGAAACATGTTGGCAAATTTTATGCCCAAGAAGGAATGAGCTTTATAAATAAAATATTTATCTGAAATAAAATAGACCCAGCTTACCAAGTTAACATTTGTTTAAAAACAACTATTATGAAAGCTAGCTTTGTTTGCAAACCTAATGGATTCAAAAATGATTTTTGGCAATATAAATAAAAGTAACACTTGAAGGTCAATGGTCAAAAAGTGTAAAACTAATCTGTTTCGGTGTGTGTGTGAAGTCCCTGTAAGGATGAGATGAACTCTATTAGATCTGATAAACCACTAATGGGGCGGTTTTTATGGTGCCCTTCTTTCCCCACTATAGTCGATAGTGCAATAGCCAAGGAAGCACCACGGGAAATATAGCGAGGAATTTTGCAATGACCTGAAATATTCTTTGGTCCTCACCGGAGATCGAACCAGGGAACCTCAGGTTGACAGTTGAGCGCTTGACCCCTCAACAATCCATCCCCTAACTGTTTAGGTAGCCACAGTATATTAACCGTAATGGAATTTTAGCGATGATAAGTAAAAGAACAAACTATTCTTTTGTAGATTTCATAGAATGCGATGCTGCAGTCTGTAGAAAGTTTGTTACATAGAACTGCATAGTGCAACAAAAAACTTAACGTCCAAAAGCTTTTAAAACGAAAAATGTCATGCAGATTGCCTCGAAGGATTTACATTTCGCTTTTTCTCAAGTAAATTACAATTCTATGAAGATAAATTTAATATTTCCATTGTTTAATTAGACTCTTGACAATTTTATTTCCCTCTTTATTTGTCTAATAACAAAAGTTTAGTTTTGTTACAGTTATGTGACACAATTCTTCAAGCACTTCAACTCAAAGTATCCGTTCTTCACTGTTTATTTAACTAAATAAAAAAACATGAGTTGAAGAAGTATGTCCATGGCTCACTTTATACGAAGTTGAAGAAGTGTGTCCATGGCTCACTTTATACAAAGTTGAAGAAGTGTGTCCATGGCTCACTTTATACGAAATCATATGGCAAAAATAACAACATAGAAATGTGTGAAAATTTTTTTATTCAATTTACAATGACGCCCCTTTAAGTTGTTTCTTTTGTTAGAAACACAGAAATAAAACTATAGAATTGAGGTAATTTGTTAGAAACACAGAAATAAAACTTTAGAATAGAGGTATTTTGTTAGAAACAGAAATAAAACTATAGAATAGAGGTAATTTTTTAGAAACACAGAAATAAAACTATAGAATTGAGGTAATTTGTTAGAAACACAGAAATAAAACTATAGAATTGAGGTATTTTGAGGCCTTTTAAAAGTATGGTACTCGTTCGCTCGCCATGTCTGCCTTCCGATAAATCCAACCTAAATTCATAGTTATCACAATTAATCACCGTTTTCGACATATTGGTACAGAGACGGTACAACATGCGTGCCTCTCAGTTATAACTAACATATCTGGCTCATTAGATTCGCCCAGACCCAAAGAAGATAGAATTGTAAATATTAAAATATTTGGATAGTTATTTTAATGTTGTCTTCCTTTTTTAAAATGGCGATATTGCGGAGAATATTTTACACATGATGCTTTTGAAGTGTAATATAGTTTAGTACTGTTATATATATATTATGTTGTTTTCTTTTCTACTAGAACCACTTCATAAATTCCAAGATTGGTTATCCCGAAGAACTAAACAATGATACTTATCTTGAAGAATTTTACTCAAATGTAAGTGTTGCTTTGCACATTTTACAGTTTTATTTTTATAAGCAAAGCATATTTACAATACATTACAAAACATTACAATACATGTGTAATGTAGAATGTTGTGGGCAAGTAATTGATTTTCGTTAAAATAAACTTTCTTTTTTACTACTGACATATTAGTTATTTTTTGGTTATAATTGTAAAATATAACTCACTAGTAAAAAAGTCTGGAAATTTTTCAATAAGAATGTAAATTGATTACAAGGTGAATCCTGAAATATACAATATAAATACAATAAAAATGCAATATACATACAATATAAATGCATGGCGCAACTATATTCTAAACTTCCAGAGATATTTGTACACTGTCATGGGTATATTTCTTTATGGTAGAATAGTTGTAGAACTATTTGTTATATTTATGTATGTTATTATTTCTATGGCACTTGTATAAATGGCAGTATGGTCTCTTCGGAGTTTCTGAATTTGACTTGAGTGTATATTAAAATTATATTAAGTGTCCACATATGTATGAGACGAATCACATGTAGAAAGCACTGAGTAAAATTTTATATTTTATTTATATATATTTATTTATTAAACTGTATAAGCAATACATACACAATAAAATTTGATGTGAGATGGAAAATCTCGTCCTTCTAGTCAAAAAATATAAAGTCGTCTGCCCAATGTCTGAAATCTAATATCCAACTTCCGCTAAGTGGCCAGATAATTAAACAATTACAAGTACAATCATTCTGGCTATTACATACACGATACCTTCTTGGTTCTGTTAGCACCAGATACAAGACAATGAAATACTGGAAGTAAAGGTTCTGTTAGCACCAGATACAAATGAATGAAATACTGGAAGCAAAGGCTCTGTTAGCACCAGATACAAGAGAATGAAATACTGGAAGTAAAGGCTCTGTTAGCACTACATCTAATAGAATTAAATACTGGAGGTTGGAGCCCTACACATTTTTCCTATATTCACAAGAGTGGTTCTGATCTGTCTTCGCTTCCCGCCTGAATAGAAGGTCAGACGGTTCCAGTCGTTACAATGGCTCTGGGTTCAGATTATTTACCAAAATTATCTGCCTATACTTACATAAAGTTTACACAGGAAAAATATTCTTTTGATAATATTTGAAAACAAAAACGTAATGGAATGTTAAGTTATAAATAATTTATGTTTCTAAATTAATGTTTCTGCTTTTTTATGTAAAATGTCAAATTTTTTTATTTTCCTTAAGTTGACATTTAACAAAGAGATGTTCTTCGAGAATATCTTCATTAACCAAAGAGAATCATTTTATAAGAATCTAAGGCAACTGAGGTTACCTATTGATAAAGCAAAGTTAGTATTGTATGCATTATCTCTCTTTTATTTTATCTAGTATATCTCTCTTTCTCTCTCTCACAGGGTTGTTAATATTGCAATATTGTATTGGTATTGGTAGTATTGCCAATACTTTTTTAAGTATTGGTACGATATTGCAATACTTCTTGAAATTTGATATTGGTATTGGTATTGCCAATACTTATTTTTGATATTGGTATTGATTTTTAACCAATACTAAAAGCAATATTCAATAAGTTCTCTGCAACATTGGTTGTGAATAAAGCTGCATATAATAAACTAGTCATTCCGCGGCGTAAAATACGCCGCCTTATCAATCAATATATTAACTGCAATTTTATTTTTAAATCCATTACGGGGAATCCGCTTCTAGCAACAAGAGAACCATAATGATTATCACGCGAACTGTGCGTGATACAGTTCATTCAAGGCTCTCTTGTGTCATTAGACTTAAATAGGTCAATGTGTGATTGCAGAAGAAAGATTGCAGAAGAAAGCGAGCGAAGATGATGAGCTTTCCAACTATACCAGACTCGATTCCGTACTACCGGTACATTTTTTAGAATCGCCGGTTTGAAATGGTGTTTTTTTCCCATCTCGAGAAAAAACACGTACATAATATAAAGGTATATTTATGACTTTACCAAACGATTCCTGAGATATTTTCCCACAAGAAACTATCATAATTGAAAAATCGACATTTTGACCCGTGGAGTACCTTAAGGCCTACAGTCTCAGGGTAAGTTTTATATTTTTCTTGTTGCTTTAACCTGTTTCCGGCAGTGTTCATAAAATGGAACATGCCTCGAATCAGGCCCGTAGCCAGGAATATTGGATTGGGGGGGGGGCGAAGACATTTTCGGGGGGGGGGGCGAAGAAATTTTTTTTCGGGGGGGGGGGGGGGTGCCGAAGAAATGATCGGGGTGGATCTAGACAACTTTGACGGGGGGGCAAAACATTGACCCCCGGGGGGGGCAAAATTGTTTTCATTGTTGAAAATTGGTCTTAGAACAAAAAATAATTCGATAATTTAATGATGTATTACCTAAACTTGCGATAACGGGGGGGGCACGGGCCCCCCGGCCCCTCCCCCTAAATCCGCCCCTGGTGGGGTAGAAGAAATGTTCGGGGGAGGGGCGAAAATGGAGGCGCGAAGCGCCGAAAGCTTGCGAACGGAGAGGAGGGGTTTGGGGAGGGGATCTCAGTGAGTCCCCTCCCCAAGAAAGTTTTTGCAGTTCCATATCTGGAATGGTGCATTTTAGTACCGATTGTTTAGCTATTAATTAGAAATATATAATTTTAACTACGTTTTAATAATGCATGGCATGTTGCAGTTTTGTTAAAAATAATTTAAATAGTAAAGAGTTTTAACGATAAAAATTTATTGAGGCTGAGCAATTTCTGATTCCTGTTATAAATATATTGACCAATAGTTCTGCTACACAATTGTTACATAATAGATACCTGATTTATATTATTATACTGTTTGTTTAACGTACAACCCGGTAAGAACGACAAAGATGCATGAATAAAGCTTAGCTATTTGTGTGATATTTCTTATAAAATATTGAAAACAAAGAACAGATCTATCAACAGAAACAGTCGCAAACATTCAATTTAAAATAAAATTAATTCTGCTAAAAAGTAAATTTGCAAATTAAATAACATCACTCAGAAATCACGAAGTTTGTACTTTATTATTTTATTATACATATGTATAAAAATGAAGTCAGAAGCCAATGTTATTTTATTAACTTATTTAAGTTGCTAGTTGTCCTCAGAAGATATCAATATATAAAACTATTACAAGGTTGCGAACAGGCCCATCGACAGAAATTTCAGGCCCCTGGGCTGATATTAATATTTTAAAAAAGATTGGCCAGCTCAGTCCCTAAAACTCGCCGGGCCCCTGGGCATTGCCACCCTGCCCCCCCACTCGACAGCACTTGTTGCGAACTTATATTATTATACATTTCAAATTTGCAAACTTCGTGGTTTAGCCAGCCCCGTAGCCAAGGGGGGCACTGGGGGCCGTGCCCCCCCGCCCCGCTAGGTGTGGAGTGCCCCCCACTTAAAAAAAGAAGAAAAAGAGAAAAAATAAAGAAAAAGTAAAGGTGCCCCATTGCTGGGTATTGATGCCTCCCTGCTTACTTTGACCTGGCTACGGGCCTGGGTTTAGCACTGAATTTACCTAAAAATGCTTCAGCATTCAGATTGTCTGTTAAATCTTTTTCAAATGCAAGCAGGAAAAGATTGCTTAGACGCTTTTGTAACATTGATCTGCGGTATGGGGTGAGCATTCGTGTGAGGGTTGAGAAATTGCTCTCACACACGGCTGTTGAAGCCCCAAATGCCAATGCTGCCCAAAATACCCAGAAGTGAACTTCAATAAGATTCAATCTTTTATGCCCAAAAATTAGATAAGCTATATATATGTAAGTAAAATAGCCTGAATGATTTCCAAAATATAAACTTTTAAGTTTGTATTATTATTGATTTATTAAACAAAATGATTGATGTTTTATAGCCGTTATTATTAAAATTGTGTTAAAAAAACTCAAATCATGCATGGGGGGGCTCAGGTCATGCACGGTGGGGGGGGCTCAGCCCCCCCTAGCCCCTCTCTGGCTACGGGCCTGCCTCGAATGCAAAAAATTTTCACATTTTTCAACTTTTTTTCACTTTAACATGTCTTATAATAATGCTTTCAATAAAAATAAAACATTAGAATAAAAAAAAGATAATTTTGCCGGGAAAAGGTTAATTAACAAATTAATATAAATTTATACTTTAGACAAGATATAATGCTGGCCTTTGCTGGGTCATGTGACTCATGTCACCATTCCACTACCCATGCATGTGTCATGTGTCTGCCAACTATAATTATACTATGTAACGTTTTGTTTGTTTCAGAGACATTAAACCATGGCAGATCACGACACTTCCGCAACTTTACAGACTATATCATTGCCTCAACAAGTGTCCAGTGGTAGCAGTAGTTTATCTGTGCCAAAAGAATACTTCCAGTACATTGGTCCAGCTGAAAAGGCAGGCAATTCGCTGTATCGTTGTGAGAAATGTTCATTTGGTGGCCAACAAAAGTCAATATCATGTGTGAACACATCTCGTCAGAATCTTAAGAAACACATTGCAGCTGTGCACCCGTCATGTCTTACCAAATTCAGCAAACTTTGTGATGAACTGTGGCAGGAGAAGTGTGGTACGAAACGTCACAGTGAACAATTACATGAAAATAACTCAGGATCTCAAATGAAACAGACAAAGCTAGAATCCTGTTCAGTGCTGACTCAACAAAAGCTTAATAGTTTTGTTGTAGATTACATAGTGGACAGTGTTCTATCTGTGCATCATGTCAACACTGACTCTTTCCGTCGTCTCATCCACCAAATCACACAAGTCCGACTGTATCCAGCATGTCGACAAACCGTAACAATGCAGTTGGAAGAACGTTTCAAGTTAAAGAAACGAGAACTTAAAGAAACACTATGTACGGTGAATCGTGTTTGCACTACAGCAGACTGCTGGACGTCTCGGAGGCGCAGCTTTTTGGGAATAACCGTGCATTGGTTAGATAATCATACCCTGTCACGAAAGGCTGCCTGTCTTGCTGTTCGTCAACTAAAGGGCAAACATACTTACGATTTAATAGCAAAGACCCTGGAGGAGATCTTTGAAGAGTATGAGTTGCAAAAAAAGATATGTTTCACTGTCACTGACAGTGGGTCAAACTTCATAAAAGCATTCCGTCTCTTTTCAGTTGATGAGTCTGAAGATAGCAGCGTGGAAATGGATCATAATGGTGAGGACAGTTCTGACGATTCAGATATTCAGTATCAGGAGATTGATGAGACCTTGAATCCAACAAGCAGTGTAGATGATGATCAGATCCTGTATCACCTTCCGGCACATTGGAAGTGTGCCTGTCATTTGCTCAGCCTTGTAGCAACAAGTGACTGTGCCAAAATTGCGGATCCACTTTATAAGAGAACATCAGTTCAGACATTTTCAAAGTTGACAGCACTCTGGAATAAACAAAACCGATCAGTTGTAGCTTCTGAAAAGATCAAGGATTCACTTGGTATGCTTTTGGTAACACCTGGTGAAACCCGGTGGAATTCAATGTATGATGCTGTCACCAGAGTTTACAACATTCTCTGTGTAAGTGACATGGAAGTTAAGTTTGACAAACTTTGTGATGAGCTTGATATTAAAAGACTACAGCCTGTACAGAAAACATTTGTTAAAGAGTATGTTGCTGTTATGAAGCCTGTTTGCTGTGGATTTGATATTTTGCAAGGTGAAACTAAAAAAGACATTGGACTTGGTTTCCTTCTACCAACACTTGTCGTGATGAAGGCTCAGTTAAAAGTGTTTCTTGATCATGGAAAGAATGATCGGCTCGTAGTTTGTTCTCCATTAGTTTCATGTATTTTGAATGCCATCGATAGAAGATTTTCAAACATGTTTGACAGCATTGATGCTCAGCTGGCATCCGTTGTACATCCCAAATTCAAGTTGGACTGGATGGATGATGATTTGCAGCGTTCGCATCTTATTGAAGTACTGAAGAGACGCGTTTCACAATCACTATTGGTTGCTACGACTGATCAGAAAGCAACGTCGGCTGCTGATGGTACAGATAATCAGTCAGACTTCTTCGCTGTATTGTCAGCCAGACGACATCGTGTGAATGATTTACCTGATGTGAATCAAGAAATTAATAATTACTTGGCAGACACTTCAGACAGTATTGCATCATTGGATGCATATCCACATATCCGTAAAATATACATAGACCTAAATACAGGACTTCCTTCAAGCGCTGCTGTTGAAAGGCTGTTTTCATTAGGAGGACGAGTATTTTCCCCTCTTCGTTCACGACTGAGCACTGCGCATTTTGAAATGGTTACTTTTCTTCGCCTGGCTAAGTGGTAACTGCCAGTTAGGTGGCGTTACCATGTGAACTCTACTGGAATTCATCGTTAGTTTTCCAGATGTAATGCAATCCACTGACTCGGTCTGACTGCTTTAACTATAGTGTGATGTTGAACTGTTTATGTATCATTTGCTTTTCTATGACAGTCATTTGCTTCATTCATCCATCCATCCATTCATTCACAATATGTGTACATCATACATATTAAAAATCTTGTTGCTTTTGTATGCCGACTTATTTAATAGTAGTTTATTATGTTGTCAAAGACTTTTGGATGCTTTGGGGGAAACTGATGAAGCACGTGTTAACTATTGAACAAAGTTTGGTTAAAATACATCATCTAAATCAGCCAAAAATGTTGTTATCGTTTATCGATGTAAGTGATATAGAGCAATGAATTACGTATTTGCATTTCATTCGTTGAATGACCCAAATATTGGTATTGGTATTGGCAATAATAAATTAATATTGGTATTGTTATTGCAATACTGGTTTTAAAATTGTATTTTTATTGGTATTGCAATACTGGTTTTAAAATTGTATTGGTATTGGTATTGCCAATACTTTTTTTTAGTATTGTTAACAACCCTGCTCTCTCATAACATTTGTGAATGCGTTACTTTACGATATTTTTTATTGCATAAGTTTAAGATAACGGATCATATATACACAATATTATATCATGACATTTTATTTTGTGTATTCGATTGATAATAAAAGTTGCTAATTTGACAAAATGTTTTAAAAAAAGTTGGGGAAAATGGGTGATAACTCTTCCAGTTTATCTGCGACTTGAAACTTAGTCTCATTGAGCCCGTAATTAATTCCGGCACGTGCATGTGCATCTCAGCATATGGGATCTTCCTTATAGGCCAATATCAAACAAGCTACACGATTGGTCAACCTATAGTATTCTAGCCCAAACACCCAATGAATGTAATAGTCGTATAATGTCAAGTATGAATTGTGGAGACGGAAAGGTGTGTGTCCGTTGATACTCCACCACTGACCTAAACCTTTGTCCACGGACCCCACATATCCGCCCCATCCCATAACTAGTACTCAGTACACCGTAGTTCTCAGATATTTTACTTGTTACTCGGTACACCGTAGTTCTCAGATATTATACTTGTTACTCAGTACACCGTAGTTCTCAGATATTATACTTGTTACTCGGTACACCGTAGTTCTGAGATATTATACTTGTTACTCAGTACATCGTAGTTCTCTGATATTATACTTATTACTCAGTACACCGTAGTTCTCAGATATTATACTTGTTACTCGGTACACCATAGTTCTCAGATATTATTCTTGTTACTCAGTACACCGTAGTTCTCAGATATTATACTTATTACTCAGTACACCGTAGTTATCAGATATTATACTTGTTACTCAGTACACCGTAGTTCTCAGATATTATACTTGTTACTTGGTACACCGTAGTTCTCAGATATTATACTTGTTACTCAGTACACCGTAGTTCTCAGATATTATACTTGTTACTCAGTACACCATAGTTCTCAGATATTATACTTGTTACTCGGTACACCGTAGTTCTCAGATATTATACTTGTTACTCGGTACACCGTAGTTCTCAGATATTATACTTGTTACTCGGTACACCGTAGTTCTCAGATATTATACTTGTTACTCAGTACACCGTAGTTCTCAGATATTATACTTGTTACTCGGTACACCGTAGTTCTGAGATATTATACTTTTTACTCAGTACACCATGGTTCTCAGATATTATACTTGTTACTCGGTATACCGTAGTTCTCAGATATTATACTTGTTACTCGGTTCACCGTAGTTCTCAAATATTATACTTGTTATTCAGTACACCGTAGTTCTCAGATATTATACTTGTTACTCAGAACACCGAAATTCTCAGATATTATACTTGTTACTCGGTACACCGTAATTCTCAGATATTATACTTGGTACTTCGTTCACCGTAATTCACAGATATTATACTTGTTACTCAGTACACCATAGTTCTCAGATATTATACTTGTTACTCAGTACACCGTAGTTCTCAGATATTATACTTGTTACTCAGTACACCGTAGCTCTCAGATATTATACTTGTTACTCAGTACACCGTAGTTCTCAGATATTATACTTGTTACTCAGTACACCGTAGTTCTCAGATATTATACTTGATACTCGGTACACCGTAGTTCTCAGATATTATACTTGTTACTCAGTACACCGTAGTTCTCAGATATTATACTTGTTACTCGGTACACCGTAGTTCTCAGATATTATACTTGTTACTCGGTACACTGTAGTTCTCAGATATTATACTTATTACTCAGTACACCGTAGTTATCAGATATTATACTTGTTACTCAGTACACCGTAGTTCTCAGATATTATACTTGTTACTGAGTACACCGTTGTTCTCATATATTATACTTATTACTCAGTACACCGTAGTTCTCAGATATTATACTTGTTACTCAGTACACCGTAGTTCTCAGATATTATTCTTGTTACTCAGTACACCGTAGTTCTCAGATATTATACTTATTACTCAGTACACCGTAGTTCTCAGATATTATACTTGTTACTCAGTACACCGTAGTTCTCAGATATTATACTTGTTACTCAGTACACCGTTGTTCTCATATATTATACTTGTTACTGAGTACACCGTAGTTCTCAAATATTATACTTGTTACTCAGTACACCGTAATTCTCAGATATTATTCTTGTTACTCAGTACACCGTAGTTCTCAGATATTATACTTGTTACTCCGTACACCGTAGTTCTCAGATATTATACTTGATACTCGGTACACCGTAGTTCTCAGATATTATACTTGTTACTCAGTACACCGTAGTTCTCAGATATTATACTTGTTACTCGGTACACCGTAGTTCTCAGATATAATACTTGTTATTTGGTACACCGTAGTTCTCAGATATTATACTTGTTACTCGGTACACTGTAGTTCTCAGATATTATACTTATTACTCAGTACACCGTAGTTATCAGATATTATACTTGTTACTCAGTACACCGTAGTTCTCAGATATTATACTTGTTACTGAGTACACCGTTGTTCTCATATATTATACTTATTACTCAGTACACCGTAGTTCTCAGATATTATACTTGTTACTCTGTACACCGTAGTTCTCAGATATTATTCTTGTTACTCAGTACACCGTAGTTCTCAGATATTATACTTATTACTCAGTACACCGTAGTTCTCAGATATTATACTTGTTACTCAGTACACCGTAGTTCTCAGATATTATACTTGTTACTCAGTACACCGTTGTTCTCATATATTATACTTGTTACTGAGTACACCGTAGTTCTCAAATATTATACTTGTTACTCAGTACACCGTAATTCTCAGATATTATTCTTGTTACTCAGTACACCGTAGTTCTCAGATATTATACTTGTTACTCAGTACACCGTCGTTCTCAGATATTATACTTGTTACTCAGTACACCGTAGTTCTCAGATATTATACTTGCTACTCGGTACACCGTAGTTCTCAGATATTATACTTGTTACTCAGTACACCGTAGTTCTCATATATTATACTTGTTACTCAGTACACTGAAGTTCTCAGATATTATACTTGTTACTCGGTACACCGTAGTTCTCAGATATTATACTTGTTACTCAGTACACCGTAGTTCTCAGATATTATACTTGTTACTCGGTACACCGTAGTTCTGAGATATTATACTTTTTACTCAGTACACCATGGTTCTCAGATATTATACTTGTTACTCGGTATACCGTAGTTCTCAGATATTATACTTGTTACTCGGTTCACCGTAGTTCTCAGATATTATACTTGTTACTCAGTACACCGTAGTTCTCAGATATTATACTTGTTACTCAGTACACCGTAGCTCTCAGATATTATACTTGTTACTCAGTACACCGTAGTTCTCAGATATTATACTTGTTACTCAGTACACCGTAGTTCTCAGATATTATACTTGATACTCGGTACACCGTAGTTCTCAGATATTATACTTGTTACTCAGTACACCGTAGTTCTCAGATATTATACTTGTTACTCGGTACACCGTAGTTCTCAGATATAATACTTGTTATTTGGTACACCGTAGTTCTCAGATATTATACTTGTTACTCGGTACACTGTAGTTCTCAGATATTATACTTATTACTCAGTACACCGTAGTTATCAGATATTATACTTGTTACTCAGTACACCGTAGTTCTCAGATATTATACTTGTTACTGAGTACACCGTTGTTCTCATATATTATACTTATTACTCAGTACACCGTAGTTCTCAGATATTATACTTGTTACTCTGTACACCGTAGTTCTCAGATATTATTCTTGTTACTCAGTACACCGTAGTTCTCAGATATTATACTTATTACTCAGTACACCGTAGTTATCAGATATTATACTTGTTACTCAGTACACCGTAGTTCTCAGATATTATACTTGTTACTGAGTACACCGTTGTTCTCATATATTATACTTGTTACTGAGTACACCGTAGTTCTCAAATATTATACTTGTTACTCAGTACACCGTAATTCTCAGATATTATTCTTGTTACTCAGTACACCGTAGTTCTCAGATATTATACTTGTTACTCAGTACACCGTCGTTCTCAGATATTATACTTGTTACTCAGTACACCGTAGTTCTCAGATATTATACTTGCTACTCGGTACACCGTAGTTCTCAGATATTATACTTGTTACTCAGTACACCGTAGTTCTCATATATTATACTTGTTACTCAGTACACTGTAGTTCTCAGATATTATACTTGTTACTCAGTACACCGTAGTTTTCAGATATTATACGTGTTACTCAGTACACCGTAGTTCTCTGATATTATACATGTTACTCAGTACACCGTAGTTCTCAGATATTATACATGTTACTTGGCACCGTAGTTCTCAGATATTATACGTGTTACTTGGCATCGTAGTTCTCATAATACAATTTAACAATGACCCAGTCCACCTAGAAATTTGCCCACGTGTTTGCTGGACTCACCCAGTCCACGTGTTGGATGGACTCACCCAGTCCACGTGTTTGATGCACTCACCCAGTCCAACAACTAGCCACTGCTTTCACAACTTTTACCATTCACATTAAGCTCATTTAGACTTGCAGCACAATTTTACCATCTTCATTTGACAACGGCTAACCAATTGTTTCTCTGAACGTAGTAGCCATCTATCTTCACTTGTTTGTACATTAGCAACAAACTCTTCAGTTATCTTTACGTGTTTGAATATTAGCAATAAACTTTACATCAATCTATCTCGTGTGATTGAATATTAGCAATAAACTTTACCAAAAATGTAGAAATGTCATTTCTAAAAATGGTTCCGTTAATATTTTTAAATTCATCTTGAGTCTTAAACAAGTGAAAGTGTTCTGCACTAATGTGTGTGTAAATTTAATGTAAAATCTATTAATATTTTTTGTACAGATGGAATACACCCCCACCAACTGTTGGTGCAAAATACAGCTCAGACATGAACCAGATCTGTATGTTAAAGATTGGAATAATATAAAGTACTCTCATAACTATAGACAACTATTTTGTTGTTATAATACAATTTAATCACATAATAATTTACATCTAATTCATGGTTATCTTAAACTAAACAAACAATTAAATGTTCTATTGTCTGTATTTTGTACTTTATCTTCAGTTTTTCCTGCCGGTATATTGCAACCACCTTTCTTCAGCAAAACATATCCAAAGTAAGTTCCGACAGTATTTCATATTTGTTTAGTTAGGGCTTCTTTCCTAGTACTACATAATTCACTTCAAATTGTAGCTTATTACATGCTTTCTGGGATATTGTCTCATCCCTGGATATCCCGGTATACTTTCTAAATTCACTATAAGTATTTAGTTGTTTTAACTCGACAATGAAATGAAAATGATTTAGATAATTAATAAGTGCCGTCTAAAAAAAAACAACATAAATCCTTGCGTGTTTTTCTTTTTTTATGTTTACGAAATGAGATAAGGTAATATATTAATACTAGAGATGAGATAAGGTAATATATTAAAACTAGAGATAAGGTAATATATTAACAATGGAGATGAGATAAGGTAATATATTAACACTAGAGATGAGATAAGGTAATATATTAACACTAGAGATGAGATAAGGTAATATATTAACACTAGAGATGAGATAAGGTAATATATTAACACTAGAGATGAGATAAGGTAATATATTAGCACTAGAGATGAGATAAGGTAATATATTAGCACTAGAGATGAGATAAGGTAATATATTAAGACTAGAGATGAGATAAGGTAATATATTAACAATAGAGATGAGATAAGGTAATATATTAACACTAGAGATGAGAAAAGGTAATATATTAACAATAGAGATAAGATAAGGTAATATATTAACAATAGAGATGAGATAAGGTAATATATTAACACTAGAGATGAGATAAGGTAATATATTAACAATAGAGATGAGAAAAGGTAATATATTAATACTAGAGATGAGATAAGGTAATATATTAACACTAGAGATGAGATAAGGTAATATATTAATACTAGAGATGAGATAAGGTAATATATTAACACTAGAGATGAGATAAGGTAATATATTAACAATAGAGATGAGATAAGGTAATATATTAACAATAGAGATGAGACAAGGTAATATATTAACACTAGAGATGAGATAAGGTAATATATTAACAATAGAGATGAAACTGATAGAGAAGAACCGTTCAACGAAATATTTCATCTATCAGATACAAATTACACTACAGTTAACTGGGGAAGCTGATTTATTGCGATTAATGCGTTAATTTAACCCAATTAGGAGTTTCAAATATATAAAAAAAGGTAAATAACCAACTAATCAAATTCATCACTGACCATAACTAATCAAATTCATGACTGACCAGAGCTAATCAAATTTATCATTGACCTGAGCAATCACAAAAGAAAACGAGTGAACTGCCATGTTAACTGAAAATTATATCTGCTGCGCGACCTATTAATTTCTATGTTTCATTTTCTGACACTGAAAGTGAAAATTTCAGTGAATACAATTGTACGTAACCCCATCATCCCAAAGTTTCGATATTTTTTATTGAATTAGTTTCGAGTTACATTATTAAACTTCTATAATGAGCACTACTATGGTGAATATAACAAAATTATGTCATAAAATAAATGAATAAAACTGATTCATAGACAGCCACACATAGACCCCTCAGCCGGCGCCGTAAATCCGCCGAAAAATATGCGGTGCGCCTCATTAGCCGCCGTATTTCGTTTGCCATTACTTAATCTTAATCTGTCGCATTACTTAATCTTGTTGCACATGACCTTGCTGACCATATCATCTCTGTCTTGAAAAGCTTTTCTGTTGATCACAAAATACTAGCTGCCATGATGGTGCTGCAATTATGATAAAGACTTCAAAGCTTTTGAAAGTTGACTCTTATCAGCACTTTACAGCATACGTATTGCACCTTAATACTACCGACAGCATCAATAAAAATGAAGAATTTCAAGACCGCAATTATAGAAGACGATGCAGCATTCGCAGAGGATAAAGAAATGATAAAGACCCTGAAAGAAGGCATGTCTTCGGTGTGTATATTGCTTCTTGTAGATGATCAGCTTAGTGCATCAATATTGTATGCCTCTGAGAGCAGCACTAACGCCATCAATGACAGTCATAGACACAATCATAAGTCAGTGAAGGCATCATGTCCAATGAGTTGGAATTCAGCACTGATTATGATTCAGTCTATACTTCACTTGAAAAGATGATGATGATGAAACTGTTTATTTCTGTCGTTTTAAATAATAAAACTTTCCCCCAAGTATTGTAAAATTGTTTTATTGCTGAAGTTTTATCAATTCAATATTGTCTAGGCGTCAGCCGAATTTTAGCCAAATATTTCGTAATCTGCCAAAAAATCAGCCGAAAATCAGCCGCAAATGTCAGTTTACTCAATTTATGGTCAAATTCGGCTACGCCGGCTATCAGCCGAAATATTATGTCAGCCAGCCAAAACTTAAAAAAAAATTCGGCTGGCAGGTCTAGCCACACACAACTCTGAAAACAATTTTAAAAAATCAAACAGTTTCATGACACAGACTCTAGCATCTCCCTGCACAAATGACATTCAAATGTTATGTATCATTTCTTTACGATGGGTGCTGGAAGGGGCTTAAAAAGTAAGCTTGAACTCCAATGAGTAGCATTAGAATTTCGAATGGTCAAAAGCTAATTATGTGTTAGCTTGACATCAACATGCAGCTTATTCTACAAAGTAAAACAAAGAAAATGAATAGTTTTAGCCCAAGGTCAAGGCTGATCGTATCTTTATTCTAACTTTCAGTTCTTGCGAAAGACACACAATGCCGTTTATGATAAACATTTCGTATTATAATAAAAATAATTGTTTACTTCATGAGCATTTTTAAAACTGCTGGATTATTATTTTCTTTTAAATTTGGCCAAATTCGCTTTCAATTAACTTTGATTGTTTATTCCTTTCTCAATCAAGTCAACTAAGTTTTATCATCAAAATCATTATTTTGTAATGAAAAAATGCTCAATTTGAAATGAATTTTGGCCAGTTTTTTTATGTATTGTTACAACTCTTAAAATTCTGTTTATAAAGTCAAAACAACACACAGGCGTGGGTTCCAAGAGTATTTACTAATATCTATAAAAACAACAACAACGGCAACATGGCCACTCTCTTGCCGGCTTCTTACGTCACTGTCTCTACTGCGTCATCGCGTTCACTCTGTAGACTGTACGGTGCGCACCGAGGGGGGTCGTAACACTGCCCCCCTCTTAAATCTGTCCGTCCCGGACAGGTCAGTTCTCACAACAGTATCTGTACAGTCTGTCCACATGAACCAGAGCTCTGTTCTCAGCGTGACCGTTGATGCTAGCTAGGAGCAGAATAACATGACGAAACACACGTTGTAGCAGTAACGAAATGTTTTGCGTTTGATAGAGCTAGGATGAATGTATACTGAACTGACCAGATTAAAGTCAATGGCCAGGTTCATCTCTGTCCTGCCTCGTTCTCCTCTGCTCCGATGCACTCTGCTGGTCTCCTTGCTCCTCTCTACCTTTCGTCTCTGCTCCCCAGGTGGCTCATATCGGTTCACCAGTGTCTCAGGTGGCTCTTCATGGGTCACCAGCTCCTCAGGTGGCTCATCACAGGTCACCAACGTCTCAGGTGGATCATCACAGGTCACCAACGTCTCAGGTGGCTCATCACAGGTCACCAACGTCTCAGGTGGCTCATCACAGGTCACCAACGTCTCAGGTGGCTCTTCATAATTCACCAACGTCTCAGGTGGCTCATCACCGGTCACCAACGTCTCAGGTGGCTCTTCACAATTCACCAACGTCTCAGGTGGCTCATCACCGGTCACCAACGTCTCAGGTGGCTCATCACAGGTCACCAACATCTCAGGTGGCTCATCACAGGTCACCAAGTCTTTCTTGTTATCGAAGCGCGGCAGATTGTGCACGAAATTAAGACCTGTAGAGATCTTGCCGTTGCAGTGCCAAATGTTGGCACTAGCATCAGCTCCACTGTTGATTTCCATGCATTCATGGCTTTTGTTTAGTTGTGGTTTATTGTTCTTGACGTTGTTTTTATCAGACTCTGTTAAGTTGTCTGGTCTGGATATTCAAGGTAACCAGGGCAGCGGTTGCAACAAGCTTTCAGACATTCTGCAGACCGATCATTCTCACAGGGGCTCAGATCGCTGGGCGGCTCTTCTTGGATTAGTTCCTTCTCGTGCGCTACGTTTTGGATGACCACATCATCAGGTATCACGTCGTGGGTGACCACATCCTTAGGTATCACTTCATGGACGACCACATCCTCAGGTACCACTTCCTGGATGACCACATCCTCAGGTACCACTTCATGGATGACCACATCCTCAGGTACCACTTCCTGGATGACCACATCCTCAGGTACCACTTCCTGGATGACCACATCCTCAGATAAAACTGGCCGCATGTCCAAGTCTGCTTCAATGATTAACTTTGTCTCTGAGTCATGTTTTCTTTTGTTGTCGTTTCATTTACTACTTTCACTTTTGGTAATTCAATCTTTGCTTTCTCGATGTCACCTTTTAAACCTTTCTTAATGTCCTCTATCCCCCTTCTGACACCAATGTTACAACTCTTAAAATTCTGTTTATAAAGTCAAAACAACACACAGGCGTGGGTTCCAAGAGTATTTACTAATATCTATAAAAACAACCACAACGGCAACATGGCCACTCTCTTGCCGGCTTCTTACATCACTGTCTCTACTGCGTCATCGCGTTCACTCTGTAGACATTACGGTGCGCACCGAGGGGGTCGTAACAGTATTTTATTTTAAAGATAACAGGGTGAAAACTGTTAGAAACTAATTACCATCTTTTTTTTTCCTTTTGAAATCTAAATTAGCTTTTTATTTTTGGTGTTTTTGTATTGATAGTATAAAAAATAAAGAAACTGTGTATAGTAGCATTACAAAACAAAATGTATAACGAATTATTTGAGCTATATAAAATATAATCAATTCAACTTGCACCACAAATAAACACTTTGTTTCTGCGAAATTTCTTTTAAATCATTTCAACCATACAAAAATACTAAGTGTATCTTTATATGTGGGCAAATGTTAACAAAGAATCAGAAATATAAAAAAACGAAAACGATGCCTAATGGTACTACCATTCATCCCCTTCAAATAATATTATCAATGGTCTTTGTTATAGGTCACTAAATTTTGGTGGAATAGGTGTGGTCATTGGTCACGAAATAACACATGGTTTTGACGACAAGGGTAAGTACATATCTGTGTGCGTCTATACTTCTATCTATCTATCTATCTATCTATCTATCTATCTATCTATCTATCTATCTATCTATCTATCTATCTATCTATCTATCTATCTATCTATCTATCTATCTATCTATCTATCTATCTATCTATCTATCTATCTATCTATCTATCTATCTATCTATCTATCTATCTATCTATCTATCTATCTATCTATCTATCTATCTATCTATCTATCTATCTATCTATCTATCTATCTATCATCTATCTATATATATATATATCATCTATATATATCTCTATATATATATATATGTATCATCTATCTTTATATATATATATATATATATATATATATATATATATATATATATATATATATATATATTGGTGCTCGATTTAAGAAAAAACCAGATTTCTGCAGAGCCGGGGATAAATGTCTATGATTTCATCCTCGGTAGGGATATATTAGCTAAAGCAGAGCCGGGGATGACATATCTCAGTGCCGGGGATATCCCCGGCGGTTAATCGAGCCCTGATTATAAATATATATATATATATATATATATATATATATATATATATATATATATATATATATATATTAGGGCGTCCCAGAAATGCTCGAAAAATTATTTTTTTTAATCTTTGGTGTCTCACCCCCTGAAATATGTCTCTTGGGTACAATGAGTGAATTGGTGAAGTTGTGGCTCATTTGAACAACATTTAGAGGTCCTCCAAGAGCTTTTAAAATTCCAGTATTAGGCCAACATAAAAATCCAGACGAATCGTGGCTCAAATAATTTGCAGTTTTTGCATGCCATATATGAATAAAATGAAGTTTAAATATACTTATATTTACCTTATTTCTACCATTAACTAGAGTTGAAATTGTGTGATTCTTAATTAGAAAAAAACGAGTTACTGAGCGTCAGAAACAATTTATCAGGGATGTTGGTGATGCAGCAAAAGATGCTACATCACAGTGCCGTCACCATGGGTTACCATCAGGTTCAAGTGTAGAGTCAGCAGTAGACATAGAACAGCAACTGGATGTAGGTGGTTCTGACAGTGACAGACACACATTCAGTGACATCATCCATTTGTCAAGATTCGAGTGACGATGCAAAATCTGATGAAGAATTTGTCATCCAATCAGCATCCTCAAGCAAAACAAATTCTGCAACACGAAATCGCAGAGGAAGCATCATATCACCAAATTGCTGCAGTGCTGGACAGAACGAACACCAGCATTAGAAAATCAACAATGATACTTGCATCTGCATTCAACGAAGCTGGTGTTCCGACATCTGACACAGTATTTTCCAAGAGCACAATGCATCGTCATCGCAAGCTTCGTCGTCAACAACCTGCATCACTTATAAAAGAAGACTATATTCCCTCAAAATCAATTGTTCGTTGGGATGGTAAGCTATTGCCCAATGTTACCGGAGAGGTTACCAACAACGTCGATCGATTACCTGTCCTGCTCTCATTACTTGTCGATGGCACTACAAATCTTCTTGGTGTTCCCAAGTTAACATCCGGTCCGGGTCAGGAAAGGCAGCTGCTGATGCAGTATATAAACATATCAAATCGTGGAAGTGCGAATCTATGGTCATCGGCATGTGCTTTGACACTACGGCTTCCAATACTGGAAGACTCAATGGAGCTTGCACTCTGTTAGATGTAGCACTGGGACGTAATCTATTATGGATGGCATGCCGTCATCACATGTTGGAAGTACTCCTTTCCGATGCATTCAATGTTTGTCTTGGACCATCCACTGGACCAGAGATTTCGTTTTTAAGAGGTTTCGAGAAAAATGGCCAGAATTAAAGCACACACCCGAAGCCAGATCCGCCCCTTTGATAATCGTGTCTGATTCGATTAAAGAATTTATCAAATGTCAACTTGTGCTCAGTCATTCACATGGTGATTATTTGGAATTTCTTCTGCTTGCTGCACAAATGGTTGGGTTGGAGGTTGATGTCAGCATTCGTAGACCTGGTGCCCTACATAGGGCAAGGTGGTTGGCAAAAGCAATCTATGCATTGAAAATCAAATTATTGTTTGCAGGTAACGAAACCATCTTTCAGTTAACAGCCCGAGAATTAAAAGGTATTCAGCGCTTTAATCGGTTTACCATATGTGTTTATCTTCAATCATGGTTTTCATGCAGGCTCACCGCAGATGCACCTGTGAATGATATCTTGTTGATAAAGCGTTTATACGAATATGATGATGCTGTTCTTCGATCGACTGGATTGAAAATGATGATGCGTCACTCGTGGTACTTGAGTCCGGAACTGTCGACGCTTGCGTTATTTTAAACCCTTTTGTCGGACAAAGAAAAAACTGGCCTTGTTCGGACAATGCAATCAGAACGTGGACCGCATCTCATAAAAACGCTACCAAAATGTGTTGTTGATTTGCATGCTTCTACCACATTTTTTGAAACATCCAACATTGATGCCAATTTTCTATATGTTCCTGTTGAAGCATGGTAAGATATACCATCTTTTAAAGTTGCAGCAGATTTTGTAAAGAATCTGGCTTGTATCAATGACTCTGCAGAGCGAGGTGTTGCATTGATACAAAATTTCAATGACAGTATCACCAAGGAAGAAGAACAAAAACAATTTTTGCTCCAAGTGGTTGAAAAACATCGGAAAAATTTTGCAGAGTGTAATCGTGAACAGCTGGCTAAAATTTAAATTTGAAGAACTTTTTTAAATTCTTGTCTACCCTATAGTACAAAATAAATAGTAGGAATGCTTATTTGCATTGCTTATTATTATTATTATTCAAGCAGATTGACATTCAGTACATTTCAAGAATTAACTTGACAAAATGAATAAAACTTTGTTTTTCATAATTTTATACTTAAATTTCAAATTTTAAAATATAAACCATTCAAGATTTATATATTTTGGTTCATTTAATATTATAAACAATACTAAGCATCAATTTGTTACTTAATATATCAGTTTCGCATATAATGCAACATTAACGCTGTACTAGATTTGACCGCGTATGATTTTACACCAAAATCTGGAACTTTAAACCTCTTGGGGGACCACTAAACATTGTCCAAATGAGCTGAAATTTTGCAGGTTAACTACTGTTACCATAGAGACATATTCTGTGGGGTGAGACATCAACATTTCAAAACTTCATTTTTTTGGGACACCCTAATATATATATATATATATATATATATATATATTATTTTTTTTGTGTATATATATATATATATATATATATATATATATATATAAATTAGAGCTACCGGTGACTATTTTTTTATCGAAATGTATGTCTAATTGAAAAATGTAATCAACATTACACAAGTTTAAGTAATACAAATTAATGAATGTATTTGTCATGGTATAGTTATGTGTTCTAAGCACACAGGGGTGTGTGTGTATGTTTGGAGTCTGGCCAACCAGGTCAACATGAGGTCATGGGGTCAAGATTCTAGATATTTAGAGAACATTAATACGATGTTTATTGTAAATAGCATTTTTCTAAGAATGTGTGAGAGAGAGAGAGAGAGAGAGAGAGAGATACGTAGAAGGTTCGAGGATGATGTAAGTTAATTATATAAAGACGATGTACAGTTGAGAAGAAATCGAGTCAGTCGGTCAGTCAGTCAATCGAGTCAGTCAAGTCAGTTGAGTTCAGAGAGAGAGAGTACAGTTTAGAAGTTTTAGTTAATCAGTTGAGTTTATTGTCAACAAGTATTTATTCATTGAGTGGTAGAGAAGATCAGTCATTGTGAATTATATTGGATTTATTCTGTTTATATTTTATTGTGTCGTCAATAAATTAGATGAACCATGGATATGAATTGAGTTTCTCATTATAAACCAGTTCATACAATAATATCCTTTACAGTATCATCTGTATTATTTGGATTCAAACAATGTTGTTTGTCTTTGGTGAGTTAAGGGAAATTTTCTTTTATTTAAAAAAAAAATTGTTTACATACTATTAATAAATTGACTGGGTGTTAATTAACAGGAGAAGAATACTTTCGATATTTCAATAACTAACATGTGGTGTAAATAAGCAGAACGTTTAGTCCATAAAAATACTGCGATTATTATCGTTATGGCTTTACGACTCTATAGTCTTTCTAATTTAGATTCAGCAAGTACTCTAGGGATGGTTAATAGGCTGGGGCAAACTGCTGTTGTCTCTGTCAGACAATCTAGTGATCAATTTAACAATTTATGTTCATGTGTTGAGCGTTATATTTTCAGAACACATTTAATTGCGTTTTTTTTTAAAGACAGAGTTGCTAGAAAACTGTTATACAGAAAATAAAACTGTTTTTGTCTTCGCTTTTACTTTCATATGGATCACTGATTTTGGTTTGTCTGAGACCTAAACTCCAAAATTTGTCAGTTTTGCCCCACCCTAATGGTTAACCTTTAGTTTTTATAAATCTTTTCACCACGATTTCGCTATTACAAATAAATTTAAAAAAATTGTAATGTGAAACATTAGTATATGAGTGTCATAGTATAGTTGAGTGTGCTACGCACACAGGCGTCTGTGTGTTTTTGCAGCGAGGCCAGCGAGGTCAGCAAGAGGTCAACAGTCTGGTCATTTCTGGACTACGGATATTGTATTTATAAAAAGTATCTTCGTCTAGCTATTTCGATTGTAGATTTAGGTAGAAAGTTCGAGTTAGGATGTGTGCGAGATATATAAGTGGAAGCTAGTAGATACAGGGTAGTCGGTAGTCAGTTGAGTCAATCGCAGTCAGTTGAGTCAATCGCAGTCAGTTGAGTCAATCGCAGTCACACGGTAAGTCAGTTGAGTCAATCGCAGTCACATGGTAAGTCAGTACAGTTCATTTGAGATTTTCAGTATTCATTTGAGAGAGAGTCATTACAGTTCATTGGAGAGTTGAGTATTCTTTCTAGAGAGAAGTTCATTCAATTGACTTAGGGAGATTATATGGTATAGTGATTATTCAGTTTACTTTGGATTTATTTTACTATTTCATATTTATTGTGATGTGAATAAATTAATGAACCATGGAACATGAATTTGGATTCTTATGTCATGACCATATTGGTTGTGGACATGTAAGAGAAGTAAGTATTACATGACAAGAAGATATAAGCACACATCAGTCAGGACAGCGATTTAGAGCAAACATACCTCAACACGTTAGTTAAAGACAATACTCCACTTTAAGAACGTTACAATTAGACTGCCCTTTATATTCTCCGAATGCAATTCTTTATCCAAATCCAAAAAGACAACACTATTTAATTTTTGGCTCGAGTTGATTTTTTTCAGTGTTATAGATCTAGAAATAAAGGTTTGATGAAGGACCTCACCTTTTGCCATTAAATTACTTTCAACAACTATATAAAGTTTTTAATTGGACCTAAATATTGTACGTGTGTTGTTTTTTCAGGTATCACTATTTTATTTTAGTAAAACGTAATGCAGGACTTAAAAATCTTTTTGATCATTGGAACATAAATATATAGCTATAGCAATTATATTTAATACCTTAGCAGTATAATTAAAATTTTATAAGGCGATGTGTTATTAAAATAAGTATGTTCCTAATATTTTGAAATATGCTTACATATAATCCGTGTTTGTTCAGATTCTCTCAAATATGACTCATTCACAGGTCGACAGTTTGATAAATTTGGAAATTTAATTCAGTGGTGGTCACCAAATGCAGTGGAGAAATTTAAAGTCAAAGCTCAGTGTATTGTTGAGCAATATGGAAATTTCACTTTGAAAGAAGTCAATGCAAAAGTAAGTTGCAAACAGAAGATACGAACCAAATATAATTGTACCAAAAACATTTAAATGTTTGGCAATAGAATGAATAATATGTTTTGCAGCACAAGTAATACATTTAGAGATACATGTGTAGAGATATAAAAAGATATAATATAAATTGTTCCTTTTGTTATCTATTTAGTAACTTGCCGGCGGTGGACCTCCCGTACAAAACTGACAATGTCGCAAGAGAATATTGAACGTAGCTTGTTTATACACAGAAGATTGCAACAAGCTTGTTTAAATACAGAGAATATTGCACCCAGCTTTTTTATATACAGAGCATATTGCATATAACTTGCTTAAATACAGAGAATATTGCACTTAACTTGTTTAAATACAGAGAATATTGCACTTAACTTGTTTAAATACAGAGAATATTGCACCTAACTTGTTTAAATACAGAGAATATTGCACTTGTTTAAATACAGAGAATATTGCACCTAACTTGTTTAAATACAGAGAATATTGCACTTAACTTGCTTAAATACATCAGAATCCAAACTTAAATCGTTTTTTTTATTTTTGGAAAGCTGGCTTGGGTTGACATATGTCATAGAATACTTGTCAATATACAATAAATGTCAAATCTTTAATAAATCAATGTATTTGTTAAGAAATTTAACAATACAAATATTAATTATTTATTAACAAGCTACATTTGTCTGTAAAATTTATTTTTGAAGTACTGTCAGTTTTAATAATACAATTCATTCTATGACAAAGTCATAGTCATAACCCATTATAATTAGATTTTAATTATAAATAAATTAGAGATCAATGTTGGAAGGTTGTTAAAATTATATTTTAGAACGGGCTCGTATATGGGTGTGTTTGTATTTATTCTTCTTTTTTATAGGTCTGTATTGGGGGGGGGGGGGAATCTTGATAAATGATTTGTATACCTGTACATCTGTATAAACAATTTACTTTAGGTATCGACTTTGGGATGCTTCAATTCCGATACCAGCAAAAAGCTATGATTTTTTAGTTCTCGATTCCGATTTCTATGTATTGTCCCATCAAAAATAATTAATGATTTAGATGACAATCCTAATTAGCAATATAATTTCTGATGAATATTTTGTTTTTCCAGTTAAATGGCGTGAATACACAAGGGGAGAATATTGCAGATTATGGAGGACTAAAACAAGCATACAAGGTATGACGAATAGAAAATAGTTTAAGCGTATTTCAATTGTCATTATTAATTATGGAAACAGAAACTACTAAAAACTTGTATCATAATTATTGTAATGTTTCTAGTCGTTTCCTCAATATATACTATATTGGGACAGATGACAGTGTTGTGTAGAGATCGATGACCGTGTTGTGTAGAGGCAGATAACCGTGTTGAGTAGATACAGTTGTCTGTGTTGAGTAGATACAAATGACCGTGTTAAGTACATACAGAATGCATGTTGAGTAGATACAAATGACATTGCTGTGTAAAGATAGATGACCGTGTTGAGTTGAGACAGATGACCGTGTTGAGTTGAGACAGATGACCGTGTTGAGTAGATACAGATGAAATTATAGTATAGAGACAGATGACCGTGTTGAGTACATACATAATGCATGCTGAGTAGATACAGATGACATTGTTGTGTATAGACTGATGATCGTGTTGAGTTGATACAGATGACCTTGTGTAGAGTGCTCGACTGTCGATCTAAAGGTCCCGGATTTGACCCTTCTTCTTCTTTCTTTGGCTCTACAGCCCATTTAGGGCCATGGCCTGCCATACTATTTTCCACTTTTTCCGATCCATGGTCTTATTCCCCCACTCTCTCACTCCGATGGCTTTAAGGACTTTCTCCACTTCCTCTAACCATTTGGTCTGCCTTTTGACCCACTGTCAGAAAAAAAATGTTGCAGAATTTAGTTAAATAATCCTAGCTTTGCACAGGTACATGTCCTTAGTTTGAACTGGATTCAATACAATCTATTAAAGGTTTGGGGTGATGTTTAAAATCTGCCCTTGTGTCTCAATGGCTGGCTATGAAACTGCTATGGACTCAGCCCTTTTTTTTTACTTCATGTACAATTGTGTTATTTATTTATTTTTAAGTATCTACTATAAAATATTTTTAATTGATGTTTTTTTAATTTACTAATTATGTAATTATTGCAGGCCTACAGACACTGGATAAACTCACAAGGAAAAGAAGAGCAAAAATTACCAGGTTTAAACTTCTCACACAATCAACTATTTTTATCAACTTTGCCCAGGTAATTATTTATAGTAACCTGCAAAAATGTGCTAATTAGCTAAGAGGAGAAAATGTTTGTTTCTTCTCAGTGCTAGAGTAACTTGACATATATTTTACATTTTTCGTTGTCAAGTCACTGATAAGATCAACTCAAACCAAAAGTTAAATAGTATTGTCTCTATTAGGAGGATGTATAGGGCATTATCATTTTCATATTATTCGCATTGTAGTTTTAAAAATTAATTTTTAAAATGGAAATAGTGGTGAAAAGATTTTTAAACTCTATGATTTCCATCTGGTGTATTTTTCTTATATATATATATATAAGGGGTATGACTAAAATATAACCCTATTTCTCCATATCGTATTGGTGGAGCTTTGTATCACAAATAAAGAAAATATAGGTAATTTTTGTTTTGCATGAAAAAAGTTCACCCTCCTATCAACACAAATGTTTCATAACATACAAATTTCAAATATTTCAATAAAGGTTTCACCATTACAAATAAAAGTGACATAAGTATAATTAATATTGATAATTCTTACAATGTTACTATCTACATTTCTATTGTGCATTAGTAGAAGAAATTTAATGTTCAATTTTTCAATGGACGTTCAAGTGAAAATAAATCTTGTATCACTTTACTTGCACGCTCCACACAGATATTAGAACGTTTCGTTGGTGTAGAAGTTGTATCTGTGGACCATAATGTCTTTAATGAATTCAATGTCTTTGTATGCTGCTTACAAGCTTATGATGAACGAAATGTCAAGCCGCATACCTCTGATGAAATCGCATGCTGCCATAGCTGTTTGTAGATACTCATCAGAACGAATGATGCCAAACAATAAATTGCCCTTGAGTTCCATCTCTCATTACTGATTTTTTGAAGTGATTAAAAATTTAATTTTGGTAAGCTTCCTCTAGTTTTGATAATGACATGTCATCTCGCCAGCACTCTTGATTTGATTTCTTTAGTGGTTCTACAGCATTATCAAATGATGTTTTGAGTTGTTCATACTTTGCTGCTATTGTTAAAACAAATGAGTAGCTGATGTTTGAAGTTGTTGATGATCATTCTTGGCATGTTTCAATATTGTATCAAGAATTTGGTGTTATCATCCAGTGTATACAGCTTTTTCTAATCCAACATCTTGAAAGTGTTTCTGTAACAGTGTGACTGCACCAATTATTCCTCAAGTATTTGCTGCAGTTGTCTCTCTCTCTCTCTCTCTTTGAACTCTCTCAGTAATCTGAGGCGCAGCGGGCAACCTCTGAAAGATGTGTGCAGAGAGTAAGCTTTCTGTCAAGTGTAACTCCCAGGTACTTGGGCTTAGGTTCCAGAGCAAGAACCTCACCCTCTACCTCCAGTCTAAATGGCTCCTTAAGGATACTCGTGCCCATGGTAAACAGCGAGTAGACGGTCTTCGAGACGTTAATTTCTAGCCCCCACATCCTAGTATAACAGCCGACCGTAGTCAGGTCCTTCTGGAGTGCGCTCTCAAGGACTGAGGCACTCTTTCCGGTCTTCCAGACCGCTAATTCGTCGGCATACAGTAGGCTTTTACAACCCAGAAACTCAGGCAAGTCATTGATGAAAGCTAGGAACAATGTACATCTGAGGGCAGAGCCCTGTGGGAGACCCTGTTCAAGGGTCCGTTTCCTCGACACGCTGCTCCCAACACGTGTCATGATAGTACGATTACTGAGGAAACTTTGTAACCAGATGTACATCTCAGCGGTGACACCCAACCGCTGTAGCTTCAACAATAGCCCTGGACGCCAGACTCGATCGTAAGCCTGCTTGAGATCTAGGAAAACTACCGCCGTTGACTCAGCTTTCTGAAAGCCGTCGGCTATTTCTTGGACGAGGAGCGTGACCATGTCCATCGCACTCTTACCCCGCCGAAAGCCTCCTTGCTTTGGGGTAATAAGCCCTTTTTCCACTAGAAACCACATCAACCTTCGGTTGACCATGCGTTCGGCTACTTTCCCAACACATGAAGTGAGGGAGATAGGACGGTAGCTTTATGCTTGGTCAGTCTTTTTCCCTTTTTTAAGTACCGGCACTATGACAGCCTCCCTCCACCTCTGAGGGAGTTCTCCGGTCAACCACGTGCGATTGACAAACTGGAGAAGCTTTGCTTGTCCCGCTGCCCCGAGGTGTGTGATCATCTCATTACTGATCAAGTCACTGCCAGGGGCCTTTCTCATGCGACACTTCCTGACTGCGTATGCCAATTCATTGGCCGAGAATGGCGCTCTGAACGTGTCTCGATTTTCCGAACCAAACTCAGCCTTCTCTTTGACTCGTCGGACTTTATCCAGTGCCTTGGACAGTGTACTCTTCTTACTAGACTTACTGACCTCTGCAAAGTGCCTGTTAAGCACTTCGGCCTTCTTGCTATCGCTAGCCGTCAGGCCTGAGTCCGTTTGCAACGGGGCGCCAGTTCTGATCGTCCCAGCCTGGGTCAAGTCTTTCAGTAATTTCCACGTCTTTTGGCTTTCCCTTAGATCCAACTTCTCGCATGTATCAAACTTCTCGCATGTATCAGTCCATTTCTGCTTTTTGGCCTCAGCAGACGCCCTTTTTACTTGCTCAGTTAGTTTATTGTACTCACGGCGCGCCTCAGCCGTTTTCAATCGACAAGCTTTCTTACGAGCGGCTTGTCTTTGCCGAACTAACCTTGCAAGGGCTGTAGTCCAAAATGGTCTGAACTTACGTTTCGGAAGGCTCCTTGGGATCGTCCTACGTGCGGCACCTAAGATCGCTTCAGTGATCTCCTTGTAAGCAACGTCGACTGTTCCTCGCTCGGTATCTACCCTCTCCAAGGCAGCGTCAGTTGCTGCCTTGAAGGCGTCCCAATTTGCTTTTGAATAGACCCAGCACCTGTGCTTAGCTCCTGGGTTTCTCTCGGGTGGAGGGATGTCCACTGAGACGAGAACGGGTTTATGATCACTACCGATGCAGTCTAGCACGGGGAAAGAGGTGTTACAGGCCAGGTCAGCCGAGACGAGTGTTAAGTCGGGTCTCGTTTCGCTCCCACTCGCACCGTGCAGCAAGGTGGGTACAGACTCATGGTCCTGCAACCTAACAAAATTTGTATTTCTAAAAATCTCCTCAATCCTCTGGCCAACCGCGTCAGTGCGCTCATAGCCCCATGCCGGAGACATGGCGTTGAAATCATCACATACGAAGGTGCCAAGCAGAGTATCCTCAGCTGTTATTAGACTGAGCTCCGTCTTGGGGGGATTGTACACGTTGACACAGTGGTACTTCCTCCCATCCTTATAAACATCCACCGCAAGCGTATCCGTTTTTCCGCGTGAGCCGTGGGCGCTGCTCGGCTGAGCGTTAAGCGTATTTCTGACCAGGGTCACCAATCTCCTGCAGTTCTTGCACCCACAACAGAAGCACGAATAGCCAGTGATGTGGACCGTCCAAGGATGCACTCTTGTAACATTGCAACATCCACGTCATTCTCGTTCAAAAGCTTTGCGACTTCTAGGCTCTTGGGGATGAGACCCCGGACATTCAGGTGGACAATCCTGAATTGAGCCTTACCTTGTTTCGGCTGCACCCAGAAACAGTGACCTGCTCTCCTCAACTTTCGGCTTCCCGCTGACAGAGCAATCAGCGTTTATCGCCGAGGGCTGGGCTTGGCCTTTCCCAGTAACTTTTGTCACGCCGGGCACCATAGGCGGGGAGCTTTCGGCTACACCCGTTGGCAGTGCCCTGCCAATGTCAGTCTTGGTGCCGGTCACCTCAGGCGGGGAGCTGTCGGCTGCACCCGTTAACAGTGACCTGCAGTCCATGACTTTCGGCTTCCCGCTGACAGAGCAATCAGCGTTTATCGCCGAGGGCTGGGCTTGACAGTTCCCAGTCTCTTTTGTCGCGCAGGGTACCATCGGTGGGGTTCGGCGAATAGCGTCTCCCCTCTCTGTTACCCTGCCAGAGTCGACTTCCGTGCTGTTGGGGTGCACCTCAGGGGTGCGCACAGTGACTGGGTTGCCCTTACTGCTAGGGTTCCACAGGGGTAGAGGCCGACAACCTTCCGCCCTGCATCTCATTCTCCCGCCGGGTACCAGCGGCGGAGCAAGCCATCTATCCAGCTCCGTTAGCGGTACCCTGCTGGTCGTTACGGTCGGTTGTCCACTGACAGTGCAGTCAGCGTTACCCGAGGACTGGGCTCGACCTGCCACAGCCACTTTTGGGGGTCTGCCTCCCCCTCGTCTCCGCGTGGTCGTACGTTCTGGTTTCGTGCCGACAGAGCAATCAACACTAGCCAGGGACCGGGCTCGACCTGCCTCAGCCTCTTTTGTGGGTGTGCGAATTCCCTCGTAGCGCCGTTCAGCGGTCACTCGTGCCTGGGTCCGGTTGACAGAGCAATCAACCGTTCCCAGGGGCCTTGCCTGACCTAGCTTGGCCTTCACCTGTGATGGGACGCGACTCCCATCTGTTCGCTTTTCCGGTAAACCAGACGGTGGACACACAGTGCCTTCGATCCGCCTTAGTGGTTCTCGAGCTGGGCCGAAAGTAACCATTTTTGCGATGCCAGACCTTTCAGCCGAAGTCGTGGCACCGGGGCAAGTAGTCGAGCTTTTTACGATGGCGGTCCTACCGCCCCCTAACCATCCATCGAGGCATGTTTGGGTGCTGCCCAGACCCGCTCTATTCCTTTTCTTATCCTTATCCATTTGCTTTTCGGGTGCCCCAGGGAGGGGCGGGTTGGGTGGTCTGACAAGTAAGCAGAGCAGCTCAGTTGCCTCCCTTGCCTCGACCCAGGTTAAACCAGTGCCGGGGCGTGCCTACCGCCGGACATGTCTGATCTCTCGGAATGAGAGTGGGTTGGCGTACCTTTCTCCTCGAAACCCCGATCTGCCATCGAGGGGGCTGGCTCCGTGCAATACCAGCGTTCGGTCACAGTATCGAGTACACCAGGGTTCACTTCCCGCGCTCGTCTTGCAGAGGGGGAGCGTTTGGCAGTTCCCTTGCGGGCTTCCCACCACCATTCACCTAAGAGCGTTCAGGTGCCCTCCAGAGCGGGGTGGGCTGGTGGCGTAGGTAGCGGCAGTATCTAAGAGACACTTTTAGATTTCACGTTGTTCCCAGAGCAGGGAGTCTCCCAGAGCAAGGAGACCCAACGTTACTTTCTGTTTGGATCGACACGTACCAGTCATATTTTGACAGTCTTTATTGTCTTCTGCCAAACATGATGCCTGCCAGCACCTAGGGATGACCTCAGCCCCCATAGTACCGGCCGGGTGTGGGTCTCAGGAATCCTCCAGACGAACAGCGACACGCTGAGCGCCACGCGTACTGTAAAGGTCCGATGCGATTGACCCACGTCAGAGACGATGCCGCCATGTTTCGTTTTGCAAGCCCTTACCCGTTCCTAGGGTTTGGGTTTTTCGAGACTAGTAGTCGAGGATTCCGCGCCGTACGGATCCCGTTTTTACGTAACCTTCACTTTCAGTGCCATATTTTGGTCCGGAACGGTTCATGACTCCCCAAGAGCAGAGGGTCGTGTACCGCATCTCTAGAGTCCTTGCGTTCCAGTACTGGGAAGCCGGGGTGCCATCCACACACAGTCGCGGTACGTTTTTCGCAGTTGTGCACTTTCGTGCTCCCAGATTAGCCGTTAGCCCAGAGCAAGGCTACCGTTGTCCGACGCTCTGTATGAACTCTTATGTTTAACGAACCGAGACTGGGTCCCTTAGGGCTCATGAAATGAAACAAGCTGTGTCTCTCAACATCTGGAGACTGCCATAGAGCCCGATGGCCAGCGAGTTTCCCGACTCGTCCAGTCTGAAAGCCTCCAGACGTGGACACTCATTCAGCAAGTGATCTACCGTTTCCTCGTCCTCACCGCAATGTCGACAACGTGAGTCGTGTTCAGGTCTCATACTCCCAAAGTAGGCGCCTATCGGACAATGCCCAGTACGGAACTGGGCTATCAGTGCCTGTTCGTCTCTCCGAAGCCTCCACCACGGGTCGGATTTAGAAGGTCGCTCCATATTCCTTCTTACCTCTCGCCCTGTGGTTCCTCTTTCCCAGTTCGAAAGCCATACAGTTTGTTCAAGGGTGCGTAACTTGGCGATGATGGACTCATAAGAGGCCCCATATGCAGTTTGCGATAAACTCCCAGAGGAGTCCATTCGTGGACTTTGCTAGGCCATCGGACCTCTCGTTCTCGGGTAGACCTGCGTGGCCCGGGATCCACTGTAGCGTCACTGCTACCCTGCGCTTTGTCATGAGTTGTTGGATGGCCTCCACCATGGCCTCCAGTCGTTGCGGCCATTCCCCTCGCCCCACTATGGCTTGGAGAACAGACTTAGAATCCGTCAGGATGACGACTTCCGATGGCGGAATCGCCCCATCCTCGATTCTCTTGTCAATGTGCGCCACCGCCTCTTTTATGGCTCTCATCTCTGCTTCTGCTGCACAGAGAAATCCACATGGCCCTGCAACGTCCTCCATGAACCCTGTCTCGTGGTGAGCACCGTATCCGGACTTATCTTTGCCATCCTCACCAGTGACCACGGAGCCATCGGTGTAGGCTAGGATCGCCCCTTCTCGATAGGACTCGATTGTCTTTCTAGCTGCCTCTTGCAGCGTCTCTAGCTGGCTGCTTTTCGTTACTTTGGTATCGATCAGACTCATGCGTACCTCAGGCATGTGGGACTCCATGCCAGGTGGAGACCGGGAGTGGGTCTTCAAACCTTCTTGTTCAGTCGGAAGCTTTGCGTCCTCCGTCAACTTCGTTGCACAGTGCATGAATGACTTCATCGTAAGCCTCTTTCCTTCCTTCCAGTTATCGACCAGTTCCCTGTGGACAGTGGTCTCCTCCAACCGTTTGAACCTCTCGAAAGTGGTCAGGACGGCTCTGTCCCTGCGTGTATTGAGAGGTGCTACATTTGCCATGATTTCTACCGCGGCGGTAGGCGTTGTCCGAAGTGTGCCGGTTATTAGGCGAAGAGCTTGGTTCTGCACTTTGTCCAGGACCTCTAGTGACGATCGAGACCCGTACACTTGTGCTACCATGCTATAATCGATCTGAGATCGGACTGCACCCATGTACAGTGACCTCAAGACATTTGCCCTCGCTCCCCAGGACGTGCTCGCCATCTTCTTCACCATGTTCAGACTCTCAGAGGCCTTCCTAGATACCTCAGAGATGTGCGCGCATAGGGTCAGTTTTCTGTCCAGTGTGACCCCCAAATACTTTGGCTTGTCTTCCCTTTCTATTGTCTCTCCGTCAACTTTCAGCTGAAATGGCTCTCCAAGGATTTTGGTACCTAGTGTGAAGAGAGTATGGACCGTTTTTGAACAATTTATTTCTAGGCCCCACAGCCTAGAGTAGCAGCTAACTGAAGCCAGGTCTTTCTGGAGTGCTTTCTGAAGTACAGAGGCACTCCTTCCAGTCTTCCATATCGTGAGGTCATCCGCATACAGTAGGCTTTCACATCCTAGACAGTTCGGCAAGTCGTTGATGAAGGCCAGGAACAATGTACAACTCAAGGCAGAGCCCTGAGGTAGCCCTTGCTCTAACGTTCTTTTCCTCGACACGCTGCTCCCAATGCGCGTCATGATAGTACGATTACTGAGGAAACTTCGCAGCCATGTGTACATTACAGCGCCGACACCTAAACGCTGTAGCTTCAACAACAATCCCTGCCGCCAGACCCGGTCGTAGGCCTGTTTAAAGTCTAAGAAAACTACCGCTGTGGACTCACCTCTCTGGAAGCCGTCAGCTACTTTTTGGCATAATACTGTGACTTGGTCCATAGCACTCCTGCCTCTTCTGAAACCACCCTGACGAGGCGTAATCAATCCTTTCTCCTCAAAGAACCACATCAACCTTCTGTTAACCATTTTCTCAGCTACTTTCCCAGCACAGGATGTGAGGGAAATGGGCCTGTAGCTTTCTTTAGTATAGGCACTATGACAGCCTCCCGCCACCTATTCGGGAGGTCCCCGGTTATCCATGTCCGGTTGACGAACTCGAGGAATTTGCTCCGTGCTCTGGTGCCTAAGTGACTGATCATCTCGTTACTGATTCCATCACTCCCAGGAGCTTTGCCTAGTTTGCACTGTCTGATAGCATGATTCAGTTCGCTGGTCGAGAATGGGAACTCGAACGTTTCTCGATTTTCACCTTTTTTGCCGACTCTTTCTCCGGTGCGACGGACTTTGTCCATGGCCTTCGACCACGTACTCTTCTTGTTTGACTTCCCTACTCCTGCAAAGTGCTTGTTCAGCACTTCGGCCTTTTTGTCATCGCTGACAATCGACCCTGAGCCCTTTTGCAGTGGGGCGGTGTTCCTAACCGCTCCTGAGTTTGAGAGATCACTCAATAATTTCCATGCTTTCCGACCCTCTTTCAGATCTAGCTTAGCGCATGTATCCGACCATTTCTGCCGCTTGGCTTCGGCAGACGCCCTTTTGACCGTTTCCGACAATCGATTGTACTCTCGGCGGGCTTCCGCCGTTTTCCTCCTGGTGACTCTTCTGCGGGCCACCTGTCTCTGTCTCACTAGCCTGGCTAGGGCTGTAGTCCAGAATGGTCTGAACTTTTGCTTCGCATTTGTCCTCGGGATCGTCCTTCGCGCAACACCCAGAATTGCATTCTCCAGCTTCTCGTAACAAGCGTCGATGGTATCCGCGTTCACATCTACCCTCTCCAGGGCAGCGTCCGTAGCTGCCTTGAAGGCGTCCCAATTTGCTTTTGCATATACCCAGTGCCTTTGAGTCAGCCCAGGGAGTTTCCCAACCGGAGCAAACACGGTCGAGACGAGAACGGGCTTATGATCACTTCCGACACAGTCAAGCACTTGGAAAGAGGTGGCGTCTACAATGTCTGCCGAGACCAACGTTAGGTCTGGCCTGGTCTCACTACCATTGCTGATGTGAAGCAGCGTTGGTGGAGACTCATGGTCCTGTAATCGTATCAAATTTGTGCTGTTACAAATTTCCTCTACCTTATGCCCAGCCGCGTCAGTGAGTTCATAACCCCAGGCGGGTGACATGGCGTTAAAGTCTCCAGCTACAATAGTGCCCGTCAAAGACTGGGCAATCCTTATGCCCAGCTCTGACTTGGGAGGATTGTACACATTCACGCATGTATACTTTCTCCCATCCTTGTGGATTTCCAAAGTTAGGATGTCCGTCTTCCCGAAGCCTGTAGGCGAAACCCCTGGCATTGCAGATAATGAGTTTCGGACAAGGGTGACAAGCCCTTGGCACTTTGTGCATCTACAGCGGTAAGCGGAGTACCCGGTTATGGTGCAGTTTCTATTCCTAAGGAGACATTCTTGCAGCATGGCGACGTCCACATCATTCTCATGCAGCATTTTGGAAACTTCGAGACTCTTGGGGATAAGACCCCGTACATTCAGGTGAACGACCTTGAATTGAGTCATGCTCGCGCGTTTTCCCGATCTAAGCTTCTCTGAACTTTTGCCTTCGGCTAGGTTCAGGGGTTGCCCTTGGCTTGCAACCGCTTTTGCTTCCCGGCCTGCTCCGGGGGGCGTGTTTATTGGGTCCTTGCTGACAGAGCAATCAGAGGTGCCCAATGGCTGAGTTCGCCCCGGCTCAACCGCCGTTGTTCTCACCAGACTTTCGCCGATAGAGCAGTCAGCTAGGCCTGGGGGGTTTGATTGACTTGGGCAAACAGAGAGCAATCGGCCTTTGTCGTTTTCACCCTAGCGAAGAAGTCCGTTATTCTCGCGCTTCCGTTATTCCTGGGGGGAACGTCCGCTTTTTTCGAACCCCTGCTTCCCCCCTGTTGCATGGGGAACGAGGACTGCAGATGCCCATTTTTCGAAGCCGGCGCTGCCTCCCGAACACCGGTCGACGGAGCCTGTTTGGGTCTGCTCATACCCGGGGTATTTCGATTAGGTGTGACTTTCATATTTGTTTTTGGTGCCCCAACGGGGGGCGTTCTGGTGGGTCTGCCATGGGCTTATCGTTTAGCTAGCTGTGCTGCTAGCTGAAACATTGGTTATCGCGGTTTGAGGGCCTGATCCCGGGCTCCTCGTGCCTAGTCTCTGGAGGGCTCTCCTCCGTGTATTACCACAATTCTTCGTCTGCTCGAGTCTTTTGTGGGGGCTTTGAGCTCGCCCCCCTTTACCTACAGATGTTTTCAGTTCGGGGTTCTGAGGGCTGGGCCTGCCTGGGCCCGCGCCTTTTGGTATGTCCAGTACGACCTTGATGGGATGGTCCATTATCACCTTTTCGCACTTTTAAACTGTATGACTTTCGTTCTGGGAAAGAGTAACTCTACACTGATCCTGGGCCCCTTCTCCACTGCCCAGGACCAGGGCGACAAGCATATGTGGCATGCGTTTATCACTTGCATTATGGTGTCCCCAGTGGGGACGAGTTGGGTGTCTGACAGTAGAGCAGTGGCTCAGGTGCCACCAACGTATGACTTGGGCCGAGCGGGGCCCGCTACCATCGGACCGATATTTCATTTCAAAATGTTTGAGAGTGGTTTGGCATAGCTTTTTCTTCGAAGCCCCGATCTGCCTTCGAGGAGTAGTGCTTGGTGCAATGCACAGCGTTCGGTAACAGTATTGTCTACACCGGGACTCACTTCCCGTGCTCGTCTTGCTACGGGGTGCTTTCGCAGTTTCCTTCTCTTTCGGACTCACTCTCAGCTTGGCCGATAACCCTAAGAGCCAGGTTATCGTTTCCACCCGGACCGCGAGGAGGTGCTGAGTTTTAAGGGCCTTAGGGCAACACAGACGTATTTCAAAGTCCGACGCTCTAGTGCCATCCATTTTCAGGGCTGGTTCATTCGGCAGGTGAGTTGTTACACACTCCTTAGCGGATTGTCTCACAGACAATCATTTTTATTATTGAGCACAGTTTTTATTCGGGAAAATTGGAGAATTGTAGTATGGCAGGCTAGGGCCCTAAATGAGATGTAGAGCAAAAGAAAGAAAGAAGACAGTTTTTTTACTGAATATTATTGTGGAGAAATAGTATAGCCTAAGCTTGATAACGCAATTTGGTAGACTCCGCCCACCACAGTATCCGTGGCGTCATTCCGCCATCTTGAGTTGTCAATATTGAGAGCTTTAGTGTATACGTCATTTGGTACATATATATATATATATATACATATATTAAGGTGAGATTATGTTTTTTTTTTACGCCGCAATTGCCAGCATGACAGGGTAAAGTGTGCCTACCACACCAGCATTTTTGGCGGCGCTGATGCATGTCTGCCATGCTTACAGAGCGGCGGGGTGAGTGTTCCAGCTATTATCTGCCGGGATAGCAGAAAAGAGGGTTTTAAGACTTGCCCAAAATGGCCAGACCAGCAGGGTATGTGTACTGCTAATCGGCCAGAATGGCAAGGCAAGGGGTTTTCCCTGCCACTCGGACAGAGGGGAGGGTGTAATGTGCCTGAACCCTCAGCCCGAAATTGCAGGCTGCGCAGGTGTGCTGGAGTGGAACAGAGTGGAAGGGTGTTGTTTGCCGACCACTTCCGTAACCACCACCAGCTGTGCATACTACGGTCACGGATAGTCCTCATTGACCACAGTACCACCACCCTCGCAAGAATGTTTATTTTTTCCTGACCAGAGTGTGGTGTAGACAATCGGTTTCAACCTCAGAGTCCTGGGTTCGATCCTCAGTGAGAGCCATGGGGATTTTTCAGGGTGAAATGTGTTTCATAGTCGTTTCACAAGTCCAACCAGATTTAAATGGTCACCTGACTTAAGTTGGGGAAGTAAAGGTGGCTGGGCGTTGTGCTAACCACATAATCCCTTTATATACTTAGATTATAGAATCAGATGAAATATACATTTCATCAGCCCCGATGGCCCGTAAGGGATAAAGGAACTTTACTAGAGAACCCCGATGATCTTTTCCCCGTAGACCATGGTATATTTCTCAGACCAGGATAGCCTGGAGAGAACTGTAAAATCATGCCAATAATTTCTGAGTTACTTTCCGTTGAGATTATGTGCACAAAATTCTGAAATCCTGAAATCAATCTTAATGAGCTTACAGAAAATTTTATTCTCCGATCAATGAAATATTCTGATGGTATATCAACGTATATTCTCCGATCAATGAAATGTTCTGATGGTATATCAACATATCCATATCCATGTGGCCATGGCCTACTTTATTTGTTTTTTTTTATATACAGTGTAGTAGTTAACTCCCTTTAAACTATTTTTAGACATTTCAATTTTGAAACAAGAAGAAAATTAAGTTTTGAAATTGTCTTTTATTTTTGTATCAGTATGCGTGTTTAGTCAGACAATCCTGTCTGCCGAGAGCTCATTCAGCAATCTTAAATAGGTGCAATCTATTATTGAATGTGAAATGTCATATCCATTTTATGTTGTCGGATATGGTCGAGGCGGTCTATCGAAACAATTCGTTTTGTTAACCCTGTACACATCATTTCTTAAATTAATTTTATAGTTGCCTTTTTTTTAGCTATACTACTTACTATTATAAATATAACTATATAGCATTATTTTTTGGAATGATAAGTAGACTTTCGACTATCCGACCTATTGTTGTATAATGACATTCGAACATTCTCAGTACTACCTTAGATCTGCACATAATAATCAATTGGCGTCAACAGCACTTTTATTTTATTTTTTATTTTACTAAAAATATTCATAATCAATTAATCATTCATATTATTGCGGATAGATATTGTTGAATAGTCATTAACGTTGGAAGGGTAGTGCGGCTTTTGCGGCCGCTCACGAACTAGAAGTAGCACCGAAAACAATTTTCAGCTACTACCCCAGACATTAGGAGTTGACGCCCCGCGGTCAGTTACGGCCAGTTCAACGGTTTGATTCGACCTACAGTACATTCCCCTCCTTTCATTTACATCCATAACGTTTATATTTAATTTTTAAAGTTCATATAAGCACTCCATTCGTCTACTGTAGGTCCAACTCTTCAATCGAATGTGAAAAACCCAATTCATAGTACTATATATGTACATAAAGTACTATGATCTGCTTACACACTTAACTTTAAATTTTTAACAGTACTTCTGTAAGATAGAAGAAATATTTGACCGTTCAGTTGATTTTTAAACATTTTGTATCACGTCCACTACTATACAGAAATATAATCAGTTGCAAATAAACTTCGAATGGTCACACATACAGTAGAGATGGACATCACTAGAAGCAGCAGTGAATGCACTGTGCATTGAAATAACTGAATAGTATGATTTACTTCAAGATATGTCAATGTATGCGGTCGTAATTTTATACTAAATCTGAAGCAGCCAATTCAGTTCCTTTAATTAATTTCACACTGCTCTGTCGTCCTATTCTTGGATATTGTTCATTGATTGACTATGTCAGCAAGTCACTGCAAGTAAGGACATATCTAAAAGCAACACAGCTTTTATACTTAGAACTTTATATGAAGACATTCAGAGGCTGCTAATTCTGTAATGAGATCTTGACTTGGGCTATAGACATGATAAAAGATGGATGTTCCAGACCTATTCTTAGAGAGGAAAGAGACGTGTGAACTACACACAGAACATGAAGAAAATGGTCTTACACACTAATTAAACATTGAAATTTGTCTTTAAAAATGTTTATATATTGTTAATGGTTTCACATTTTTCAGAATGGTGGGTAGGGGGGGGCCTAAAATTACCAGCACAGGTGCAACAATAGCTAGCTACAGGTCTGTGTGCAACAATACCTAGCTACAGGTCTGTGTGCAACAATACCTAGCTACAGATCTGTGTGCAACAATAGCTAGCTACAGGTCTGTGTGCAACAATAGCTAGCTACAGGTCTGTGTGCAACAATAGCTAGCTACAGGTCTGTGTGCAACAATAGCTAGCTACAGGTCTGTGTGCAACAATAGCTAGCTACAGGTCTGTGTGCAACAATAGCTAGCTACAGGTCTGTGTGCAACAATAGCTAGCTACACACTGCGAATAGTGTGATGGGCCTTTCATTGTGAACCAAATTGTCAAACAAAATTCACTCAAGAGCTACATATAGTTCTATAATATTTGAGGGCTGGAGATGGGTTCCAGTTTCTGTTAAACTCATTTTATCTGTTAATCAAATATGACTTCAGTAATTACAATTAGTGGGCAGGCTTGCGGAGCCGCCAAATTTTTTTCCGACTCCGGCTCCCACAAATTTGACGGCTCCGGCACGGCTCCGGCTTCCTATTAAGATAGTGCACACGAGACCAAATTTTTTGTAATTGCGCCACGCAAAACATGCCGCTGATAAAAAGTTATGCAAATTTTGCCGCGTTCACCCCCATAGTCAGGACCTTGCAAAAATATACGCATTGTCGGTTTTACTAAAAACAAACCATTTCAGTGCATCCAGAATCATATCATTATTTTCGACCGAGGTTTCACTAGCCGCCATTTTCATAAGTAATAAAAAGTTATTTAAATGATCAAATTAGCAAATAGTAAAATGATACATTGTTTAAAATATTTTAAAGACTTCAGTATTTATATTTATTATTTATAAATTCTAAGTGACTATTCGGACCCGGGTACCAATAAACTCCGATTTTTATTCGGACCCTGTACCAATAAAGTCTGATTGTTATTCGGACCCGTGGCAAATATGCACTTAGCTTAGCTATATATAAACTTTATTATTGTTTTTTTATATTTGTTTGAATTGTATGATTTAATCGTTACTCAGTGTCTTGGGTTCCACTAAGCGGACTCTGTATTATTATTTTTTCGGGTTCCGTCTAATAAAGTTTAAATATAGCTAAGCTTAGTGCATATTTGCCACGAGTCCGAATAACAATCGGATTTTATTGGGACCCGGGTCCGTATAGCCACAGCCTTATAAATTTATCTACTCTATTTCAGATATTCTGCTTATAATAAAATTGTTAAATACAGAAAGCGACCATTTTATTTTTAGTCTATTACAAATTCGCGGTCAAATAATATACGGAACGACGCGTTCTATCTTTCGTCGTAGTACAAATTTATTTTAAATGATTGATACAATTATTCTTTGAAATAAAACTGTTTTAACTTTATACATAACAAAATAACATGCCATTAAAAACGTTTCGGAGGGTAAACAAGATTTAAAGCGAACACAAAACGATTCCCCTTTAAAGATTTCTTGTGGTGATGTGCGTGCACGCTATCATTTAACCGCTGTTACTGTTGTGGCGTTCGTAAAAATAACATTTCGAATTGTAGGAGGCTGTCATGGCTGTATTTTGTGTATTAATTACTTGTGTATATAATATATTATTTTACTTGACACTTCTTCTTCTGGTAGGTGTATATAAATTATTTGTAGTATGACCGATTAGCCAGTCTCTTCTGAGTTTCTTGTATATTTATTATTTGTACATTAAATGAAGTGTCCACAGATATGTGTGAGACGTAACACATATATTAACAGCTATGAAACACTGAATAAACAGTTTGTTGAAATATATATACGTATTTATTTACACTTGAATGATCTTACTTTAATGATGTATAATATAGTAGAACAAAATGATGAAGTCGTAGTTCCTCTAGTCTTGTCAAATATCCTCTCAAGAAATCTATCGTCTAATCATGTCTGAAGAAATATATCGTCTCTCTATCGTCTAATTATTCTCGTCTGCTCTTACTAATAATTTCTACTTCCGCTAAACTAAGTGGCCAGATAATTTTCATCTCTGTGCCAAATAACATTATTACAGAGGCAAACAATCAAACAAATTTGGAATTTTAAAGCTAAAAAAAATTCTGATGTAAAAAAAAACATGGGAGCCGTGGAGCCGCTAGATTTTTTCGGCTCCGGCTCCAGCAAAAAGTAGCGGCTTCCGGCTCCTCTGCTCCGGCTCCGCAAGCCTGTTAGCGGGCGAGTTTAAAGATTTTTATTTAACGTTATATTAGTGGAGGAGGTGGGTATATATTTCAGGAGGTGGGGATTGATATCATTTTACTGGGGGAGGGGGGTGTCACGAAAGTTTCACAGTTTTTGACTAAGATGTTGGAGGTGGGTCTAAAAAGTGATAACATTTGTTGACATCATTATCGAACGAGCACTTAGAAACATCAGTATTTTGCAGAAAATGTTTTTCTCAGAGAGCTTATGCAAACTAAATTTCATTTGAAATGGTAAATGCATTATTTCTGAAAGATATTTTAAAGAAGTAACCAAATCTATCGTTTATACCAGACAAATAGATATGTTTCCTTTTTTTTCGGGACAATGATATGTGTATTGTGTAAGCGTGTGCGTCAGTGGATGTGTGCGGTCTTTATTTTTGAGAGATAGATCCACAAAGTTTCATAAAAAATAAAAGACACGTTCTTAATTTTCTAAGTCACACTTATGTAGAAGAAAAAGTGTAAAAGAAACAGAAAAAAAAAAAACACTCAATACATACAAAGTGCTTATAAATATTTCAAACCAATTTATTTTTATCATAAACCTTTTTTATAGCATTTTCGAAAAAAAATGCTCTATTGTCCCCGTTTTGTCTGTCTGTCCGTCTGTCCGTCATCACCCTAGATCTCAACAACCATAAGTCCTAGACCCATGATGTATATATCATTTTGTAGGTCTTGGCCTGCCAAAAAACACTTTTGTCAGTTTCGCGATCTGACCTCTCAGGGCCGTAAAAGGGGGCTTATAAAGTACCGTTTTTTACTATATAAGCTATATTAACAAAGGAGCGCCCTATATCTCAGCAACCATAAGTCCTAGACCCATGATGTATATATCATTTTGTAGGTCTTGGCCTGCCATGTGTACATCAGAAGTTCATTTCGCTATAGGACCTCTGAGAGCCGGGCTTCAGGGCTCCTAAGGGGCTTATATATTATATATATGACCCCATTCTACACCTTGTACGTTCAATAACCCATTCATTTGGTGCGAAATACTGCAGCACGTAGTTTCACCAAGATTTATTAAGAAACTCATCAAATGAAATAGTAAGCCTGTGTTCTGAGTTTATTTGAAAGTATCAGAGCTATGCAACAATTGACGGAGTTTTCGGACGATTAAATGACTACAATTTCAAATGTTTTCAATTATGAGTCCTATTTCAGTAACCACAAACCACTTGTAGTTAGATTTAAGAGAAAATAATTTTTTTTCAAATATAAAGAAACGTCTTTATAATATTTTTTACAGATATATGCATTACACAATTGAATTTATAAACATTTCCAAAATTTACAAATATTTACTGAAAGCTAACAAACGTACTGATACATAACACGAAAATGCGCTAACACGTCCTGTGTCCAGAATGGAACAGGCTTAATTGCTTGTTTTTAAATAACCACACTGTTCTTACAATTTATATATAAATTACCTGCACCAATCTTTAAAAGCCATCGCGTAAATTTGCAATGAAATAGGTAGGAAAATTGTCAAAATCTGAAGTGTTAGAAAAATGACTTGATACAAAATTTATTTTAATTCACATATTAGAAATCATGATGATCTCAAAACACTTGTTAAATCCGAGTTATCAAAAACCAAAGTTTATTTTTTTTGTCTTTTGTAATAAGTATTTAGCACAATGTTGACCTTTTATTGAATAACTATTGTGTTGTTGACATTATTTTTTTTTTAGCTTTGGTGCACATTAATGACTGAAGGTAAAGCCCTAAGTCAGATCCGAAACGGTGTACACAGCCCAAGGGAAGTTTAGGTAAGACCCATGTCACTTTATGAATTACGGATAGGTTCAACAAACTTTAGCACTTTATAAAGTCAATAAGTGTCAATCTAGTGACCCTCCTAGTAAAATTACATTAACACGTTAATGTTTAAAAAAACACCCCTCTCCCCGGTAAAATACAAACTTGTAAAAAAAATTATAAGCGAAAATCCCCCCTCTAAAATATAATTAAATAACAATCTTCAAAATTTATCATCTAATTTGCCTAATGAAACAAAAATCAACGAGTCTCTTTACCTTTTTAGCGGGTTTTAACAGTGTGGGTGATTTACAGAGTGAAAAATAATGAGGTTAAAAGACTGGGGATGGAACCAACGCTTTATTCTCCGAGAAGTGCTTACTATAGGCATGCAGGTAGCTTTTCCGGGAGGCGGTCAGTTGGCAGCTCAATTTCTCGGGGCAGTCTCATTGCGTGGTGCATAAAAACTTCATTGTCCCACCAGTCATCGCCCATCTCTTGCCGCTTGTACCACTCAAGGGCGGTTATCCCGCCCCCCGCTCCCTACGATATACGAGTTGGGGTGCAATCACTACGGTTGTAGGCACCATTCAAAATTGAACAGCCTGTGAAAAGCCTGGGAGACTGGATTTGTACTACATCCAGATCTGTAGTGACTATCAGAAACCATTAACTTGTACTTTAATAAATCTGAGACCTTACCGCACCAATCTCTTAGCCCACATCCGAGTTCACGATGCATACATTATTTAAACACAACACAATAATCTTAAGTCCTCTAAGTGTGGCATCTCTTGGGGTCCTATGAGCGTACGTCCTCTGAGAAGTAAATCACCAGGTATTCTTATTTCCCGTCCTGGTAATTTCACTGCAGTTACATATACTCCGCACATGTGGGAATAAAACATTCTGTAGGGACATACCATAGGGGCATAGTGTGGAGACATGCTGTAGGAACATACTGTAGGGACATACCGTAGGGACATACTGTTTGAACATACCGTAGGGACATACCGTAGGGGCATACTGTGAGGACAAGCTGTAGGAACATACTGTAGGGACATACCGTAGGAATATAGTGTTTGAACAGGTAAGGTAATAAAGTAAATAACTTAAAGATCTTCTGTATATACTAGAACATAATAAAAGACAAAATTATCATGTCATTATGGCAAAAGAAATAATTCGATTTATTTAGGAATGGACATACCGTAGGAATATAGTGTTTGAACATAAAGCACTTATGTGATAGGCTGAAAAAAATATCATTTTCCACGCCCATGCCATATTTCACCGTTAACTGACGTACGCTTGTCGGGTGTAAGGCAAAAAGTGAGTGTAGGACAGAGCCCTCATCAGTCAAAACCCCCACGGACCAAACACTTGCTGACATAACGCCCTATGTAATTTAATAGTAAATATTGAGAAAGCCTTTGTTTCTAATTCTGTTTATTTTTTTAAAAAAGGCAAAATTTAGAAAAATAATTATCACCCATTTAAAACTATAATCAAAGGATCATGGGTTCCATTGAATGTACAGCCGTTTCTAAATATGCTATGTTTATTAATGCATTGCTTTTGGATGTACTTTCAGAATTTTGATTAATGGCGAGAATCATGTTTTTATGTTTGATAAAAAAAATACTGTCGAAATAATAATTTGCAAATTAAAGTAAAAAGAAATATTTTACGACATTGTTTGTTAAAAAACTTAATGCTGACGAACATTTAGTTTGCACTCGGCGGATTGGTTTATTTTTAAACAAATACTGAGAATATATTATTGAGCACTCTGTGACTTTTGAATTACCTCCCGTGGTTTTAAAAAAAAAAAGAAAGAAATTTTTTAAAATATAATAGACGTCATCCCCCAGGCATAGCATACGCCGCCATATCAATCAATATAATTACTGTTATTATTTTTAAGAAAACAGCAATCAAACAAAACAACAGGCTGACATCTTGGGAGAAAATACATGGTATGCAAATTTGAACTTTGACCTATCATGTGCAGACTTAATGGTCACTATCTGGTTGTCACGGGTTGTGATTAATTTGTCCGAAACCATTCCCAATTGGTTCAGACCCTTGACTCACCCGGCCACACCCTAATAAAAAGATTAATACGTATCTATAATACAATGTATAGTAGTATACGTTCCAGTTTTCCCGCCCACCACCCTTTTTACCCCACCCCCGTGATTGCGTCACATCGCAGGTGGTCAGCATGAAGCGGGAGCTGAGGAATGTTATATAGGGGTGATACATTCCTCGCGGGATTCTCTCTGACCGCTCGGCTCCTGTTCAAATGCCGACAAAGGATAGATGTCCAGTTACTCTTGTCTTTGTCGGTGCAATATCTTCTCCCCCCATCTAAGGGGGTAGTTAGCTTCACCCCCCGATTGACAGGGAAAGGAGCGTAGCTAATTGATTGGCTAGAAGTCATATGTAAGAAAGTGTGTGAGTAACGAAAGATAGTTTTTCTGGACATTCGACTGAGGGTCCTGGTAGCGACCAGTCGATTCGACTGAGTGCTCTGTGAGAAGAGAGTCGATTTATGTGTCTGATTGAGAAGAAATGGAAATGCCTACTGACCATTCATTTATACTTGGATTTATTATTTTTGCACTGCATTTTGGATTATCTTTGCTCTATGATTTAACAGCCACCAGATCCTATTTACGGACTGGTGCCTTTGTGTAAAGTATTATATATTGTTGTTGTTACACAAGACTTGTCGAATTGATTATCGTCCTTTATTGTACGTCTAATTACTGGTAGACACACAAATAGAAATACGGGTCATCACTGGGTCGGCCATCATACTTCTAGATACAAGCCAAGAATACCCTCATAGGGATCCTCAACACTGGTACCTTCCAGCAACTTGTTTTTTATTTTATTGTTTAGCAAGATTTTAGTCAATTATTTGGATACCTTGAACTGCCAGACTTAATTTTTCTCTTTATTGGTTAGATATATTTTAATGCCTTTTTTTAAGATCAGGATTTTTTTCTTTAAATTGTAATTTTTTATTTCAGCTGCTAACAAACATATTGGGGGGGGTGTTTTTAAATTTTCTTTGCTTTTTATTTTGGTTCGCTTTGTGTCTGCCTCAATCCACCCTTTCCCCCAGCACACTATAGTGTTGTTTTGATGTAACATGTATTTTTTTCATTTAGGTCATGCCAGTCTCCATATTACCTGTAGGTAGCTGTTGTGTATTTTTTAGACTAGCTCAAGACAGCTTAACTTTCTTTCTTCCTACACTTTTCAGTACAGATTTAATATTTTTGTAATGCGTACATATTCTAATACAGTTAACTTTTGTAATGCGCCATAAATATTTATGATTTTTCTTAATTGGGAATTTTCCTCAAAACAGCATCACAAAGAAATCAAAACAAAAGATGTCACCATATCTAATATTTTATTGTCTACACTTCAGCGTTGAATGTGGTCTCTTGGCCCACTTTGTAGCCTAATGGTAGCGCCGGCCTCCATAGCATTTTCACATCTTATCTATATTTATACACCATTTTTTTAAATTCTAAAATTGGAAATCAGTTCAATATTGCTTTATTCTTCACACATAGTCGTATTGTTAAATGTGTTTTATTATTTTTTACAATAATCCAGTTGATATGATAATGTTATTTTATGTGCAACATTCCCTCATTTTCCGCGACTTGGGATAAATGAAATAGTTTCTTAGTTAGAGCATATAAACATATGATTACGACAAATAATACTGTTTTTAAAATTACTGGAGCTGTCTAGACGCGATAATATTTTTAAACCACTATTGTTCTCGTATTGCTTAATATATTCCTAAATAAAAGGACAAAACGTAGTATTAGAAATTTAAAAAAATCTGGTTTTATAAAAAATTTGTTGAATGATAAATGCGTCTTGCTTGCTTTGAGGTATTCGGGAATTCCACAAACGCGACTAATCTATCTAGATATATATAGCATTGCGTCTTGCTGGCTGGTGTACCGCATGGTTGGGCGAAGAAGAGAATCTCTATACTTATAAGACGCATCTGTTGTCTGTCTGTCTGTCTGTTTCATATAACTCCAAGATCCAGACAATCAAATAACGTGAAAGTTGTTACACATACACATAATTACAGGAAGGTTACAGGACAGGTTTCGTTTCATCTTGATGGGTAGTTTAATTTTAATTAATTTTTTTATTTTAGTATTTTACTATATTAAAAGTAATCTCGACGGCGCCATAAATAAAATTCCTCTGTGACGTCATTTCCCGATGATTGAATAGAACTTGCGCGCTGGTGCTGTATAGTTCCCTTGTGCTGCGAAGAATTGTTGTTGTTTTTTCATGCTCCCTGATATGTACAGTTTAAGGAAGGTAAAGAAAGGAATGAAGAAGGATTTTAAAAGTATTGTGAAGCCATAATAATAAGTATATATATATATATATATATATATATATATATATATAGTGAGAGAGAGAGAGAGAGAGAGAGTGAGGGAGGGGAGGGAGAGATAAAGAGACAGAGAGAGAGGGGGGAGAGAGGGGAAAGGAGGGGGTAGGAGGGAGGGAGGGGAGAGAGAGGGAGGGAGGAGATGAGACAGGCGGGAGAGAAGGAGGGAGAGAGAGGGAGATGAAAGAAGGCAGGAGGGAGAGGGAGATGGAAAAGGGGGAGCAGGGGGAGAGAAAAGAAGGGAGGAGAGGGGGTAGGGAGGGAGATAGAGGGGAGGAGGGAAAGAGTGGGGAGGGAGAGAGAAAGGGTGAGGTGGAAGAGAGGGAGAGAGAGGGAATGAGGGAGGGATGAATGGGGAGAGAGAGTTGGGAGAGAGGGAGGGAGAGGGAGGGAGGGAGAAAGGGAGAGAGAGAGAGAAGGGGAGAGGGGGAGACCTTGGGAGAGGGAGGGGAAGGAGAGAGGGAGAGAGGATGGGAGAAATGGGAGGGGAGTGAGAGATAAAGAGAGAGAGGGGGCAGGGAGGGAGAGAGGGGGAGGAGGAGGAAGGGAGGGAAGGTGGAGAGAGGGGGGGACGGGGTGAGAGAAGGGAGGGAGATAGGGGAGAGAGGGAGATGGGAGAGTTAGAGAGGTAAGGAGAGGGAGGGAGAAAGGGAGGAGGAAGAGAGAAGGGAGAGGGGTAAGGAGAGGGAGGGGAGGGAGGGAGAGAGAAGGGGAGGGAGAAAACAAAAGGTAAACAGAAAACCTTATTTTAAACCCGGGCAAAGCCGGGTACTTACAACTTAGTTATATATAGAAGATGTGATGTATATATAAAAATGCCAAAGTAATTTACTGCAAATTCTGTGTACTTTTCAAGGCAACTGGTAAGTGACGAACTTTCGGAGTTATTAACTACGGCTTGAATCCTATTCACATTTTTTATTTATAGGCTATAGATTAAAGATTGGTCGACTTTTGCATAATTGTTTACTTACAGACTTTTAGTCTTTTTTACAAAATATTTACAAAGCAATATTTAATTTTCTAAATATTATAATATGATACCTGATAACTTTATACAAATTTGGCATAATTTTCTTTTTATCTTATGGAATCGATTATCAAAATGAATTTGTTGCTCAAGAATTTGTACGACTATGTTTGCGTTGAAAAATTGTCGATTAGCCTATTATTATCGTTTTCGTTTGAAGATAATAGAATGCTATCTGTTGTATTAAAATAACAATAATTTGAATGGTTGTTGAGGACCCCTATGAGGTATCTTTTGGCTTGTATCTAGAGAAGTATGAGGTCTGACTGAATTGGTACTCGTATCTCTATTTGTGTTTCTGCCACTCATTGTCTCACCAGTAATTAGTCGTACAACACGGGACGATAATCAATTCAACAAGTCTTGTATGACAACAAAAATGACTATTTATTTACATAAAGGCACCAGTCCGTAGCATGATCCTGCTGGCTGCAATTATAAAGCAAACGTAATCCAAAAATGGTAAAAATAATAAATCAATATAAATGAATAATCAAAGGGACGTTATTTCGATATAACTCTCTCTCTCTTTCTCTTCTCTCTCTCACTTGATCGACTCACCCTCTCTCCCACGAGACCCTCAGTCGAATCTCGACCTGTCACTCCTAGGACCCCCAGTCGAATGCCTATCAAACTATCTCTAATTGCTCACATACTTTTACACATGTGACCCCCCTGACCAATCATTCATCTGGCATCTTTCCCTGTCAATCAGGTGGTGGAGCTAACTTCCCGCCTTAGATGGGACAGGGGGGGGATCATGGAGGTGGAGGGACGTCATACCGACAAAGACAAAAGTAACTGGACATCTGAACGGGTTCTTCCCCTTTTGAAGATAGCCGACCCGAAATTCGTGGTCAGAGAGAATTCCGAGCGGAATGTAACGTCTTTCTGCCAACCGTTGCTCGGTTAGCCGGCCTCGCTCTTCATCTGAGTTCCGCTGGCCACCTGCGCTATGACGTAATTACGCAGTTGGGGGTAGGAATGAAGGGTGGGAGAACTGGAACGTATACTACTGTGCATTGTATAATATCATATTAATATTATTAGGGGGTGGCCGTGCAGGTCAAGGGTTGGAATAAAGTGGGAATGGTTTCGCCAAATTACTCACAACCCATGACAATGGTAAAATGTTATTACTAGCTGCACCCTGCAAAACCTTTGCATAGAGTTATATTCCCTTAAGTTTGATCAGTAGGCTAGGTTATTTTTGATCAGATATTATATATATATATATATATATATATATATATATGTATATATATATATATATATATATATATATATGTGTATATATATATATATATATATATATATATATATATATATATATATAAAGGGTGCCACTAAAAAAATCTGAGTTTTTATCTTGCCACCCCAAAATGTGTTAGTAATGTTATAAGAATAAAATTGGCAAAATTTGAATGTTTTCTGATAATATTTATTGGTAGCTCAAAAGTGTAAAGTTTTGCAATAAACAATGTTGCGCGACATTACCATACATTAATCCTGCTGTATTACAAAAAAATCAAGTAATTTGAAGACACCTATCGCTGTAAAAGAGAACAAACAACTGTTTTGTACATAGCAACAGAATAATAACTTTCAGAACCTTCAGCTAATTAACATAAAGAGTCATTTCCACATAGTTCAGATATGTCTTCAAGTCCAAGTAATGATATTCTAGCTGCAGCTGGGACAGTTATGGTGGACTTGTTAGCATTAGGAAAGTCACGACGGTGTTTCTCTACTACTTTTAACAAAAATTGTTTCTGTTCCTCTTGATTGGTTAGTACTCCGTTGAATGCTTGACTCAGGGCCACTCCACGCTCGGCTGCATCATTGACGACTTTTAAACTCGCAACTTTCTTTTGGCCAACAATGTAGTTGTTATAAGTGGCCCATGTGTCTTGATCCGTGGTAAGGATATTTTGTGGTATGTTCAAAGCTGTGAAAAGTTTTCTGGTGTGTTGCGATACAAAATCAGAAAGTTTATTTTGTTGTAATCTAGAACAGAAGGCTATTCTGTTGTTGTCTTGTTAAGTGCTGCAACCATGACTAACTTCATTTCAGATGAAACATCATTGTCGAAAAATACAAAACCTACCAATTTCCTCCAAATACCACGAGTGTTCAGAGAATGATTTTATTGCTGCTTTGGCAACGGTGTCATTTGTTTCCTTGTAGTTCTCCAATTGTTATACTAGCTGCAAATCTCTTCGGGGGAGCAGATGTAGCACATGATGATGAATTCAGGTAGACCTTAAGTATCAAGGTGTTGAAGTGACCCAGTGATGACAATTCACGTGCGGTAAGTTGGCCTGAGAACGCCAAATGAGCATCTTAAGGCTGGAAATCAGTTTTGCCATGAGCCGGTGAGGAAGCTTCAGGAGCCAGAATCTTTCCATCTGCATCCTGACTGCACATAGAAAAGAAAGTGACAGTTGCAGAAGCTCACGATAATCATCTCACTAGGCTAAAACACTGTTAGCTGATGCTGGATTAAGTTAATGAGTTCATCCGGAACTGGATTGAGAACAACTGCAATTAATCTACATCCATTCCCTTGCATACATTGTGTCAAGTGAGCCCCAATATTTACCAATCTCTGGAATAAATTGATATTTGGTCCACTAGATGGACCAATCAGTGAATAAACACCTTTACCACAATGAGTTCCATTATATAGCGCCTGCACGCTAAGCTGATCAATTCTCTGCCAAGTTTCTTCTCCAGAATGGAGACAACTTGTAGTAAAATTATAGCATAACAAAAGAAAAAATAGGGGTGGGACATTGTAACTTGAAAAAAAATTCCCTTTACGTTGAGTGGCACCCTAATATATATATATATATATATATATATATATATATATATATATATTCTCCTCTCACCGCCCCCTCTACACCGGCAGTTGAAATTTCCCCCTCCCAACCAAGTGACCCATGTTACGTAACCGAAGTTCATGGTCAAGCCAAGCTACCAACACTTTGATGCCTGTAGTGACAGTGTATAGCAAGCGTGATCACTTTTATTAATTTAAGTTAGAAATAAGTAGTAGATAGTAGATCAGAGAAAAGATGCACTAGTATGGTGCTGACAGGCTTAATAAATAGACTTAGTTCGGTGTCGTTGGTTCTAATAGAAGTAGTTTTGTTGTAGATAGAAGTAGCTAAAGAGAAGTAAATTGTTATTAAAGTTCTATTAAAGTATGTAGTATATAGTGTACTACACTGAGAACTGTTTCATATATTAGTCTTGTAACAAGTAACGTAACATACTATTTGAGTTCCAAAACTGACGTTACATATGTGGTGAGCTTATAAAATCACCGTAACATATTTGGCGAGCCTGCCTTCAACTTATAAAATCACCGAAACAATATATATTCTACAGTTTTTATACTCCATATTCCTAATACGACCAGCTATGTTAGATTCATTGTCAGCTTCTACGATTGACCATGGTGACCTTATGGAATGGCAGGGAAACATCGACACTGATCAGAGTGTGAAATGCGAGCAGAGAGTACTTTTGATATTTGTTAGCTCTAGGAATAGAGTCCCAGAGGTTAAGGGATGCTAGGCATAGATTCTAGAAGTTTGAGAATGTCCAGGCATAAATTTCACTAGGGCTCTGACCAGGATCGATAGTCTTTTTAGCCTACCACTCGGTTGCTATAGTTTGCCAACTCTAATTTTTGAGACATTATATATGATATTATTTGTTGAGTGGTTGAATTCATTCATATGTCTAGAATGTACGGTGATTTAAGCAATTAAACCTTACTTATTTTTCTACAGCTGAGGACAGAGTCTCATGAATTGATATTTACAATTCATTGTACAGTACACAGTATCAGCACGGTATGTGTTTATAGAATCATACATTACCACCATTGTATTCCCCGAAATATAAATTACCATCATGATGGTGTTCATAGAATTATATATTATACCATTATACCACTCATATTATTGTCATATAAGTATAATCTACTAATTGTGATGTATACTGCATCCAATTCATTCATTAATTCATTGCCCTTCACCCATGGCAGGTAAAGTCCACCAACAACAGATCTCCAGAGTCCTTTGTCATCTTCTCCAGCTGGTTCCAGTTGTCTCCATTCTTTATGGTGTCCGCTTCAGTCTCGACGCCAGGCATTTCTTGGGCGGCCTTTCTTCCGTTTACTTTGGGGTTCCACCTCAGTATCTGCCTTGTGACAATAGCTGGTTTTGCGTAAGGTGTGTCCTATCCAGCCCCATCACTCTTTCTGATCTCTTCTTCAGCTGAGAGTTGGCAGGTCTTTTAGAAAAGGCTGACATTGCTGAATAATGGTGTCACAGCAGCTTTATTTGGGGGATTCTTCTGACGCAGCTGTTGGTAAAGGTTTGGTTTCCTTAGTGGTCTTAATTATCTTACACGTTTCCGCTCTATACAGCAGGACTGATTTGACGTTGGTGTTAAAAGGAGTCGAATCTTGATGACTAAGGACAACTCTCTGGAGGACCAGACATTCTTTAGCTGCATGAAGGCGGCTCTAGCTTTACCAATTCTTGATTTGACGTCTGCATTTGGGCCCACCCTCCTGATCGATAACACTCCCCAAGTAAACGAAGGACTGCACCTCTTCCAACTGTCTCCTTGTAGTTTGACAGGATTTGTGCTGGTGGCGTTAATTTTAAAATCTTGGTTTTGTCTTGGTTTATATTGAGGCCAACCTCGAACGCTGCGGCTTAGACTTTTCTGTCTTCTCCTGCATCTTTTGTTGGCTGTGGGAGAGGAGGGCATGATCGTCTGCGAAGTCTAGGTCGTCAAGCTGGCTCAATAATGTCCACTGAATTACATTTCTTCGTTCTCTTGTGGATTTCTTCATGATCCAATCAATTGCAAGAAGAGAAAGGAATGGTGACAACAAGCACCCTTGTCTGACACTAGTTTGCACCTGGAAGCTTTTTGTGAGCTGTCCTCAATGGATTACTCTGCAGGACATACCATTGTAAGAAATTCTTTATAATGTTAACTAGATTTGATGGGATTCCATAGTGTTGAAGGAGCTTCCAGGGGTATCTCTATCTATACTGTCAAACGCCTTCTCAAAGTCCACAGAGTTGACATACAATGGTGAGTTCCACTCCATTGACTGTTCAACTATGATGCGAAGTGTTGCAATCTGATCCGTGCATGATCTGTTTTTGAAAGCCTGCCTGCTCATCTCGCAGTTGTGGGTCGACTGTTTGCTCACCCTCTCTAAGAGAATTATTTTAAAAACCTTGCCTGGTACAGAGAGTAATGTGATACTCATGTAGTTGCTGCAGCTGCTGAGGTCACCTTTTTTTGGAAGCTTGACAAGGTAACCTTCCTTCCAGTCTGCTGGCATGTCTTCTTCGTCCCAGATCCTCCAAAGAGGGTATAGCATCTCTAGTGATGTATTCAAATCTGTCTTTAGTGCTTCTTCCTGGGAATGTCATCTGGTCCAGCTGCTTTTCCATTTTTCATCATGGTGATGGCTTTCCCGATCTCCTCTCTTGTGGGCTTTTCTCAGCTGGTTGGAGATCATTTGGATGGTTCAATGTCATAGGGGTTTGGAGGTGCTGGTTTATTCCAGGAGGTCCTCAAAGTGTTCAACCCATCTGTTTAACTGTTTATAGTTTTCCCTGCTTGTCTATGACAGGTCTTTCTGGCTTGTTCATCTTCCCTAGTCTCTTGGTTATGCTGTATAGCATTTTATGTCCCCGCTATAGGCTGCCTGTTCTGCCTCCGCTGCCCATTTCTTCACATAGTTTTCCTTGTCGGTCTAATACTCTGCTTCTGCATATTCTTCTTGAGCTTTACCTTCTTTGGACCCACTGTATCTTTGCATAACGATCTTAAATTTATTTCACTTTCTGCCACATATTGACTTCATTGTATTCTTCTTCTTCAACCAATTCTTGAAGCACTTCATATTTATTCTTCAGCACTAAGTTGAACTGTTCTTTTGATTTAGGGTCTTTCAGCAGGTTAATGTTGTATTTGACTCTTCTGTCTGATATGCTGTTGAGAATTCTCTTTAGTTTCAGTTTAACTCTTGCTACTACCAGGTGATAATCCGATGCTAGCCTGCCCATCTTTTCACTCTTACATCTTGTACTGACCTTTTAAATTTTGTGTTGATGCAGATATGATCGATCTGGTTCTCAGTTGTGTTGTCTGGAGATATTCATGTATTCTTGTGTATCCTTTTGTGAGAAAAAGATGCTTCCCCCGATGACCATATTGTTTAGTGCACAAAAGCCAGCAAATCTCTCTCCATTTTTCATTCATTACCTCTAGAGTATGAGTGCCCATGACTTATTCATATCCAGTGTGGTCGGTCCTATCTTGGCGTTGAGTTCCCCATGAGGATTGTGAGATTCTTTTTTGGGAAATTCTCTAGAAACTTTGGAGTCTGCTGTAAAACTGATCTTTATATACTCTTCGTTGTGTCGTTTGTAGAGTGCATAACACTGGATTATATTCGTTTTATCTTCTTCTTCTTTGTACGGAAGGAAGCAGTTATGTCACTCGATCCAGTGCTTCCCATAATCTCTGTGCCTGTTTGGATAGCATAAGTCCCACCCCTATGAGTGGGGTGCGTCATTCTCTTTATGTCCAGAGTAAAGCAGCAGCTCTCCTGATATAAGTCGTCTCTGTCCAACTTGTGTCCGCCCTGCACTGATGCCTAAGAAGATCAGGCTGCTTTTCCTCATCTGCTACCATGTGCCATCTTTCCTGACTCAAACATGGTCCTGACATTCCGTGTGCCGATGGCGATTTTCCTGGTTGTCAGAAGGTTAGTCGGCTTTGTGGCTTGCTTTCGGCACCAGCACAATAGCTTCATAGGTCTTCGTGATGAAGAGCCTTCTTCTCCAAGTTTCTAAAATTTCTGATTTCTCTGCTGCTCGTATTTTTGGCAGGAAAGGGTGTTTTTTGAAGGATGGGGTTGCTGGCCGCCCAACCCTCCTGCTTTTTCAGCCGGGCTTGGGACCGTCCTTGGTGGAGTTAATTACATACAATTATAGAGTAATAAAAAGGATCAATGCTTATTGTATCATGATATTCAATCAAAATAAATTTAAATCTCTTGAATACATTTCTATTCATTGAAGAGAAATAAAAAAATTAATATATCCCTTTTTTTCTTTAAATATGTAAATAAATTCCACCTAGGAAACACAACATTATGTCACAAAAACACACCAAAACGACACTATTTAAAATATTGACACAAAAACCCCGTTATGACACTACAACACACCATAATGACTTCACAACACACAATAAGTTATAAAACAGACAATCATATCACTAAAACACACAATATCGAGTTTAAACTCATTATAATGTATGATATTTAAACACACATAATGCCCCTTAAACACATAAAATGACATAAAAACACCATAATTATACAAAAAGAATGCTCCATTATGATATCAAAATACACAATTGTGTCTATAAAACTAACTATAGCCAAACACAATAATATCGACACAGAAACACATCCTTCGTGAAAACAAAAACACATCATAATGTCATTAAAACAAACCATCCTACTAATAAAACAGCTATCTTGTCCTACTAATGACAGCTATCTTATCCAACTAATAAAGCAGCTATCTTGTCCTACTAATAAACCAGCTATCCTGTCGTCAGTCCGTCCTGTAAGGGGAAAGCCGCGACTGCTAAAATTAATATATGACGTCCGATGGTACATTTTTTTTGCTGAATGGGAGCGCCGTCGCTATAAATAAATAATCCTCTATGACGTCAGTTCCCGATAAGGTGCTGTATTGTGCCTTTGTGGTGCAAATGGCATAATAAAAAGTTATTTTTTACTTTTCAGTGCATTTTTATAAAACTTTTTTTTAACGCTTTTGTTTTGATTTTAACATTGATAGAATTAATGGCCAAAAGTTTTTTTTTTTTTAGTTTTTAATAGGACAGCTGTACAAAATATTCATACTTAATTAATAGCAGTCCTTGATAATAAGTCGACCACAGTTTTTTGTTTTTTTTTCAAAGAAAAAGGAGAATACAAACATAACTTTTTTACATTGAACGAATTGACGAAATCTGTAGGGGAATACATTTCATTTATTACCTAAACTATTTATTCTTTGCACACAAAAAAAAAAATTGACAAGATTTATAAAAAAATAAATACATTATACATTGAATATTATATAAAATGTTACTATACCAACTGCATTTTCCAATCGATTATTGTCGTCTTCTTTGCCGTACAAAATGTGACACATCACACGCTATCGGTCAAACAAGGCAATTGACATAATTGTATTATCCTTCAAATATAGAAAATAATGCCACAAAATGAAGACACATTTTAAGGGCAGGCAGAAGGTAAAAAAGGAGAGGATTGTATTCCTTATAGGAGGACTGTATTCCTTACAGGAGGACGGTATTCCTTACAGGAGGACGGTATTCCTTATAGGAGAATTGCATTCATATAGGAGGACTGTATTGCCTTACAAGAGGACGGTATTCCTTACAGGAGGACTATATTCCTTACAGGATGACGGTATTCCTTATAGGAGGACGGTATTCCTTATAGGAGGATTGTATTCCTTTCAGGAGGACGGTACTCCTTACAGGAAAGATTGTGTTCCTTACTGTATTTTCAGTGCATTTTTATAAAATATTTTTTAATGCATTGTTTTGATTTTAACATTGATAGAATTAAGGGCAAAACGTAACGGGTGAGATAAATTAGCATCCATATCAGCTAATGGTGTTTAGTTTGGTTTGGTTAGTTGGTTTTGCTTTGGTTGGTTGGTTTGGTTGGTTATTTGGTTTGGTTTGGTTGTTTAGCGTTGACAGGTAAAAAACGTAATTTGTGACCTATAAAATGTAGGTCATTTCTGCACGATAGGAAAGGTGGCATAAATCAGCACCTAATTAACCTAATCAAATGTGTTAAAAATTCAGTAGTTTAATTGATTTCCAGGGTACAATTTATCTATCTATATTGCAAGCCATCATGACGTTCGTTGTCTGTCACGAAAAGCTCAGTGCGTGCATCAAGATGGAGGCATAAACAATTCAAGAAGATGGAAGAAACATTTACTGTTTTAACATGTATGATCCGGCTCCCAACTGGCCGGCCGGAATAAGATGACTCCTACTTGGCTGCCAATAATGACATTGGACGAGCCTGTATGGTGGCGAGGTGACCAAAAACCCTACATTAACAGACGGCTTTTACATTAGCGAAAGCCTATTAGCAATCACAATGTAATACTGTTTTCGACCGGCACAATAATCACCAAGGGGCAATTAAGCGATCTTAGGAAAAGGTAACACAATATCATGCCAAATTTTTTTTTTTATTTATTTATTTATTTTTTTCTTTTTTAACGCCGCCATTGCCAGCATGGTAGGGTGTAGTGTGCCTACCACACCAGCATTGTTGGCGGCGCTGATGCCTCTGCCGTCCCTACAGAGCGGCGGGGTGAATGTGCCCGCTATCATCTGCAGGGACAGCAGAAAGATGGGTTTTAATCCTTGCCCAAACTGATCAGACGAGCAGGGTGTGTGTACTGCCGATCGGCCAGAATGGCAAGGAAAAGGGGTTTTTCCTGCCACTCGGACAGAGGGGAGGGTGTAGTGTGCCTGTACCCCCAACCCGAAATGGCAGGCTGCGCAGGTGTGCTTGTGAGTGGGACGGAGTGGAAGGGTGTTGTGTGCCGACCACATCCGTCACTACGCCAGCTGTGAATACTGCGGTCAGAGTAGTCCTCACTGACCACAGTACCACCACCCTCGCAAGTAATGGGTTTTCTGACTAGAGAACCCCTATGATCCATCCCCGTGGATCATGGTATCTCTCAGGCCAGGAAGGAGAGTTTTATAAGTTCTCTCCGATAGAAAGTAAGCCAAAATATTTTATGATTTTTTTCATAAATACTCGCCGAGCCGTTGCATAGGTCTTTGCATATCCTACAATATTGTAATATATCTATGGTGTTCAATTTGTTATCAATGAGAAGCGATCATAAAAGAAATATTGACAAAAATCGTTCAATTAATATTCTATATTTTTTTTCTACAATCTAAATTTTAAATCAAACGAATTTTGTATTATGGATACCTCAATATAATGTAATATTTATATTGTCTACTAGTTATCAAAGGCCCGGTACCCGGACCGGCGAGTGAGCACACAGTTGGAGTTGAAAATGGTGATATATATTTTAGCGCGTTAACAATCAGTCTATATCAGAGGTGTGCGGATCTTGAAATTTAGCGTCCGCGTCCGTCCGCGGATTTCTATCAATGATCCGCGTCCGCAGAATCTTACAACATTGGTCCGCAGTCAGTCCGCATTGCTGAAATTTAGCTGTTTAAATGACTTGAAATTTTTATGGTAACGCTAAAGAAGATCCGCGTCAGTCCGCGAGTCCGCAACTTAACCATACGAAGCATCCGCTGTCAGTCCGCTGATTCGGAAAAATCTGCGGATCTGCGTCCATAGCGGAATCGTCCGCTGTCCGCTCATCTCGGTCTATATACTTGCAGTGGCCCCAAGGACATGAACAGATTATTGTAGCCAAAATACATTTAGAATATGGACACCTAATAATACATCAAATAAAATTCATATGTTAAATAGTTCCTCCCAAAAAAAATAATCCTCACTATGGGTAGACATAAACAACAACTCTTAAAATCATATTCCTTCATAATATTTTAATGGACTCCCTTTCCAAACAGTTATTCATTTAATGTTTTATGATGTTCAACATGGCGTATTTAAAAAAAAAAAGAGACGTGAGTGAGTGCTTATGTGTTAAGCAAAACACATGTAAGGTGGTTTATTTACTGTTTTACATTGTAGCATAGTACAATTAACTAAGAAAAATTGCCGACCCGGCAGTGCAGAACCTAGGGATTTACGGGCCCGGTGGCTTGGCCTCTTTGGGGGCTGCCCCTGCATTTTGGCATGAGATAATTTTTGACGCTTCTCAAGCTTGGTCCCGAGAAGAAAGAATCGTTGTGTAGCTTTAGCTGACCTTCAATTAAAAACATAGTATTACATCAATGAAGTTGAGGCCGCAGACGCAGAAAACATTAGGCCTCTTAAAAAAGAAAAGACATATCAAAGCTTTCAACATTATAGTTCTGTGAAGCCAATGCCGAACCAAGGGATTTTAGGCATCTTCAGGAACCACTACATTTTGACATGAGATTATGTACTTAATTTTTATTTTAAAAAATATTTTGGGGGCCCTCCTCAAGCTGGGCCCCCTCCATGCACCCTCTGTGTGAAGCCCCCATCATAAATGATTAGTTTGCATTGTAAACATTGTGTACGGCGCTACTCAAACTCAACCCTTATTCATTTCATTCATGTGACGTAAGTCAAAAAATGAAAAAAAAAAAGTGACGTATTTAAGGTTAGTAATAAAGGGAAATAATTGTACATTAGAAATAGACATATTTTAGAAATAATAACAATTTAAACAATATAAATAATACATTATATTGAGGTATCCATAATTTTGGTTTAAAATTGAGATTGTGAAACATAACACAGAATATTAATTGAACGATTTCTGTAAATATTTCTTTTACGATCGCTTCATTTAATAACTAATTAAACACCATAAATTTAATACGTTACTGTGAGATATAGATAAAGCCTTTGGAACACTTTTCGTTTTAAATTTTGTTTCGGACAGTATCACATATTTTGGCATGATTTTTGTGTTACCTCTCCAAAGATCGCTTGCTTGCCCTTTGGTAATGATAGAGGCGGTCGAAAACCGTATTGCATTGTGATTGCCATTTTGGCATTCATGATCTTACCTGACGTATGTTAGTGTGCGGTGTTTTGTCACCTCGGCACTAAACATATGGCTGGTCAATATCAATTCTGGCAGCCATGTAGGAGACTATTCTTACTCGGCTGGCCAGTTGGTAGCATGATCATGCATGTTAAGAAAACAGTAAATGTTTCTGCCATCTTTGAATTGTTTATGCCGCCATCTTGGATGAATTGTTTATGCCGCCATGTTGGATGACAGACGGATGTCGCGATGACGGAACGGAAGAGCGATGACAGACGGATACCGGAACATATGATGTAAAAAACTTGTATTATAGATGTCTATTTCTAATAAACAGTTTTTTCCCTTTATTACTAAAATACGTCACAATATATTTTTTTTTTTGCATTTTTTACTATTACGTCATATGAGTGAATTGAATAAGGGTTGAGTTTGGTAGTGCCGTACCCAATGTTTATAATGCAAACTAACCCATTTATGATGGGGGCTTCGCACAGAGGATATGTGGAGGGGCCCCAGTTTGAGGAGGGCCCCCAAAATATGTAGTGGCTGCAAGAGGTCTAAATCCCTTGGTTCGGCATTGGCTTCACAGAACTATAGTGTTGAAAGCTTTGATATGTCTTTTTGCGGCATAACTGGATTGATGGAATATTTTTTTAATTGAAGGTCAGATAAAAGCTGCACAACGATTCTGTCTTTCCGGTTCTCAGCTTAAGGGTTGCCAAATAATTTTTCACGTTAAATATTAATTTCGTTATCTCATGTCATCAGTGTCCGAATGTCAAAATTAAGAGGCCTCTGACGAGACCAGGTCCCATAGGGCCCAAAATCCCATAAGTTTGGCACTGCCAGGTTGTGGTAGTATCTAATATATTTCTCAATTGCGATATGTTGTGCTTATACTACAATGTGTATAACAATAAGTAAACCACCTGCTAAACATAATGCGTTTTGCTTAACTTACAGACACTCACTCACGTCTCTCTTATTTTTTTAACTACGTCATGTCGAACATCATAAAACATAAAATGAAGAACTGTTTGAAAGGAGTCCATTAAAATATTATGACGGAATTAAGATTTATCAACGCTAAGATGTTGTGTGCGCAAATTATGTAGGCTATAGTTGGATGTTAGATTTAACGTTTAATAGTCGGGGTTACTTTTGTTAAGCTTCTTAGCCCATAATAAGGATTATTCTCTTTGGAATGAGATTTAGAAAGTATTATCGCAACGACGGGAGCCCCAGAAAAATCTTTTTTACATTAAATATTAAGTACATTATGTCATGTCTACATGCAGGGGCCCCCAAACAGGACAAACCCCAAATCCCTAGGTTCGGCACTGGCTTCACAGAACTATAATGTTTAAAGCTTTGATATTTCCTTTTTTTTTTTTTTTTTTAAGAGGCCTGATATTTTCTGTGTCTGCGGCCTCAGCTGGATTGATGAATATTATTTTTTTAATTGAAGCTCAGATAAAAACCACACAAAGATTATTTCTCCCCGGGACCCGGCAACAGTGCCAAAAATTATCTCACGTCAAAATGCAGGGGCGCCCCCAAAGTAGGCCAAGCCCACCAGGCCCCCCAAATCCATAGGTTCGGCACTGACTGGTTGGCAATAATTTTTAGTTAATTGTACTATTTTCACAATGTGCATAACAGTAAATAATCCACCTTCTAAACATGTAGCGTTCCAGCACCACAGCACTCACTCACGTCTTTCTTTTTTTAAAATACGTCATGTTGAACATCATAAAACATAAAATAAAGTACTGTTTGGAAAGGGAGTCCATTAAAATTTATGAAAGGTAGTAGGTTGAAATTTAATCATCGGGAGTTGACTATGTTTACCCATAGTGAGAGTTATTTTCTTTGGGAGGAACTATTTAACATATGAACTATATTTGACGTACTATTCTCAAATGTATTATGTCTACAATAATCTGTTCATGTCCTTGAGGCTACTGTGAGTATATAGACTGATTATTAACACTCAAATATATATATATATCACTACTTTCAACTCCAACTTAGTGCCTACTCGCCGGTCCGGGTACCGAGCCTTTGTTTACTAATTAATAAAAAAATAATTCTCCACTTTGAATTCCGTGTTAATAGATCCTATTAAGAAGACAGTAAGAAAAAATTTGTGCACAATATACATTTGCGGCGAAATGTTTTGCTGTATAAGTGCACGATGGCATCGAGCCATGCTTTAGATGCAATTGGTAGACCATTAAGAGATGTTGCTCAGACCGGCTATTTACTAAGTTTTTGTTATGCACTTGGAATTCCGTGTTAATAGTTCCTATTAATTCTCATATTAACCATTTATTGAGATAAAACTTTTAATTGCGAATGCAACTGGCAACTAACAGTAAGGATATAAAATCAGTATAGTGACACTAAAACACACCATAGTGACAATTAAGGCTGCTGATTAAACTGCGTTAATTTGCGATTAACGCGTCGAAAAATTTTGCGATTACAATTTTTAACTCAACACCCAAATGCGTTAATTTGACCAAAATACTTAAGTTCCAAGAAATCGATAAATAACGATATATCACTCAACAATTTGAGTTAAGGTTTGTTCATATTAAGTACATCTACCACTCCACTCTGCTCTGGTCAATTACACCCTCACCCCCATGTATGTCGACAAAATCCCCACTTGTAATATAAATGAAGACGTTTTTGTTATATAGCACTTCGACAAGTAAACCTCCTGCTCCATTCCCGGTGGATGTAAAAAGAGAAAAGTTTATTCACTAGTTTACATTATATACTGCAGTGTATTGTTGAAGTAAACTTGAAAGGTAAAAAAAATTGTATAATGAGCCAGGTTGTAATTAGATTAAAATAACGAGATGCTAGACATTTTGTATCATTATTTTTGCGCAAAATTTTATCGCATTTTGATAATACAGCATTAGGCTGGTCAAGTCTGCAACAGCTGCACTAATAGTTTCATATATGACACCTGTCAATCAAGGACTAGACTAGGCTGATGCAGACTTGTACACAAGACAGTGGTTGTATTTTTCAAATTATTGTGACACTGAGTTAAATTTAATATTTTATATAAAGGATGTTGTTTAACTGCAATTAAGCGTAATTAATGCGTTAAAATATGCAATTACATTTTTAATGCAAACACCTAATTGCATTAAATTTTAGCAAAATTTGTCATTTCAGAGTTGCGGAAATTTCTTCAAAATTAGTAAATAACCCATTTCATATTATAACTAGATCAGATAAGATTAAAAAAAAAAAGCAAAAAATAAATAAATAAATAAAAATACCCGAACACAGAAACTGTCACGTTTTCATAAAATCATAGCAGCTATATGACCTTGAAGAACAATAGGATTGTCTTTCTTAATTCTAATTTATGACCCTGAATGATATCAATAGTGAACATCTGCGTTATCATAGCTTGATTGGACAGAGGATGATAAATGGTTGATTAAGCTATAAGTAACGTCATCTTTGTTGGAGAAAGGGGAATAAAAATGCGTTAATAATAAGTGAGCAAGTACTTTCTGGCCTATACTATTGTTTTATGAAGGAAAAGGCACATATGAGATAGAAATGACGTGTGCATTTTGTTTTGGGATGGGAAGTGAAGGCGGTAGGTACGGTAGTGGAGGTTGGGTAAACAAGACTTACGTGGGGGCAAAGTGTAGCAAAATATGACAGGGATAGAGGGGGAGAGGTTGAAATACGTCATTAGCTCGGAACCTATGGTACGAGAAAAACACTTGTTTGGCATTGTTGTTGATTAAAAAAAATAACTCGCATCACTAGACGTGATTGATACATATCCAATAAACTTGTCTCAATAACTAATTCAACAGACATATGTTCTAATGCTTAATAAATCTTTTACAATTAATTATATTTCTTTCGTAAATTAAACTGACTTGTTTATTATACCAATTTTTTGCTATGACATTATGACAGACTAGGTGAATACAAACAATTGTATATATGTTGTGTCGATTAAAAATTTGAATTTAATTTGCGATTAAAAATTTTAATCATGCGCTAATTTCGATCGAATTTTTTAATCAAACAGCAGCTCTAGTGACAAAACAACACACAATAATCCTACTAATAAAATCCCTATCTTGGCGTCCATCAATCCGTCCATGCAGAATGGAAGCCGTCGCTATAAATAATCTATGACTTCATTTCCAGATGGTACAATTTTTTTAATATTTAATTTATACTATTTATAAAAAGAAAGTGCGATGGTAATCAGCCACTTGTAAATATTACATTGCTAACTATATGCTTCTGGTCTTGCTGCCGGTTTGCGTGTAGTTTTTAACGATTATTCTCATATTAAACATTTTATTGAGATAAACCTTTAGTTGCGAATGGTGTTTACTTAGGTTTGGTTTGGTTGGATGGTTTGCTTTGGTTGATTTGGTTGGTAGGTGGTTGGTTTGTTTCGTTAGTTACTGTTGACAGGTAAAACATAATTTGTGACGGATGAAATGTAGGTCATTTTTGCACATTAGGAAATTGGCATAAATCAGCATCTAATTAACCTAATTAATCGTATTTAAAAATTCAGAAGTTAAATTGATTAGTAAGGGGTTTCACATTGCACCTAGATTTCCCTGGAAACGCCGGGCTTGTATCTGGTGACACAATAAAACCATAATTACTCCGAAACACACAATAAAAACATTAAAAATCATCATAATGTAACTAAAAACACAATATGGTTACAAAAACACCACAATTACACTAAAACACGTCTAATGACATCAAAGCACAAAATAATGTCATTAAAACACACTTTAATACACCACACTGTACAAGAATGACACATAAGAACATCGTAATGACACAGAAATACACTATAATGGCACTAAACGACAACATAATGGCATTAGTGCCAATCCATAAATACACTACAACATACCATAATGTCACAAACACACCATAAAATGACACTAAAACAAAAGAAGCAAACACAGAAACACCAAATTGACACTAAAACACATCATACTGATACTACAACACACAATAATGATACAAAATCATCATATAATGACACCAACACACGCAATGCCACTATATTTACACCCAGAAACATAATTGAATGCTAATGAGTATTACTTTTCTTACTTTTCTTACTTTTCCTTTTTTTTCCATTTTTTCTTTTCTATCCAGCTGTATATTAAGGCGAAACGCTTTGCTTCCTCAACAACAAGATGATGAATCAATCCACATTTTGATTGCAATAACAGTTTAAGGAGGTAGCTTTTTAATATGCGTTTAAAAAAAACAACTTAGGTAGTTTTCAAAAATGAGTACAGAATTCAAATACACACTTTTCTGATTAGTTTTTTTTTACTGTAATTCTTGATAAACTTTCTAAAATTTAAAAAGCTTTATTTGATTGTAAAGGTAGTTTTTTCTCTGATACACATACATTAAAACTATTTTTCTCTTAGTACTTTTTGGCTTGCAAGCTAATTGTATTTTAAATAGGGCTGTAACGAATTCCTAATTTTTTAGATCCTGCAGGATCGGAACCGGAATCGGATTTAATATTTGAATCCTGCCAGAATCGGAACAGGAACCGAATTTACCGAATTAAGTAGTAATTTTTCCGAACAAGTAGTAATTTCTCGCCTAATATAAAAAAAAGATATGAATGAAAAATAGAATAAAAATTTAGTTTTTAAGTTCTAGATAGCAAAAAAACAGTATTAACAATTTAGATCTTGAAGACTGTGACCCCTTCCCTAATCTTGAGTTAGAAAATAACTCTGTCAAAATAACAGGTTCTTCATTTTAAAATTTATTTTTAATAAAGCTGTACCTAATTTAACCTGATTTCTATTACAATCAAACGAAAACACACACACACACACACACTCACACACACACACACACACACACACACACACATATATATATATATATATATATATATATACTGTGGCACCACATGATAGCTTATTTTTCTTTAGTTTTCCATAGTGACGTCACCGAACCATGTTATTTCATTCATACTTTCATTTAAACCATTATCTGACTATTTCCCATAAAAACGCAAATTAAAATGCATTTCAAATCTAAATCAATATCACTTTAATGTTTCAATTAAAAATGTATCTTCAAGTTATTTATCTAAATTTTTGCGAGCAATTTTATCCAAATCATTTACAAAATCCACTAAATTTAAAAATGTACAGAATAATAAATTATAGAGCTATTTTTAAACTGTAAACACAAAAAATAGATCGTTGTCTGCTCTTTAAAAAAATTTAAACTTTGATAACTAAATATAATTTGTAGAAAACACGGAATCAAAAGTAACGGAAGATAAAGTGTCGTATTACTAGACCAGGGTCGGCAACATTTTGAGACGAAAGAGCCTAAAGTTATAAATTACAATTTTCTCAATTTTAAAGAGCCACTAAATTTGTTGTTTCAATATTACGGTATTTGATCAGGCCGCAATTTGACATCAAGAAAGAGCCATAACTTGACATCGAAAGAGCCGCAGGTTGCCGACTCCTGTACTAGATTAAATACGATTCAAATCTTCCTTTTAAATATTTGTATTTACATATAAAACTAAAGCAGTCGACGTTATTGTAGTTTTAAAAATCAAAGGAAGTTATTGTTTTAATTTAATTGTATAGTGCTAAATATTTCAAAATTATGTTGCGCTAAAATAATTTCTTACAAATTTCAAACAACAAAAAAATCCGGCTTAAATCCGGCACAATTTAACCGGAACCGGAATTGGAACCGGATTTGTTAAGACTGCCGGAATCCGGCTTAACGAAATTGGAATCGGATTCCGGTACAGCCCTAATTTTAAACCAATGCAATATTTAAAAGACATTTGTTAATGCTCTATTTACACAAAATTAATACCTGTTTTGAAAAGTTCAACAACTATCTATGTCCGACACCAGAGCACAATAGTACATGCTATTACCTTGGAACTAGTACCGGGTCCTTAATGTTTCTGATACTGCCCTTTCTCTGATTGTACTAAGGGATGGACAGATAAATGTAAGAATTTTGCTAAATTTTCGTAGAAAATTAATTAATTATACAGCGATATGAAAGTATTAATGAAATATTTAATTATAATTCATAATTTGTTTGTGTTTTCATTGAATATTTTATTTCAGGAAGTGGAGTCATTATATTTGGAACTAACGAAAAACGGCGTCATTACACTCCAACAGTCTTTGAATTCTTCCAGTGAAGAAATATTTCTTTATATTTTAAGAAGAGTGGTACGTTTAGACTGGTGTGTACAATTAAATAACAAAGATTTTTAAAACATCCTTGTTAGTTAGTGCGATAAATCTATTTTTTAGCTACATCCATATATATATATATATTGAAATATGTCTAAATCTTCTAAAATAACGACACATTATGTTTTCGGTTTTACATGTGATAGGCCTATTTTATTGAAAACATGTCGATTATTAACAAATATTCAATCCAAGTATTTACATATTTTAAAATGTTTTGATTAACTGTTAAATTTTTAACATACATTTATAATAATTTTGAACGGGATTTTTAAATGCATGCTTTTTATGCCGATTTTATCATTTTGCAAGTAATCATTTATCACATGGTGGTAAAAACAAAAAATAAATACTTGCATATATTAACAACGCGAACGTTGGCTACAGATAAACAAAATGACGAAGTTGAAAACGTCTGAAAGATGTGAATATCCATGACGACCTTTTATTTACCCAGACGTTATACAACAATATAAGATATGCTAAATATTATGAATACATTTATGCAAGAGAAAAATTGAAATAGATATGTTGAAATAATCAATAATGGAGCAGAAAGTATGGTCTGAATTAATACAAGACTCGTAAGAATTCAGAATGTTGTCCCTAATGTCATATCCACATATTGTTGTATACACAGAAATACTTTGGCAACAAGTATGATGCCCACTAAAGTACAGGACGTTCTGGATGAAAGCGTGAAAATCATTGACCACATTCAAAGCTGATGTCCTTTGACTACACGATTTTGTTACAATTGTGTCAATACAGTGGCAGTAATTATGCTGACTTCTTTATCATACTGGTGTTCTTTGGCTTTCTCGAGGGAAAATTCTAAATAGATTGTTAATACTTCGAGATGAAATTATTTTTTTCAATGATAGATTTGAGCTGTTTAAACTGTATAATGACTGAAAAAGGCTATGTAAACTGACATACTTAGCATACATATTCTCTGTTTCAAAAAGTCTCGACTTATCGCTTCAAGGCGAAGAATTTTATTGTTTCACTGTCAAAATAAAGTTCATCCTAACATGGCAAAGCTTTATATATGGCAAAACAATTGATAATGGAGAATCGGACATAAATCTTTTTTTTTCATGAGATTATAACATGTTCTGCTTGTAAAATTCATGCTCATGCTCTGAAATGTTTAACACAACATTTACAGATATTGAAAAGAATATTTTCCTGATTTGAAAAAAAAAATGGAAAGAAAACCATTCCAAATAAATACAACAGATGCCAGGAAGTTTATCGCTTGAAAGAAGAGCGATAAATGTTGGTTCACTTGAAAAATAAACATAACATCATTAAAATCATTATGGTTCAGATTCAACATGTGTGTCAACTTTTAACAAAGAAAGTTCTGAAATACATCTGACCTTTTGTAACTTTATATTTATGTGAAGTTTGCATTTTTTTTAAAATTTGTAGTCATTAGGTAAAAAAAAGATCAGGCACTAAGGATGTATAACTTATTATAACTAAATCAATCATTATTTTATTATAAATGCATTTTATCATTCGTTTATCATTAATATAATATATTTTTATTAAAGTGTAGCCTACATTTTATTTTTTACGAACGGTTATTTTTATTTTATTTTAATTCCCTTAACCGATGGGGTGGATGGGGTGAACGAATTGACGGATCAACAGATGTGCTATCAAACGTCCTTTATGTTGGCTTAAAGACTTGATGGAGTCCATCTCCTCTACAAATCAGCGGCGAATATTTTTGTCCTTACAAATGATTGAACTTTGTACCCTTTGCATGTGAGCCGAGTTCACTATCGACTTCGCAATCCACCCGCCAAAAAAAGAAAGGGCTACTTGGAACTGAAAAGTCTGATAAACACTGCAGCAAAGAAATTTCATGTCGGCAGGCCCGTAGCGTGCGGGGAGGGCTGGGGGCCGAGGCGTTTTGTGGCCCCCTCTCTTGTTTGCTCATCTTAGTATTATTTATTTCCTGCCCCCCTTCTATTGGCCTGGCCCCTGCTGTAGAATGCCTGACCCCTGCTGTAGAATTTTCGCTACGGGGCTGCATGTCGGACTAGAGCTAGTTATAATCAAATTATAAGAGCTAGTTATAATCAAATTATTAGAGCTAGTTATAATCAAATTATTAGAGCTAGTTATAATCAAATTATTAGAGCTAGTTATAATCAAATTATTAGATCTAGTTATAATCAAATTATTAGAGCTAGATATAATCAAATTATTAGAGCTAGTTATAATCAAGTTATTAGAGCTAGTTATAATCAAATTATTAGAGCTAGTTATAATCAAATTATTAGAGCTAGTTATAATCAAATTATATCAAAGTATTTGTGCGGAAAATTAAAGTTCAAACAACAACAAAAATTTTTTGCAGTTTTATCTGGCGAACAAAACATTTTGGTGTAATTTTAAAAACAAATTCCTTTATTCGAGTGCCCCAGATTTTAGACATGGAAAAAAAAGTAATGATTTTTTTTTTATTCTAATTGACACAGTTTTTTTAGGTTTTCACAATTCAGTTTTTTGAAAGTTGTAGTTGTCTTGAACTACCTATCCATGTTGTCATTTCTAAATATTTAAATAAACTTTTAATTGACAACAGAGCACAAATAAGACTACAAAGCACCGTTAAAAAGGGCGCTCGATAGATGTTTAATAAAATGAAATCTCACACATTTTGTCAGACATTTAATATCATCTATTTACATAACTGTAACGTGATAGTCAGGCTGTTTAATATATTCCATATTGACTATAATCTAAAATTAGTAAACAGCTTCCAATCCTCCTTTAATTATAAACTCAAAAAACACTGTCATTGCCGCAGCTTTCCAACCTTGGACTCTAACATTCCTTGACATATTGGGCAACCCCCCCCTTTCAGTATTTATGGTACTACTCGATAGAGTGTTGGGTGTTCTCTAGATAATGACGCTGTCGTCAGTGTAGGCTTATCACAATGTGGAACTCACCCATAGCTTTCTCTTCAGACTCTTCAGAGCTAACTAAAAACACATTGAATAACTCGAAGACTAATAATTAAATGTATTAATAAATAGTAAAAGTTTAGATTAATATTTGGTTCCAGTAAAATAAGATCCTCGGCAATAGGTTTCTAAACAGGAAGCCGCATAATTTATCTATCTGTACGGAGATTATCAGTTTTTGTAGAAGAGGCATGTTAGAAAATGGCCTGGCTTTAGGCTAAATGAAATTGTAAAAGAATTAGCAATTAACAAAATATCGAAAAAAAAGTGTTAATATTGAATGCGTACCTGTGTTTTTTTAAGGACATTTTTTTAATTAAGTCTTAAAGTTATATTTGCATATTGCAATGGGTAATTAGTAGGGAGCGACCGAAATGCCTTTTTACCGATAGTCCGATACCGATATTTTCCCCCAGCATTTTTTACCGATACCGATACCGATATTTTTCTTTTAGGGGCTGTCCATTATTTATGTCAACAAATTTTTGGCGATTTTTACCTCCCCCCTTGTCAACAACTTGTCAAACTTTCCGAGACCCTCTATAAAATTACGTCAACATTTGATTACACCCTAAAAAGGTGGCTTCCAAAAATGTTTATGTGGCAAAATTAGTAGGAATATAGTTAGTTTAATTAAAATACTGAATGTTAAGCGAGTGTGTGTAACACAGAACTTCAGCTAACTGCTTAATTTTCCTATTTATTAAGTAATTATATTAAATTTAAAAGTAACATTGTTGACGTCAACTTTTCTTGACCTCCCTCCTCCCCCTTGTCAACATTTGTCAAAATTTTCTGACCCCCTCCCCCTATTTTGTTGACGTAATTAATGGACAGCCCCTTAAGCAACAACAATGCCAATTGCCAAACACGTGTTTCTCTCGTGCTAATACAGCTAATGACGTATGTCAACCCATGCTTACCCCTTTCCCTGTCATGTTTCGTGACACTTCCCCCACACGTAAGTCTTGTTCCCCCCCCCAACTTCCCATCCCAAAAAAAAATACGCACAGATGTTCACTAATTGTATCGTTCAAGGTCATACATTAGAATTAAGAAATGCCAATCCTATTGTTTCAAGGTCGTATCTCCTGATGTATGCACGTGTTAATTTCTGTGTACGGGTTTTTTCCTTTTTTAAATCTTGTCTGAACTGGTTATAGAATTGGGTTATTAACTGATTTTCTTTTCTGCAACTCTGTTGTGAAAAAAAAACAACTATGTATCGGCAGCCAAAAAACGGCGGTCCGACGGTTAACCCATAGTGCCAAAATCGGTTTGACTATCAGTAAACTCCCTACAACAATCGGCCGATCCGATATTAACCGATATTGCCAATATCGGTCCGATGCCGATAGCGATCCGATTATCGGTCGCTCCCTAATAATTAGCAGGCTTGTCCGTGGGAATGGCATTCCGCGGGAACCCCATTGGACGTTTCACCTGGGATGGGATGGTACAGTACACATTTGTATTGTGCATGTCCCATGGGACACGGTATGGGGCAAGAGTAGCCGCGTCATAGCGACTGATGTGCACCTGGGCTACCCCATATTTGTTAAATTTTAAAGCTTTTAATTGTGGAAAAGCTTCAAGGATTACCTGGATTAGCTGAATTAGTAGAGACGGTCGATTAGCAGGAAATCGATTATGTGCTGAATGACCAGTGTGACTCAGAGTAAATTGTCGTATTGCGGTATTTCGTATTAAGATAAACGTTTTTTTATAAAATAGTATTGAATATTAACGATATCAAATTTATTAAATTTGTGTATGTAGTCCAATCCAGTAGACGCAAAACTTAAACTTTCAGATATTTCTTATTTTTATTTCAACGGCATTCCATAACGTTAATATTATCATGGGAATCCCATGGGACGGGACAGACATAAATTACCATTGGATGGGATAGGATGGGAAAGAAGAATCTGTCCCATGGACAAGCCAGGTAATTAGCCTACATTCAAAAGTTTCATAAACAATTATTTCATTTATAATGCCGGCTTAATATTTAAAATGTAATAAATGTTTCATTTCCAATCTGTATAACTGGTTATACTCTCAAATAAAAAAATATCTCATTTTAGTATTTGCGCGGGAGGTGGGTGATACTATTCGAACTAGGACGGTGAACAAGCTAGGCCAGGTCCTGATCTTACGTTTATAGGTGAAAGGAATTTAATGCGTTATAGTTAACATGATACACAGTTATTGTGACTAAACTTATTGTTTTCATAGCTTTCGTTTAGTACCGAGATACTTCCGGTTCTTGTCCATGTTCAGCCTGATGAGAACATACCTCCGATGACGCCAATGATACTTGTCTTCGTCAGCCTGTTTTCAAACTACACAACTGTTCTTCACTGCGATGTGATATTGATGTTTACAGAACCGAAATTCAAGCAACATTTCAGGTTCTTCTTTCATTAGTTAAACTAGACTGATTTATATACAAGTTGTAAACATATGTTAAAAATACTGATTTATACATTTTTAAACATATAATATGCCTAACTAGATTGAATTTGCATGGCTTTAACAATTTATATGTTAAACATGATTGATTTATTCACTGGTAATAAAAAAGTTTATTTTATACAGATATATACATTAGTTGTTAGGAACTCATTAGAGACTGTTGAAAGTATATTACACTTGAAATGGTGGGGGTGGGGGTGGATATTGTTTTTATCTATTATATGGAGAGGTGGTGTCAGTGGTGTTAGTTGTTGTTTTTTATTTATAGCCTTAACGCATACTTTTTATTTAAAAAAAAACAAAACATATTGAATGAAATATACAGATTGCATTATACATTTGGTCAGTACTGAATGAAAAAGTTGAAATTAAATTTAACAAATCAGAAAATACATAACAGTCTCCACATTGTGAATACAATTGCATTTTGCTACATAAAAGTGATTAATGTTTTATTTTTAATGTCATTGGTAGATTAAAAAATGAGGACAGTACTTCTTTTGTGATTTCTGTCTTTCACTCGAAAAGTGTCCTCCCATATGTTCATTAGGGTTGAGTGAGAAAAAACTTTTTTTTAGAATTTTTAGAGCATTTTCGAAAAAAAATGCTCTATTGTCCCCCGTTTTGTCTGTCTTTCTGTCTGTCTGTCATCACCCTAGATCTCAACAACATAAGTCCTAGACCCATGATGTATATATCATTTTGTAGGTCTTGGCCTGCCCAAGAAATAGCTTTTTCCTTTTCGCGATCTGACCTCTCAGGGCCGTAAAGGGGCCTTATAAAGTACCGTTTTTTACTATATAAGCTATATTAATAATGGACCGCCCTATATCTCAGCAACCATAAGTCCTAGACCCATGATGTATATATCATTGTGTAGGTCTTGGCCTGCCAAGTGTACATCAAAAGTCCATTTTGCGATTTGACCTCTCAGAGCAAAAATATAAGAGTTTGTTATGTACCGTTTTGCTTATATTTTTAAATATAAATAATAAGCTAATCAAAGGGGCGTAATCATTATTTATTTTTGTAACAGTTATTCAACATGACTTACTTGTCCTTTTAATATCTTTTTTCAGATATATGCATTACACAATTGAATTTATAAACATTTCCAAAATTTACAAATATTTACTGAAAGATAACAAAAGTACTGATACATAACATGAAAATGCGCTAACAGGTCCTGTGTCCAGAATGGAACGAGCAATTGCTTGTTTATTCTAATAGCTCAAAATGGTTTGCCAAATGGTCTAAGTAGTTATGGCCTAAAATATCTTTTATGTAGTGTAACGTTTATCGGTGCCCAAAAGGCTTCAAATTTTAAAGGATACAAACTTTAAAGCATTATAACAATTTTGAATGAAATCAACATCTCCAATAGTGATATTCGTAATGTTAATGTGCAAATATGAACTGCTGAACTAAATTATGTTTATAAATTAAAAATTTAACAATTTTCAATAAGTCAGGATCGTCGATTTTTTCTTACGTCAGGAGACAAATAACGTGACAGGATGATGGTCTTCCACAAGTGCCTGTCACCATCTTTGCAAGACGGTTTTGTTTTAATGTCAAACCAAACATAGCCATAAAACTTTGGGGGGACAGGCTCAGATTTGATACCATCGGGGACATTTTAGAATTCGCTGTAAAATATTAATATCCTATCAATGTTAAGTTTTAAAAAGACTTTTTATAACTTATTTGATGTCTACTTTAAGATTTGAGATTTCAATTTGAAAAAATAGTTGATATTAAGATATACGTTTTTACTGTCACTCGGGGGACACGCCTTCAAACATAGGCGACACGCTTGATAACTAGCCTGTCGAGGGACACGTTGCTAAAGTCGTTTAGCTCAGTTATTTTAAAATATTTTGTAATTTTTGTCCCTAGAAGCATTCATTGACATTAAAGCAATTATTTACATATTGTTTTTAATTAAAAAAAACTTTATTTAACATTAGTTTTAATAATTGTTATTGTACACTTTGTTTTAAGTATAGGTCTACATTTTAATCTATTATTGAATTGTTTTACTTTCAGGAACGTTTAATAAGGATATTATTTATATAACATAAAAAAAACAAAAAAAGAGGTTTGAAATACTTTTTTAAGACTTTTTGTTAATCTGATATACGTGCGACTTTGGGGGATACATATATGTCCCCTAACTGACGTCTCACGTCTTATCGTCCATTGGGCGACATACACGATTTTTTAGCGAAAATATCGGTATTCTTAGACGTATGTTACGAGTGAGGAAAAATAACTTTTTTAAAAACCATATTAAGCAATTTATGTTACTACATATATTATGCAACATCTATATCTTATAATGTTATAGTACACGAATTATTAAGACCTTACACTAAAACATTTATTGTTATTGCAGTGACGATTGTTAATAAAAATTTCACTTCAGCACATTATACAGAACTCTTACATTAGCTATACGTGTATATTTGTCTGTATTGTACCAATAGAAACGTTCAGCCTTCAATGTATATACCCATTTGACCATCAGAAATTTGTTTACTACTGACCTAAAATGACCTATGAAAGTTGGAATCCGTATTTAGCATTGATTAATCATTCAATGAATTTATATAAGAAATGCTCTAATGTTATGTCAACTTATTGTAGAAAACTATCAAATGAAAATTTGCAAGTCTAATAAATTGAATGGAGCGAGAAACGCTGGTAAATTTGGATACATCCTCCAGAAGCTCCTCCCATGTTCCGACCATATTTGGTTCCTCCCCCAATTGTCGAGATAGCTTATCTCAATTTTTGTATAGTGGCTGGGAGGCCCAAAAGGTAAGTGTCCAGATTGTCCAATCTCTTGCTTTGTATCAAATCTACAGCAAGATGTGGAGAGTTTATGGGTCAGCACATTTTAAAAATTTTTACTGCACTTAAAAATACGAACTTTCAAAAACAAAATTATCAACAAAATCACAAAGGCGAGGGTTTTTGCAGTATAGTCATTTATTAGCAAAAAAAAAAAATAGAAATGAATTAATGTTTTTTAATAATAAAATGAGTGTAGCCTAAAAATGTATTTTATTATTGTTTCTTTTTATTCAATAGACTTCTTATTTTTTGACGCTCGTTGAATACTTTTGGTTAATGGTTTGAATTTTTACATTTCTGGTACCTCTGAAAGTATTTCATGTGTTCTTAGAAACTACTGAATTTCCTTCTTTCCTGAAAAATAAAACACATTTTTTAAAACGAACTGCAAACAATATTATAATAAATATTTTACTTTGTGATACAATTTAACAATTTAAAACATATGTTAAAAACTAGTGTTAACTAAAATGAAAAAAAAGTGTGTTTTTATAGAGAGTATAGAGTTCTTGTTAGGCTGGAGTTTAGTTGAATTAATAATGCATGCTTATAAGAAAGTCTAACATATTTTAAGTTAAACAGATCACTATTCCACGACTTCATAGTAGGATAGTCAAGTGTGTGTACAGTTTAATAATAAATCATTTTAAATGATTTTTTACCTGGCAGTGAGCAATTTGCACCCCGGTAGATTATTACTAATGTAGCTTTGAAAAAAATGACATCACTATTTGTGATTCATCTTCTTTGCAGTTTACATTCGATCTTGCTGCCGAATAAAATATGTAGAGCCGTTATAGATTTGAAGCTTTAAATGTATTTAAACATTATCACTGTTATGATTTTTTAAAAATATTAAATTACTCGTAGTTCAAATTCAGCAACAACAAGTATATAAAAGCACACCTTTTTTTTTTTCTTTTCCATTCCCTTTTTTTGTTGTGAACACTTTGAACAGAACTGCCACTGATTGCATCAAACCTGTCTGTTAATAAATTCATGTAAGAGTTATTAAAATGATATGCAATTTAGAATAAGTCTAAAAGATTTACAATAAACCGTTAGAAGATAGTTTTAACTCACTTGTATGAGATTTGTTTGTATCGACCATCAAATGGCCGTTTCAAGCTCACTATTTGTCATTTCAGTAGCCGCTAATGTATTTTTTGACAGTTCGTCATTTTGCTATTTCAGTAGTACTAGCTGTGAGTAACTGGATTTCGATCACTATTTGATAACATATAAGATAATTAATTTTTCATTATAAAAGTAAAATGTTATTAAATGCAAAAACTATACATTAAAATGTATACGTTAAAATGTCTAATTTACCATGTGGAACTAGCAAACTGCCTGTATCCAACTTATGTAAGAATCCACCTACGTGAATATATTTCTTTTTTTGTAACTAGTCTAGTATTTTTAGAGCATTTTCGAAAAAAAAAATGCTCTATTGTCCTCGTTTAATACTGTCCGTCCGTCTGTCCGTGTACACCCTAGATCTCAGCAACCATAAGTCCTAGACCCATGATGTATATATCATTTGTAGGTCTTGACCTGCCAAGAAATAGTATTTTTCCATTTCGCGATCTGGTATCTGAGGGCCGTAAGGGGCCTTATAAAGTACCGTTTTTGCAATATAAGCTATTAATAATGGAGCGCCCTATATCTCAGCAACCATAAGTCCTAGACCTGATGTATATATCATTTTGTAGGTCTTGGCCTGCCATGTGTACATCAAAAGTTCATTTTGCGATAGGACCTTTGAGGGCCGGGCTTCAAGGGCTCCTAAAGGGGCTTATATATTATATGTACACCTTGTACGTTCAATAGCCCGTTCATTTGGTGCGAAATACTGCAGCACGTAAGTTTCCTCAAGAATTATTAAGAAACTCATCAAATGAAATAGTAAGCTTGAGTTCTGAGTTTAATTGACAGTATCAAGCTTTATGCAGCAATTGACAGGTTTTCGGACGATTAAATGACTATAATTTCGAATGTTTTCAATTATGAGTCCCTGTTTCAGTAACCACAAACCACTTGTAGTTAGATTTAAGAGACAATAATTTTTTTTCAAATATAAAGAAACGTCTTTATAATTTATTTTTACAGATATATGCATTACACAATTGAATTTATAAACATTTCCAAAATTTACAAATATTTACTGAAAGATAGCAACACATTACTGATACATAACATGAAAATGCACATACTTACGTCCTGTGTCCAGAATGGAACAGGCTTAATTGCTTGTTTAAAAAAACATAAAAAATGTTATATATTTACCTTTTTCTGAGTCCTCTTTTCATGATTATTTCCCTTTATCCTTTTTTAAACCCAAATCATTATTTATAAGGACTTCATGTTGATCCTGATTCATTACTAGAGTAGTACAGCTGGAACTGTAATCAAAGTAATTAAAAAAAATTGTCTTCTCTATTTTATATAGATCTGATTATATATATATATATATATATATATATATATATATATATATATATATATATATATATTATATATATATATATATATTACATTTTGAAAAATAATTTAGATGGAAAAAAATATAGTGTGTTTAAGTTTAAACCTTTTTTCTCATTTTGATGTCATATCTTCCTCTGTGTGCATAATATCTTCTTCTGGCTGCGTCACAGCGTCTTCTGGCTGTGATATATTCCTCTGGCTGTTTATCTGTCATGGATTTATCTCCAAACAGAGTTACATCTACTTGTTGTGTGATTCTTATATCAGATCTTTTGGTTTTCTGAACATAAATACTTAACGTTTCTTGTCTTTGTTTAGATAAAAGGGTTGGTGAAAGCTTCTTTGAGTAATTATTTTCACGGAAACCTGGAAACATGCAAAATTATACTTATTATCAGATAATTAGTGTATTTCAAAATATAAAAGTAATAAAAATACACACAGGTTTAGGACTTATTATAATTTTTCATAAACAAAACAAGCAACAAGAGGTCTTTATGTTTCACTGTTTGGGTCTTTAACCATTCTTTTCCCATATGATTGATTAGTAGACATATTATAGCACCTATTTTGATGTAAAGATGGCTAGTATAACAGAAAGATTAAATGGATTTCTTAAATATATGTTTAGTATGGCACAGTAGCTTCACTAGGGGTTGCGGGACGCACCGGGTGACACCATTTTTTTGGGGGTGACACAAAATATACAGTTCTAAACTTCATAGAAGAAAAAAACTTGAAGTATGATCAAATTTATAACCATGCAGAGCAGTAGCACATGGTGCCACCATGCACAGCGTAACACAAGGGTGCCACCATGCAGAGCAGTAACACATGGTGCCACCATGCAGAGCAATAGCACAGGGTACAAACATGCATAGCTGTAGCACAGGGTGCCACCATGCACAGTTGTGAGACAAGGTGCCACCATGCACAGCTGTAGCACAAGGTGCCACCATGCACAGCTGTAAAAGGGCACCATCATGTAAAGAAGCACAGAGATTTACCATGCAGATTGTCTAGAGCTTAGGTATATAAATACATAAGAAAACTGCTTCGAACAATCCTAAGTATTTTTGCGAATGTTCTAAAAAAAGGACATGTAGTCACATGGTAGGTACTTCAATAAAGAAAACTCAAAAATATTAATATAAAAGTTTAATATATTTCATTAGATAGAGCTGGCTACTAGCTGTGATACATCACTTATTATTCTATGTCTTTTAGAACAGAAGTTATGATTTTTTCAGGTCTAAAAAAGGGGGTCACTTTTACATAAGGAATATAAAAAAACCTGTGACCGAAAACTCAATGTGCTTCAGATAAAATTGCATAGTTTTTTAATTACTGAATGTATATACCTCAAATTTGCAACATAGATACTTTGATGTGTTGTCTTTCTATTCGTCTAAGTATTAATAACTAGAGTTTTAAAAATAGGCTCAAGAAAATTTTTTTATTTAGAATTTAAAGTCTGAAATAAACATTTTGTGTTTATATAACACAAACTACACAAATACAGGCCTAAATTTTAAATTGTACTTACTTTCATATAAATGGTTTGTTGTGATGTACTGCTGCTAAAGCCTTTCTCATTTTAGAAAAATTTTTGTGATAATCGAACTAGTTTTATTTACATATAATTTTTTTAATTTTTAGATATGAAAGATAAAGAGGAACTTTCAAAATTTAGAATACTTTAGTAATCAGGTGATTGTGTTATATAGATAAGAAAAATTTTCTATCCCTAGAAAAAAAATAATACTTTTTACAAATTGTAAGCCGGGTGCATTTTTCTTTTAAAATGTTCTTATTTTTGAACTAAATAAGTTATAAACCTCAATTTTCTATAATTCAACAATTACAATGAAATAATTAAAATTTAAAGGCATGGTATGATCTTGAACATTTTATTTTATTAATTAATAAATACTTTATAAAAATGAGGCTGATTGCGATGGCCGACAGCTGGCATTTTTTGCCAATTTATATATTTGGTGCTTAAGAAAAGAATACATGATTAGAATTTTCTGCAATTTTTATAAAACATATTCATGTTTCACTTAAACATTCCATATGTCATCTAAGTAATTTCTGGACATCTGTATCTGCATTAATTTCAATAACTTGCTTCCAGTCACTTGAACTGTTAGCTTGCCATTCTTCCTCACTGTTCTGACATCTATTACTGAAGCTGAAACTTTGAAATGCATACATGATTACTCTATTGTGTTTTATAAATACACTGTGTAAAACTATTGCAGTTATTTTTCTTATCAATTAGATTAAAGATAGATGGACGTTTATTATATGACTTTAATAATGGCCCGTGACAGTAGTTAGTACAAAGTCAGCATGTTATGACTTTTTATTCAGTCATCTTTGTATTTATTTAGACAAAGGACTACTAGAATTTGTTTAAAACCATGACAAGGATGTTGGATCTTGAATAATTGTTAAAGATTAATGTTGATTTTAATAAAAAATGTGTGTGAAATAACAAATAAAAAAAGTTAAATTTGGCTCTTCCTGTCTCTCGGCGTCCGCCATTTTGTTTGTTTATACTCAGTTTATAGGCCGAAAATCGTAACTTTAAACTGAAATTGAAGCATAAGTGGATTAATAAAATTACTTGGTTAAAAAAGTTATTCTTATGTTATTTGAATTTAGAATCAGAAATAAATATGTTTGAGAGAGATCGTCGCTCTCAGTTTTATATCAATAATAATGATATTTCAGTGCGGCCGCTATATAATCTTAGTAAAATATGCATCGTAATTCAAACTACTATAACTTTAAAGGAAATGACTAAATGTATTAAAATTTCTCACTTAAACAAATTAAAGGATGGGGAATTCAAAAATATATGTTTTATTTTCGTCGTAAAAATAAATAAAAAGTTATAAAATATCAACTTACCGTTAATTGCCATGTTAAAAAAAAAAACTTCCGGTACTTCCAACATATATCGATAAAAAAAAGAAAATCACAAGCAATCATCCTATTGCTTAAAAATATGCTAATGCATGTTTTCCACATAGTTTTTTCTTTAAAATGCTACAAATACACAATCACTAACCAGACAGCACAGTGGAACCATGTTTTTGTTATACTGTTCCGGGGCTGTTGAAACATTATCGGAAATAGGTTTATCGAAATACCTACACATGGTTTCACAGTTTAATGAAAGTAATACATATTTTTCTAAACTACCGTTTTTAAAGCTTAAGTATTTTAAAATATATTCTCTAAGGTCTAGTGCAGGAAAATTCGCTCGACATATGTACCATTTAGGGGGGAATGACACCCTGAATGTTTTGACCGGGTGACACCAAATCATAGTGACGCCACTGGTATGGATCAGCATTTAAAATTTAAAATCTAAAAATCTAAACAGTAGATATTATACAGAAACATAAGATACAATACAACAATAGTTGGTACAATACTGTATAGCAACAGTAGATACAAATACAGGAACAATAGATAAAATATGGCAACATAAGTTGCTTTACAGGTTAAGTTGATACAATACTTCACCAATAGGTATACACGACAATACAGAAACAGTAGATACTCTAGAGCAAATGTACTTTATACAGCAACATAAGAAACAATACAGCAAAGTAGATACAATACAGCAGAGAATTAAATACAATACAGCAGCAGTATATACAATATGGCAAAGTAAATACAAAACAGCAACATTAGATACATAACGAAACCGAAGATCAACAGTAGATACTACAAAGCAACAGTAGATACAATAAAGCAACGATATATACAAAATAAGAAACAGTAGATACAAAATAAGCAACAGTAGATGAAAATACAGCAACAGTATATAGATGCAATATAGCAACAGTAGATGCACTATAGCAACAGTAAATACATCAAAGCGACAGTGTATACAAAAACAACACAAGTATTTACAATATGGCATTATTAGATACTTTAAGCAAAAGTAGATACAATACTGCACCAATAATACACGATACAATAATAGACAGCAGATGTTTTTAGAGCAAAGACAGTAGATACAAAAAGCGACGTTAATGACAAAGACGGTACATACAATAAAGCAAAGTAGATATAATATGGCAACAGTAGATACAAGATACAATACAGAAACAGTAAATACTATACAGCATAGGCGTCGCAAGGAATTTTTCAGGGGCAAAAATTTTCAGGGGGAGCAAATTACAACTGTATGACTTGTTTTTTTAATGTAAGGGGGGGGCACCCCCCTCTTATGAGCCCATTTTATCAAAATGTCAGGGGGCAAATGCCTCCTCCCCACCCCCAATGAATACGCCCATGCTATATATGTAATAGATATTACAGAATAGTAGATACATTGCGTAACAGTTGATACCATACAGCAAAATTAAATATTATAGACAAAATATAGAAACAATGCAGCAACAATGGATATAATACGACTACAGTAGATACAATACATCAACAGTAGACACCCATATTTGCAACAGTAGATATGAAAATACAGAAACAGTAGATAATATACAACATAATAGATACAACAAAGTAACAGTACAAACTCAATGGCAACAGTAGATAATATACATCAGCAGTGGATATAACAGAGCAACAGTAATCAAATAATGTTATCTAGTAGAAGAATAAGACATGTAATTTAAAGAAGTGGGTAAGAAGAAATACTTTGGAGATTAATATATGGAAGTTAACAATTGTAGAAGGACGGGGGAGGGGGTGAGAGAAAAATTGTCTATAGGAGATTAGACAAAATAAATAATTAAAGAAGCTTCTTTGACGTAAAAAAGTAATGTCAAACATTAGAAGCTTTAATACATTATAAAAAATGCACAGATATATGAATGCCTACTTACCTAAAGTGTAGATTTTCTTTACTGGAAACTTGAAACACTTTTTTAATCGATAAAGGCGGAAAATTGAATCACTTTTTTTTTTTAAATTTTTTTTTTTTAACGCCGCCATTGCCAGCATGGTAGGGTGTAGTGTGCCTACCACACCAACATTGTTAGCGGCGCTGATGCACGTCTGCCATGCCTACAGAGCGGCGGAGTGAGTGTGCCCGCTATCTCATCTGCGGGGATGGCAGAAAGATGGGTTTTAATCCTTACCCAAACCGGCCAGACCAGCAGGGTGTGTGTACTGCCGGTCGGCCAGAATGGCAGAAAGGGGTTTTCCTGCCACTCGGATGAAGGGGAGGGTGTGGCGCAGCACATGCCCTCAGCCGGAAATGGCAAGCTGCGCAGGTGTGCTTGAGTGGGACGGAGTGGAAGGGTGTTGTGTGCCGACCACATCCGTCACCACCGCCAGCTGTAGCTGTGAATACTGCGGTCTCGGATAGTCCTCATTGACCACAGTACCACACCCTCGCAAGCAATGTTTTTTTTTTTTCCTGACTAGAGAACCCCTATGATCCATCCCCCCGTGGATCATGGTATGTCTCAGACCAGGAAGGAGAGATCACAAAATATCATGCAAATTATTTTGTGATACTCTCCGAAACATTGAATCACTTAGTAAGGTAGTTTCAAAATGTTCGCTTTAAAATTATATTTTTATACTATTTTATAGTCAACGGAATTTCCTTAACCGGCCAACTGGCAACTGTTTCTTTTATGTCGTAATAAGATCAAACAGTATAACGCAAGAACGTTTCTTTCGCACAGTAGTGAAACCGTGAAATTCTCACTATGTATCCAATTCTTTACCCGCTTTGTTGTTCGCAAAAAGGAAAAACGGCGATAGGGCGGGGAGGAGTTAGTGAAAAAGGGGGAGTAACTAGAGGTCAGATTTGTTCTTCAGCATTCGATTGAACATCACCTTAACACTCTTGATGAGTTAACATAATCAAATTAATAGATTTACATTCATGCATAGAAATATATGGATACATTTTAACTGTTACTTTACTTTTATATTTCAAAGAGGTTTTAATAATCAGATTGTATCTAAATTAGTTTGAAAAGTTTGTATCGTAATGGATAAATAAATCATATTTATGTTACACTGTGCGATTTAATACAGTGGTCCCCAACCTGGGCTGTGGTCGGTACAAATCTATAAAAAAAAATTACTGGACCGAACAAGAAATGTTAAATTAATATCCATATTAATATTGTGGTGTATTTCCTTCGAAATTGTGCGACTATCTATGGAAGAGAGGCTAGCAATGATTTAATAGACACAAAATTATAGTGAATACTATTGTTTATATTAATTTTCAATAATATTATTCTTCAGATATATATTGCATATATAAAATTTGAGAAAGAACTTTTTAAAATAGAATGCGCGAAGAAAGGGGGGGGAACTTTGAAAAAAAAAATGGTCAGGTGGGGTGCGATGGGGCGGGAAGACAGAAATATACCATCGAATTGTCAAAGCCAGTTGTCAGTTGTGTGTGTGTGGGGGGGGGCGATGAGCTGGGAAGACAGGAATGTATTATCGAAATGTCAGAAGCTCCAGTAGTGGTCAGGGTAACCACTTTATTAAGAGGTGGGGGGGGGGGGCTTGGCGGACGTGGATGAACACTGAGCTAAACCTCAAAGAGCGTGCCGACCAGTGACGAACCCGACAGTACGTCACTCACAATGCATTACTACCATCTTTCTTCTCTATACTCTACGTAAGGTATACACAATAGATTTATTAAAAAATAAACATACTTTTGTAGATGCTGGATTGTTTTTTCATTAAAGTTGTTGTGATAAAGATTTCCTCAAACGATAATGCCAAATTGTCACAGCAAACAACATTTATAATTAGTAACCATTTCACCAATTAAAGGAAATAAATGTCCATCTTCTATAACACGTCGAAACGATTTACAATTGCATCAGTAGAAATATATTTCTCTTTATATATAGAACAATATTAATACTAAAAGTAAGTGCAAATAAATATTTTGTTTCTTTTTTCATGAAGGCGATAGCAATATTGCCACCTGAGCAACTTAAATAGCCTAGACACTGATCAGCTAATGACACATATTTATTCTATTATAATCGAGTGAGTTCTGTTTAATAGCTTATAACAAATTCACTTCTTACACAGTATGATTCTAGCGAGTTAAATTAATAATCGAATATCATGGTGTTTTTTCATACTACTTTTAATTACTAAGTTAAAAGTACACCAATAGATATTAAAAACATATCAGATGACCAATAAAACATATCGAAAACAAAATGTATTCATTCGAATAATGTACTGTCTGTTAAAGCTAATACCAAGTTAAATTTTAAATTATAAAACTTATAGATTGTATCACTATTGTGGATTTTGGAATATTCAAATGCTCATAGCATATTGACTTATAACACTTATTGATTCAGTCACTCAATTTGATCTACATATGTGATACAAATTTTGAAAAAGTTAACCGATCATGAAAATATGATCCACAATCAACTCATGTCACCTAAACTTCCTAAGCGATTTATGTTTCGGCTGTTCGCCTTGATCGTAAATCACTTGAATAGGATGGGAGAGGATTCTAGCAATTCTAGGATACAGTAAACCTAACATGTGGTCTAAGCCTAGCAGCCTCGTAGCGTAAAATTCTACAGCAGGGCCAGGCATTCTGGCAGGGGCCAGGCATTAGCAGGGGGCAGGTAATACATTTTACTATGTAGAACAAATAAGCGAAAAGGGGGCCAGACAAAATGCGGGGGCCGGACCCTTCCCCCGCACGCTACGGGCACAAGCCTAGTAATGTCGCACAGTTTGCCCCCGTCTATACTATAACCTGGTCAGCCACTTGGCCACGATTTATTTATATTTTCAAGGGCAACAAAAAAAAAAGCAACAGTTTATTGCTACAAACATTGCACAAATATTAATACTACTAAGTAGTTGTTGTGTGCCAGTGTGTCTGTGAGTACCCCGCAACCGATGGTTTACGTAAAATTAGAGGAATGTTTGTTTTATTGAAACATAAAAGTTGATTTTTGGTAGTGGGAGGGATGCGAATCCGACATACAGTTATAAAGTTTAGTACACAGAAATTAACAGTTGTTTTTAGACGCTTTTTTTAAACAGAAATGTAAAAGTTCTCGTGAAACTATTGGTCAGAAAGATTTAAGTAGTTGTAACATTTTTCTTTAAATCCCTGTTATTACTCGATCTTTTTTTATATTATTTATGAGTTGATACTAAAAAATCTTTGTTTAGATAATCCTTTTTTTATCTAACAAAAAGCCAGTCATTGGTCACTGATTTGATGTTAAAAAACGGTGCCCAGTGTAGGGGTGGGTAGGAGATAGATAATGAGCCAGATAGAAAAATAGAAGCTAGCGCAGAGTTCAGTGGGTGGGGGGGAAGGAATGTACACTGATGTGTCAAAAGCCAAGTCTTTGTAGGGTGTAATTAAACACGATGGTCAAGGTAGCAAGTGAGTGTGTGTAGCCGTGGGGGAGGGGTAGTAAATGGCGAACGTACCAAGCTACCCGTGTGGGTCATTAGCATTTATTGCCTCTGGCTATTTGGGGAAAGAAGGGTCGTGGGGGGGGTCGAAAAGCCGCAAACGAGGATTTAAGTCTTTACTATCTATTAAGTACGTCTCGCATTTAATTGCCACTAACCATTACGACATTGGAATTTTCTTTCAGATGAAAATACTTTGGTAAAGATGGTTATTTCTTAATAGTGAGTCTATCATAAAAAAGTCAGTTAACACAGGGGTGGGCAAACTACGGCCCGTGGGCCACATGCGGCCAAATCAGAGTATATTATACGGCCCGTATGCTTGTACATATTGCGATCCTATGTCGAAGTTAATTTTCTTTTTTTTTACAGTTTTCGCTTTATTTTTGAAGTTTTTATCCCGACTATTTGATTCGAATCTAGGGATATTAAATCGATTTTATGGATTCAGAATGTGAAAAGTGATTACTAGACATTAAATCATTAATTGTTAACACCCTTATTCGAAACTGCTTTTCCCGCTCAAATGTAATAGGCTTTTTGTTTACAATTTACATTTTGAAAGATTTTGTAAAAAATGTAATCTAAAAGCGAATAGACGTTGATTCCAACCGCAGGGGCTGCCAAAAAAAAAGAAAGATTGAGGGCGATTGTCATGTTTTTAATGGCGTTTGGACGCTAAATACTTCACCAGCGTTGGGAGCGAAAGTAGTCTGCTTGCTTACTTCACTGCCTTGAGATTCTTTAGTATGCTTTTATCATCTGTTGTAAGTCCACAATAAACGATTGTTTCACATATTTAACATATACTATTTTTTTGATTTTTGGACAATTACACTACGAAACATAACCCCAGCTGACGAAACCCACAACGGACGAACCCTCAAAATATGAAAATCGATTTTGAATCAATATTATTAATACTTCTATAAATGCAAAGTTGACCATGGGCTAAGGGAAATGTTTGTCGATAGAATCATGTCTGTTAACACAGTCTATCAATAGGCATGTTTCTATGCTGTTTTACGTAAATAAAAGGGATTGGCTTTTGTCACTGTGGTTGTTAAGCTGTTGTTTTACCGTTTGTTACAAAATGTATGTTTGACATGAGAATTAAAAGGTAGAATAAGAATACGGTCAGTCTTGACCTTGGGCTAAAACCTTTAATTTTTGTTTGTTTTACCTGGTAAGATAAGCTGCCTGCTGATGTAAAGCTAACAATTGATTATCTTTTGACTACTGCGGCTGGAAGGGCTAATGCAGCTTACTGGGACACTGAAAAAAAAAAATTCACTTCAAAATACGTAAGGTAAAACAAACAGCATACGAACCTCTGTGGTCGAAATCCAATCCTTTATTTAGGTAAAAAAAACACGAACATGTCTATTGATGTACTGTGTTGTTGACAAATATTGCCCGTAGCCCATGGTCAAGATTATTTATATAGAAGTATCAATAATATCGAATTAAATCAGATCTTAATATTTTGGGGTTTGTCCGCTGGTGTTTATGTCGGCTTGGGCTTTAGTCTTACACTCGTTTTTTTTTTGTTAGGATTTTGTCCGGATACCAGATGATTGCCATTTCGACGTGAAATTTCTGACAAAAATGGCAGACTGATACACCTGTTATGAAATTTCAAAAATATAATAGCTACTGGTAATCTAAATCATTGTTTTTTTATCTACCAATCATTGATGTCATTTCCCAAAAAATGAAATTTATTGACGTCAAAAAATTATCCTTATTCCCCCCCCCCCCTCCGATTCTCCATGTCAACAATTATCAAACTTTTTCATACCCCCTTACCCTCTTTAAGCTGTTGAAGAAATTAATGCTTTGAACCCTTATATCTTTTCTTTGATAAACACGTTGCGAATTAATGATGTATGCACTTGGTCAAAGTGAAGCTGGGACTATAATTGCACTATTGTAACTGTCAATCACATAGCTTATAAATAAAATATCTTGAGTCACGTCAGATAGAATACACTAATTAATTATGTTACTATTAGAACTAGTCCACACAAACATTGTACAACTTTGGTCAATTAGCTTTCTATTCTTTCATTTGCATGTGTGTATATGTACTTTTTTTATGGCTGTGTCGTTATGTGTGTTTAATAAAGATTTTTTTAATTATGAAAAGCATTCTTTATATTTATTATCAATAAAATTCAATGCGTAAGTAGTACTATTTATCTAGTTGAAATAAAATTAACCTTAACTATAAGGCTGTGGAGATAAAATTCAAGCCGGCTGACCTTCAGCTTGAAAGATTTGGTGTGAAATTTAGCACCGACTTTTAACATCTGGAAATGTCCTCCTTCTTCACCTCTCCCACTCTTTACACCTCTGCTTTTTATCTACCCAACACATCCTTCTTATTATATATATATATATATATATATATATATATATATATATATATATATATATATATATATATACTACCATATTCAGAAGAGAATTTAATTATTGTGATGCAGAAGGAAGTTAACGTTTGCACTATACTATGAACTTTTTTTATTTCATAACTGCAATTATGGAATGTCTTTGTTATATTTATATATTACCTAAAATGATTCTAGGAAGTTACAAAAGAATACATTAATGCAACATTGTAGTTTAGTTACTGTCTTAAGTGTTCGGCTTTTCTATCAAACATTGTACTGCTACATTTAACTGACAAAAAGCCAACAAAATACAAAATACTCGGTCAAAAATAATTCATCTTTAACTGGAATAAGCTTAAATGTTAGCTTTTAAAGATATGAAAATGGTTCCTATTATAAAATTCACTGAATTTTCCTATAAGAATTGAATAACACTCACCAATAATTTATCTCGACCAATCGTATTAACAGCAAATCATCGTTTAGATAGCCGTTAATAAGAAACTTACTTTTTCCACGCCCATGCCATATGTGACCAATGAACGACGTAGGCTACGCGTGGCAGGTGTAGGCAAAAAAGATCTATCAGTCACGCAAACATGAACCCAGTGAAATTAAGGTCAACTTTTGGTGGTTTTAAGTTGGAATGTATAGGAAAGTAAAGTTGAACTAATTCTATCACAAAAAAATGACCAATTACTCAATTAAGATTGTGATATAACAAAAAATAATATATCCAAACTACAAAGAATAAGAGATGCATGCGTATTTACTTAAGTTTGTTGTAGAAACTCATTTGAAAAATATATAATAAGATGCCACGGCACATGTATGGTGTTTTATTATTATTTTATTTAAATACTTACGTATAATTTTTAAAAAATCTGTTTGTTTTCTTTATAATGAAAATTATATTCATAGAAAATGTTTAAAATATAAATGTTTTACGTTTACTAACAGGTATTTGAAAATGCACATATACATTTTTTTACCTTTCGTTACTTGAGGGACACTAGCTATATATCCCGTAAACTGCGATACATGCCTAAAAATCAGTTAAATCATTTAAAAAAATTATCCCTTAAAGTTTTCCACCTAAAATTATATCAACAGATGTAGAAAAGCTACTTACATGATAAAGCCGAAATAATTTTTTGTTTTTTAATAAATAGAAAAAAAAAGGATAAAAATGAATTCGGCAGAAAAACGGGTTGTAATCCTAGCTGAAAACGTATATCTTGAATAAAACTATAAAAATGGGGTAAAAATGTAAAAATGAAGTGTAGTATTTTAATACATAATACAATTTAAATTGTATGAAGAATTTTAAAAAAATCTATGGCAGGAATTAAAAGAGATTAGGTTTTGAACAAATGTCCCTCAACTAACCATTTTTCGGACCTTTCAGATATATAGTATTTTTTAAAACACTCATAAAATCATTTTCTGATGATAAAATCGATTGATTTTTTTTAAAATAACAATTAGAAGGATATACTTTATAATTTGCATGACTTATTTTTTTATTCTAATGTTTAATTTGTTGAGAAATAAGCAATGTCATTCGGGGGACGCGTATGTGTCCACCTTTTTTAACTAGTCTGAAAAATGGTCAGTCGGGGAACTTTTTGTCCAGCAAAGTCGGGAATAGGAATATATATATATATATATATATATATATATATATATATATATATATATATACATAACAGTATTTTTAAATTAATATACTTAATAATTAAGTGGTAAGTAAATCGCCAGGTCATTTTCAAATTATTTCTATTTACAGGGAGAGATCACCGACTTAAAAAACCCAGTAATATATATGCTGAAGATTTTAAAGGGCGACAAACGAGTTATTTTTTTTAGTCGGTAAGAAATAAATAATATTAATCTCTCTGAACAACATTTCTCAAAATACATAAGCAAGATACCAAGCTCTTATATAACGTGACATGACTGGCCTATGTGCCTACCGGGTGCAAACAAATTGATGTCGCTCACCCCTCCCCCTGAAGAAAATAATCGTCCCTGAACTTCCCCAATGGCGTCACTAGGGTGCGGGCCGCACCGGATGACACTATTTTAGAGGTGACACCAAAATGAACAATTCTAAATTTGTTAGCCCAAAAAAAAATCTTATAACCGATCACTAGTTCTTAACATGAGCAGTGTGTGAAATCCCTGTAGGATGAGATGAAATCTCTTAAGATCCTATAAACCACTAATGGGAAGGTTTTATGTTGCTCTTCTTTCATCCCCACCAAAGCCGATAGTGCAAGAGCCACAGAGGCGTATCTAGGGTGGGGTGAGAGTCAAAATCGGAAGTCCCGCCGGGCCCCAGCTTGAGGAGACCCTCAAAATTATTTTTTAAATTAAATATTAAGTACATAATCTCATGTCATGGTATCGAACGTCAAAATGCATAGGCCTTTAAAGAGGACAAGCCCAGGGGCTCCCAAATCCCTATGTTGGACACTAACTTTACAATAGTCTATCTTCATGCAAAAGGCTTTGCAGGGGTACAGCCTAGTAATAAGTAATGACACTCCATGCAATATCCGAGAGTTTTATCACATCAAATAGGGTTTCGTAGTTTTTAGTAACACATGTTCAACATGAAAAAGTTCTAGTTAGTACTCTATAAGACTTAGTCTTTCCATACACATCCTTCTCCTACTTAAAATATTTAGTTTAGACTTCATTCAGTAGACAATTGTGTTGTTTAATATTGCGATGTAATGTATACAAATGGCATAAGAAAAGTATAACTGCTTACACAATTGCATACATTTATTATTGATAACCTTTATTTAGTTTGAAATATTTTCTTCAATGTAAGATTTGTAGCTGTCCATCAAAGGTTTCCCCTGGGTGATTAGCAATCAGTGCACCATAGTACGGCGCGTCCTGTGTATACACGTCATTTTGTTTTTAATGGATGACTCAGCGGCGCTTTGGAAGTAACGCGACTAGCAGGTTGTGGACTTCGTGTTCTAATCCATCTAGTCTAACACCGCCATAGACACTTCACAAGTGTCTATATTGGAAATTTAAAAAAATGTCCTACCAAAATTGATATATAAGGTCTGAAGATAAGCATTAGATCGTTATATTCAATTGAATAATAAGTCTTTATAAGTAAAACATATACAATAAACAGCTTTTAATTTTTAGTAAACTTTTCTAAAAAGACCATTTTCTGAACTAGGTAATCCAGAAACTATAATAAAATATTCAGCATACATCCAGAGACTGGAATAGTTAATACAACTGGTTTGGATGTATTCAACAGTCACCAGGCATTCTACATGGTCGTCCAGGTCATAGTATGTCAATTGTAAATATCTTTATGCCATATATTTGTTATTATAAATGACTGGAAGAACGAGCATAGTCTGAAAACTATTGGAAAAATGATTTTTGATTTGAAACTCATAGAAATTAGAATTTTGAGTTCTGTTTTCTTTCTTTTTTAGAAAATGTAATTTAGTAGTTTGTAGCAAAGATAAATGCATTAGTTCTATTTGAAACATAGTAGCGAAATACGGCATGTAGTGAAATGGACTTTGCTCATTGTTTTCTTGAAAATAACATAAAGTGTAAAATAAAAAGGATTATTCTATATTAGAGGAGATCGAAGTACGTTTTTAAATACATTTTACTAAATTATTTTTTTAAGTTGAATCTGAATATGTTTTTGTTTCTATATAATATCACGTTCATTTTTTTGTAACGAATAGCATGCATATAGACTTAATAAAGGAGTCTATTGACCAGGTCTATGCTACTGAATCAAAAGTATCACCGAGGCGTTTTTAGTATCGCGAAGCTTTCATTCCAGAGATATGATATTAAAAATAATTAACTTTCTATAGATATAATTTTTATTTATATTGTTACTTGGTTTCAGTATTTTATTTGGTTTTATTAAAAGTTTCACTACGTTGTTATTTGAACTGTGGAGATTAAATCCTATGTAAGAAAAAAAAAACCTCCCAATCTTGGAATGGAAACAGGTGTCTGTTCGACATAAAAATGTTGAGTTTCTTTACTGAATTCATATATTTATACAGTAACAAATAACATATCTTTTATACAGTGTGGGGAGTTTTCTGGGCTACCACCATTTTCGGGGTTATTTGGGGGGGGGGGGTCATTTGTTGTGAACCTGCAAATGATTTTTTAAGTTTCGGCTAGATGACATAATTTTTCGGCTAGCGGATTAGCCGAATTACCGTAAATTGAGTCAATAAATTCAATTGCGAAAGCTGATTTTCTTCAGATTACGAAATAATTGGCTAAAATTCGGCTGACAATAATAGTTGATAAAACTTCGGCAAAAAAGCAACCTTTTTGCTCTTGGGGAAAAATTTAGCATTATTTAGCAACCAAATGTGTGATTTTATATTGCTGTCCTGCTAATACAGTGCATTAATGCATTCCCTCTATTCAGTTCTGCCACTCAATACCTACTTAAGCACTTAAAATATCAATTTATAACTGTCATGAATAAAACAAACGCGCGATATAATTTATCAGATGTTAGACTTGATCGTTTGCTGTTCATTATCAAACTAGTAACCAAAAACATGCACTCCACAAGTACAGATGATGCTGATGATGATAGGTGAAGACGAGCCAGTTGAGTAAGTTGTGGATACGAGAATGATGCAGCACTGCTACGCCGAAAGCAAGGTTTCATCGAAACTGAACAACAGGCGCCGTAAAATAGTTTGCAATTTCCACTGCCATCACAAATAAATGTTCAAAAATCAAAACACAACAGTACTAGCTGCTAGTTTATAAAACATTTCATTATAGTACACAGTATATGTATTTAAAAATATTTCACTACAAACTGACTGGTCTATTGAGAGCAAAATAAAACGAAAACTGTTTCAATGCCATAATTAACGAAGAATACCTTATTAGTACAATAGTCTGGTGACTGTAGTTACTCATTCATCAGCTCCATTAGCAATCACTTACATCGGGTTTCTTCAGAAAAATGTTTCACTGACTAGCTGCGAATGCGATACATCAGCTTTAGACATAGCATGATGAATCCACGGGCCATTGCTGACTGTATTGCATTCTCCAGAATTATGGTTGCTTCTGACTGTGGAATCAATGATTTGAAATTTGGATCAAGCAGCTGATGCAGCTTAATGTGATCATTTATAGAAATCGATGGTCAAGCTGGTTGAGAACTGACAACTTGATAGTTCGTATTTTGTCATCATCAGCATTTGATGCAGTGCAGATCTTTCTTATGTGCCTTATCACTAGTGGAATAGTTGATAAAGTTGACATTGTAAAGTTGAAGAGATCAGTTAGGTCTTGAAATGGTTTCAGAAAGGTAACGAGTTCACTTAAAAATTCAATTTTATCTTCATGAAGATAAATATCAACTCGACAATACGCTTGAGAGTATTTTGAACCTCTCTTTTCAAGTCAAGTATAGACTGAATCAACAGCAGTGGTGAATTCCAACGCTTGGACATGATGTCTTCACTGACTTATGATTGTGTCTATGACTGTCAACGATGGCGTTAGTACTGCTCTCATAGGCATCCACTATTGATGCACTGAACTGATCGTCTACAAGAACCAATTCACACACTGTCGACATGCCTTCTTCTAGGGTCTTTATCACTTCTTTATCCTCTGTGAATGCTGCATCGTCTTCTCTGATTGCGGTCTTCTAATGAAGTGCAGTAACAATGTTGCGGCACTTTTGCAATATCTGCAGAACGTCTTCATTTTTATTGATGTTGTCGGTAGTAAGCAGAAGGTGCAATGCGTGTGCTGTACAGTGCTGATTAGAGTCAACCTTCAAAAGCTTTGAAGTCTTTATCATATTTGCAGGACCATCATGGCAGCTAAATATGAACAGCATTTTGTGATCAACAGAAAAGCTTTCAAGACAGAACATACATGATCAGCAAGGTTATGTGCAGAAAGAGTAAGTCATGCGTGACGGCATATTGTGACAACTTTATGGTCTAAATAGGAGGCCCTGGTGCTAAGATAGTTGATAGCCCGGTAGCGATCGGTCCATCCATCAAACATCAGACAAAGTGAATTTACTTCAGCCACTTTAGTTTTGACTGCTGACCTGACGGCTTGGTAAACATCGTCCAGGGCTTTTCCAGCAAGTGTTATTGGTGCTGATATGTTGAGAGATGGGCAATTAATTTTGAAGAAATCAACAAAACCATCTTTAGCCACATTTTCAAAGGCAAGCAAGTCTCTGCAGAACCAGATAATAATATCTCATGTTATCTCATGACTTGATTTCGCTTGACATTGACTGCTACCTTCTTCATACTTACGGAAATATCCCAAAATTTTATTTGACTTTCTTCACTTTGTACGGACACTTTGTGCTTGACACTTAAGTGAAAATTCATATTGCCACTTGATGTTGTTCTGGCAAAATTTGTTAATTTTGAAATGTGACCCTTCTCACCCATTAATTGCTGAGCAGTGAGACACAGTTGACAACAATAAAATCGATCTTCATCATCATTTCTTCCATCAGCAGAAAACAGGCCACCAAAGTATCTCCAGCATTGCGCATTGGAATTTCCATGTTGGCTAGGCGGTTTAGGTTTACTTGCAGATTTTTTTAATGTACTGCCTCTCTTCCCGGTTTAGAAGACATTTGCTGACATTTGAGTTCAACTAAAATCATCAAATATATTTTTAACATTAGAAATGTTATTTAACATAAAATTCATCAGTTATTGACTAAAAACTGGAATCTATTTAGTGTTAGTTGAAACAATTTATTTAGCTTTTTTAGGCTTACCTTTTTTAGAAGATCGTTGAGCCATAAATGAGCTATAAATCGTATATTACGACAAAGATTAGCTAAAACTTTATTTTATTTATTTGTATTTTAATTATTATTTAATAAATTAAGACTGTAAGAAAAAGAAGGATGATGACAAGAAGACTTATTTGTCGCCATTATATTGGGTTTGGAGAAGATAATTCTGAATAGTTTTTGTCAAGCTTCCGGCGATAGTTAATCTAACGGCGGACAAAATACGGCGGCTAATGCAGTGCTCCGCATACTTTTCAGCGGATTTACGGCGGATGAAAATTCGGCGGCGTAGCCGGCGTGCGGCGCCGGTTGGGGGTCTGGTTAATGGTATATCATAGTCGTGACCTTCCCTCTATATTTCTCACTTTTCATTAGTCAGAATTGTTAATTTATACTTTAATTTTACGCAATAACAACAAAATTTCTATGAAGAAATTATTATATAAATTACCTCTTTACAATGCACTATTCATGTCAATGAGAATATATAATATGAAAGATGATGGTGACCGATTGATAAATATAACATAATTCACAAACATTATACAACCGACAAGCATAAAGATGGAGTTATAACTGACTATTGACGAAATAAAAATTCGGATCAACGGTACAGATTTCATACAAATTTAGAATCCGGAAAATATAGATAATACAGCCTTTTAAGCCTACCTGCCCTTCGAAAAAATGTGCCAACATTTTCTAGTTAAAAAGTTCATATATTAACATTAAGTAATTTGAATTATGTGAAAATATTGAAGAAAAAAACAATTTAATCTACTTATACTATGTTAAAAATCAACATATTTTAAGTACATATCTGTCACAATAGGTATATGACTAAAGAGTTTTTTTCATTATTTTTTATTCCCCATATTGCCACAAGTGGATATTTATCATATCTGTGCAAAAAAATCAATAACAACCCTCAACTGTTAAAAAGGTTACCCTCCACACGCCCAGTAAATCGTATGTCATACCCACATTTAGTATTTTAACTTTAATTTTGTTCTTGGTTGGCAACTATTATATGCATAATTAGTTTTTGTGTCATTTCTGGATTGTCTCAGAGCAGTTCTGTCAAAAATGCTCCAGCTTCCGAGACGAGCAAGAGAATTTGGTCTTCAAATCTAATGCATTTCCGAAAAGGCATTAAATCACCAAAGACTGTTGACAGTCTTGTTCAAATGCGAAAAAATCCAATGGAACTACATATCGTGATCAGATGATATAAAACAATTGCTTCTGATGTAAAAAGCAGAAAAGACATGATCATACAATGTTGTTAAGAAGTTTGAAAGACATAGTCGAAGTCCTGGAAACTATGATTTCGCAGCGATGTTTAATGTAAGAGATGAGAAAGAAAGTGGTTGTGCCCAGAAGACAGAGAGTTCTATGTACTTCAGATTTCAACAAATGGAAATGTAGGCTACTGTACCTCAGAACATTCACAAAAGATTCACCCTAGGAAAAAATTACTTAAAGGAAAGTGCCAGTCACAGAAAGCTTTATTGAAGAAAGTCTTGAATCAAGTATCTTACCAAATTTGGATACAGAAGAATATGTGAATAAAGAAGATTTTGTGAGGAAGAACAGTGTTCCAGTATTAGTAAAGATAATGAGAAACCATTTAAGTCTAAAAGACAAAAAAACCTCTTTTTCAGTGCGTTTAGTGGCTGCAGCTAAATTGAGTACAAGGAAGGTTCAAAAAGTCGGGAACTGGAGTTTGCAATCTACTCCAACTCAAAGCAGCTTCTACACAGGTCTAATAAAAAGAAGGAGAAAAACTACAAAGTAATTTCAAGGAAAACTTTAAAAAAGTACACTGGTGCTTACACTTTGATGGATTGACCTTACAAAATAAAGCATAAGAGGTTGTCGTTATAAAGTGAAATCAAACGAGGTCAGACTCGCTGTTCTTCAGCAGACAAATGCAAAAGGGGAGACAGTGAAAAAAAAAACTTCTTCTTTCTTTCTTTTTTGACTCTACAGCCCATTTAGGGCCATGGCCTGCCAAACTGCTTTTTCTCGGAATTCTCCACTTTTCCCGAATTAAAACTATACTCAATGAATAAAAATGATTGTCTTTTGACTCAACTGCAGCAGCTTCTTGAAGAAGAATGGTGCAGTCACACTGTTACACAAACACTTTCAAGATGTTGGATTAGAAAAAAGCTGTATACATTGGATGGTAACCCCACATACTAGATACAGTATTGAAACACAGTTATGAATTATCATTTTGATACATCAACAACTTCACCAAACATCAGCTACTCATTTGTTTCATGTGAAAATTATGAACAACTTAAAACACATCATTTGATAATTCTGGGCACCACTAAAGAAATCAGAACAAGAGTGCTTGCGATATGACATGGCTTTAGCATAATGCTACAGGATTTTCAAAACTAGAGGAATCTTCCCAAAAGTCAATTTTCAATCACTTTCAAAAATCAGTTATGAGATGGAATTCAAGGGCAACTTATTGTTTGTCATCATTCGTTCTGAAGAGTATCTTCAAACAGCTAAAACCTTGATTTCATCAGTGGTACGTGGGCTGACATCTGGTTCTCTGCCCAGTGCTTCAATACTACTAGCTTTGATAATTTATCATACGCTTGTAAGCAGCATACAAAGACTTTGAAGGCAACAAAAGCATTGGGTCCCACAGATTAAACTTCTATACCAATGCAGCGTTCTAATATCTGTGCAGAGCGTGCAATTAAAGTGATGCATGATTTACTTTCAACTTTGCAATTCCATTGAAAAATTGAACATTAAATTTCTTTTAACTAATGCACAATAGAAATGTACATTGTAACAATTATCAATACTATTCTTATGTAATTTTTATTTGTAATGGTTAAACCTTTATCAAAATTTTTGAAAATGTGTATGTTCTAAAATGTTTGTGTCGATTGGAGGGTGAACTCTTTGTATGCAAAACAAAAATTACCCATATTTTCTTTATTTGTGATACAAATCTCCACCAAATATGATATGTGGATATAGGCTTATATTTTAGTCATACCCTAATGTACAACTATGGCCATCAAAAAGTCAATATTCATTACATATACAATCCATCTTATCAATAGGCTTTGCAGGGGTACAGCTAGTTATAATATAATTACAAATGTGTGTATGTAATATTACATCACAATACTCAATATAATCATCCAATATCACTTATTTTTACTTCACTTCATGTGTATAATGATCTATTACATTATATGAATATTCATTAATTAAACATTGATATATTTTTGAACTATTAAAACAATTCTCTTTAATACAATATCTCAAATTTTTTCAGTATTAATCATTACCATACAAGTACATTTCTTAGATCAAACAATTTTGAATCATCGATGTAATAAATCTAATTATCAGTAACAAATTATGAATGCATTTTATAGCAATGTCTTGATGTGTCAAACACACAAAAAAACAAATTCAAACTTGTGATTCAATATCTTTTTTTTTTTTTAATTCAACATAAATTTTATTATGTGACTCAATATTACCAAATATAAGTGTATACTGTTACAATGTCTTTATGTTAGACAAAAAAAATTCAATCAAGTAACTAATCATTTATTAATGATGAAATAAGTGTCCCTTCTTTTATAAACTCTTTATATGTTAACTATCCTTAAATAATCTAATAATTTGCTTTGTCAGGTCATTATTGATATAAAATCTTTCTTTTACATACAATACTTCTACCGATAACCTAAAAATTACATGTTAAATTACCTCTACTATGATGACCACTTATAGTTTAGCTCCACTCGTCGATTCTTTTATAACTCAATCACTTTGTCATTAGAAGTATTTTCCCCCTTTATCTTTAAGAAAAGTGAATTTTTCATTGACATCAGTGGCATCCATTTATTCTGATATTGGTATATATCTTAGGTCAGAAAACGCCATGTCGACTGAAGAACTTTCACAAGAATCGCTAAGTTAATTACAAAGTTTGGCAATTTATGTTTTAAATCAATTACTGGATTTATAATTTTCTTTTGAATATAATTGCTACGTTTCACATTAAAATATTCTAGATGTTGTGAGATTACCAAATATTTTTTTCTGTGTATTGTAAATCTTCACGTTTAATACCCATCCTCTGTTTTTTCCGCTTTTTCATTTAATTTTTGAAAAAAAAAATTAAGAAAAGTCACTATAGTAATTTTGTTAAATTAACTTATGTAGCTTTTACGTGGTGAATTTTTATTTTCACTAGCCGTCCCGCGTCGTAACATACGCCGCCTTATCAATCAATATAATTACTGTAATTATTTTTTTTTTAAATAAGCAATCAAACAAAATAACAGGCTGACATACATGGTATGCAAAGTTGAACTTTGACCTATCATGTGCAGACTTTATGGTCACTATCTGGTACCTTCCAGCAACTCTTTTTTTATTTGGTTGTTTACAGATTTTTGAATTAATTCTCTGTGTGACTTGATTCTCAATGTGCCAGACTGAATTCTCTTTATTGGTTTTATATATTAATGCCTTTTTTGTAAGATTAAGGATTTTTATAATTGTAATCTTTTTCATCCAGCTTCTAACAAACATATTTCCGGGTGGTGGGTGTTTTAATTATTTTGGTTCGCTTTGTGTCTGCTTCAATTCACCCCCTTCGCTTACCCCATTACACTATAGTGTTATTTGATATAAAAATCTTTTTATTCAAGTCATGACAGTCTCTGCTTTTGTATTTTTTAGACTTGCATAAAACAGAATAAGATTATTTTCGTCTAACCTTCATCCTACAGTACCTACACTATTCAGAACACACATAATTGTATTATTAAATGTGGTTTTTTTGTTGACATTATAACGTTATTTTAAGTACAGCGACCTCATTTCTGGATGCAGAATTTACCGCGACGGGGATAAATGAAATAGTTTCGTACTTAGAGCACATAAAAACATGATTACGACCTGCTGTGATCCACTTTGACCCACTTTAACACCTCCCCCCCCTCATTTTCCGCTGGTGTTGTCTGTGATCGGGAATTCCACAATCTATAAATAGTCCTACGTCTTGCGTCTTTTCTTGATGTTGTATGAAATATATATATAGAGATATTTGCTGTTGCACTTTCCAGCGCGTAATAGATTTGGCTTGTTTACTAGCCCAATTACTTCAGAGAACGACAGTACAGCTGAAAGTTCTCAGCGTCTTATTAGATCAAAGTAGTAAACTTTTGACAATTGAGATCTACCTATATTGCCAACACATCAAATATGTTGCTACCTTTAAATCGAAGCTTTTTAATCGAATAGTAAAAAAAGCACCCCAACCATATATCTAATACAAATTATAAATCCAGAATGACCGATTTAAAACATAAGTTGCCAAACTTTGTAATTAAAATTTTAGCAATTCTTGCGAAAATTCTTCAGTCGAAAGGTCGTTTACTGATCTAAGAGATATACGTAATAGCAAAATAGCTAATATCAGAACAGAGTAACTGGATGTCATTGATGTCAATGAAATATTCATTTTTCTCGAAATAGTGGGGAAAATACTTTCAATGACAAAGTGATAGAGTTATTCATACAAAAGAATCTGACGAATAGAGCTAAACTATAAATAGTCGTCATAGTAGAGGTAATTTAACGTGTAATTATTAGGTTATTGGTAGAAGTATTGTACGTAAAGAAAGTTTTATATCAATAATGACCAGTAACACCCTTGCAAAAGTCACGCCTCGTCCCTGAGCTATACGTATTCTAATATCCAGGGGTTTTGAGTTCAATCATTTCTCTGAATTAGCTGCATAGAAATTAGCAGCAAAATAACCACAATTATAAAGCAGAGATAATTATATTTCATTTATAAATCATCAATCTGGATTATCACTTGATTATTTAATGCATTAAATGGGTTTAATAAGCCAATCCAAATTGATTATAAATTTCACTGGCTTACAATCGTTGCATAATGCTGGTAATTTCAATTTATTTATATGGCTTCAGCGCGACGGTTATGCAGGAATAATAATCATGACTTTTCTGCTACATCTGCGGAGAATACGCGCTGTCAGCGGACAGGAAGAACATCACAAGATTTGTGAAGCACGCCTACCAGGCTTACTTTATAGTCAAGCTGGGTGACCAAGATAAGTACTGGGCACCCCACACGGTGTGCAACACGTGCGTGGAATACATCCGGCGTTGGACGAAGGGCGCGAAAAATTCACTGAAGTTTGGGATTCCTATGGTTTTGGAGGAGCCATTTGACCATGCATCGGTTTTCCCTTCTGCGTCATAAATACTACTGGCATCAACCAGGAAAATCAGCAGTCTCCAGTACCCCAACCTATCATCTGCCCGTAGTCAGTTGCTCACTGCGAAGAAATTCATCTGTACCAGCGTTCAGAGATCTTCCTAACAGCGACGTTGAGGCCACCACTTCAGACGAGGAGGAGATACAGAAAATGAGTATGAATCACAAGATGGTCCGCAGCCGTTCTCACAATGTGGGCTTAATGACATGGTTTTGGGATCTCCAGCTTGTCGAAGACTTCTTCCTAAGAAAAATCTACTTGGCAATGAACAGGCGTATCTTTTTCCGTAAGAAGGCATGAGGACTGCATGGGCTGCTTCATGGAGGAGAACATTGTGAACTGCCGAGATGTCGCCGGTCTTCTTGATAAACTCGGCGGTCCTCAATACGATCCGAGAGATTGGCGACTCTTCATTGAAGCTGCATGCACTCTTTGAAGTGTGTGCTCCTCTAACAGGGAACCAGTTCGTCTCAATCCCTCTTGCGCACTCCACAACTCTTTAAGAGAAATATGAAGCTGTGAAGTATGTGCTCGACAAAATCCAATATGAGCACCAACGGATCATCTGCGTCGACTTGAAGATGGTGAACTTTCTACTTGGATAGCAGTCCGGGTTAACGAAGTACACATGCTTTATGTATGTGGGACAGTCGTGACAAAACCAAGCACTATGAAAGAGTGGCCTGCGCGAGGCAGTTAGTAACTGGGGCGAGAAAAATCATAAACAAACCTCTTATTGACCGGGAGAAGATATTGATCCCACCGCTACACATGAAGCTTGGGTTAATGAAACAAGGAATGGAGGTGCTTCAACCACATGTGCCGAGCATTTCCTCAACTGACCATTGAGAAGCTGAAGGCCGGCAGCCTCGACGGCCCACAGATATGGTAGCTCACAAAGGACACATAGTTCAAAAACTCCATGAACACGCTTGAGTTTGCCGCCTGAAATCGTTTGTGGTAAACAACTTCCTGGGGAACACGAAGGCGGCAAACCACGCCAGACTTATTAGCAGCATGATAGAGGACTTCCAAAAACTCGTGTGTTTGATGAGTATAAAAGATGCACTTCCTGTTCTCACACATGGAGAAGTTTCCTGAAAATCTTGGGGCGATGAGCAGGAGAAAGTTTCCATCAGGACGTGAGCCAAATGGAGGAAAGGTACCAGGGAGTTGGGACGCAATCATGCTGGCGGACTACTGCTGGTCGATGAAGAGAGACACTACCAGCAGCTGCTCGCACACAGGAATCGAAGAAACGACGATTTATTTCTTGAACTTTTTATTTCACGTAACGTTCAATCTTATACTTATATTATGATAATTATGCTTGAAAATTAACTCCACCAACACGAATGCAGTCACCCTAAACGAAAGTAAGCTGGAGGAAGTAGAGTCCTTTATCTATCTGGGTCGCATCATAGATCAGCAGGGTGGAACAGATGCAGATGTCAAAACAAGGATCGGAAAAGGAAGAACCGCCTTTATCTAGCTCAAGAACATCTGGAATTCCAAGAGTTGTCTCTGAACACCAAAGTTCGCCTATTCAATACCAATGCATTATATGGAGCTGAGACCTGGAGGGATTACGAAGACCACCACTAAGAAGTCGAACATTTATCAACAGCTGCCTCGGAAATTTCTTCAAATACGATGGCCTGACCAATGCCAGCCTTTTAGAACGAACCGGCCAAGCTTCAATAGAGATGGATAAAGCATACGCGGATAAAAAGAAAATACCATTTTACGGCTATAAATGGTCCTGCGTTTATTGAATATAATTAGCATAATCATTTATAATAAATGACTATAAGTTTAAATATATATATAACATCAGTTATATATAAATCGTATATGTTGTTAGTCTAATAATGTATACAAATATATAAATCTATGTTCGTTTGTGCTTTAGAAACATCAACAAATTTTTCTCTAATTGTTAGACCGGCAACACTTACTCTTCGTCCTGATGACAGGGGGTGCCCCTTCCCCCATATATTTATGCCAACGGCCACACTGCTTCTATACATTTGGACATGGCTATCAATTTTGAGTAGAATGTCTTTAATAGAACAAGAATAGCTGTATCTAGGATTACATCGAAAATATAAAATAATAATAAAAAATAAACATTGGACTATACCCGTTTTCCCATTGCAACTATATTGTTGTTGTTTTTTTTAACTCTCCTCACATTTTCCAAATAATCTGTTAATTCATAATATTATAATATAGAAAGCTGATAAATACTCCCAGCAAGCGAGTAGAAGTAAATCGACTTCATGGGCTCCCCAAATATCAATGTGTAAATAATTGCCCATGTAAATATCGTTGTTTAATAGTTGTCCATGTGAATCTCTTTATGTATTATTTTTCGTTGTAAATATCCATGTAATGATGTGTTATAGTTGTTTTTATAAATAACATTTTGTACATAGTTGCCCATCCTATCGGTTTAAACTATTTATGAAAAAAGAGCTTTATTAGTTCTTATGGTACTGATGAATATGCCTATATCTATACATTTTGTTTTGTTCTGAGCAGGCTCAAGTTAAATCTTCACCAAATTGTTTTGAAAATGTTTTGCTTTATATCAAAGTGATAAATAATGTTTTCACACAATCAACAAAGTCTACAATAATGCATAGAACAAGAGGTATATTATTTAAATGTAAACCTATTTAAAATAGTATTGCAATGTATTCACATACGTTTGCCGTATTATTACACCAGTTGACTTTACAAAAATATTTGGTATTAATCTTTTTAAAAACATATTAATTATTGTTTATTAAACATTTTAACTTTTAAGAATAAGAGGAACACCAAGTCTTAATAAATTTCAAAAATGATTAAATATTTCTAAATATTAAATTTATATATTTTGATGATAACAAACGTTGTGCATTACGTTATCAAGTCGAATTATGAAGTAAACAAAATGCAATGGTATTAATTATCCAGTGATAACTTCTTTATAGATTTAAACCTCTGATATATGATTGAGAATATTGTTTTCTTGTTTAATAGTAAAACTGCTCTCACCAAACAGTTAATGAGAGGTACGACAGCCAGTAATGTATTAAACAGTGACCTACGCTACAACAGTTCACAAGAGGTTCTATTTTTCACAGCCAGTGTCTAAACACAACAACATACAGGAGATAAAAGAAGTCACAAACCACTTTGCTCCGTCTGTCCAATCAATCGAAGCATTTTCAAGATCCTCACTAGTTGATTATACGTCTACATATTTGTTTATTAATACTTTCCTATTAGCTACGTCATTTACTTCAGCTTAAGAATCATGAATCAGTAAACAATGGCTTTTAAGAATTCTTTAAAATAAAAAGTTCAACCTTAATCGAAATTTAGTTCTATGTATGTTTTCAGAGCAATCAACATGGCTGCATCGCTGGTTGATAAATTTATATGACAACTTATAATAAAATTTACTAATTGGTAGAAGGAGCAATTATCTTATTTCTTTTTAGAGCATTTTTCGAAAAAAAATGCTCTATTGTCCCGTTTTGTCTGTCCGTCCGTCCGTCCGTCATCACCCTAGATCTCAACAACCATAAGTCCTAGACCCATGATGTATATATCATTTTGTAGGTCTTGACCTGCCAAGAAATGACTTTTTTCCATTTCGCGATCTGACCTCTCAGGGCCGTAAAAGGGGCCTTAGTACCGTTTTTTACTATATAAGCTATATTAATAAAGGAGCGCTATATCTCAGCAACCTTATAAATCCTAGACCCATGATGTATATATCATTTTGTAGGTCTTGGCCTGCCATGTGTACATCAAAAGTTCATTTTGCGATAGGACCTCTGAGGGCCGGGCTTCAGAAACTCTAAGGGGCTTATATATTATATGGCCCCATTCTACCTCCCCCTGTACGTTCAATAACCCGTTCATTTGGTGCGAAATACTGCAGCACGTAGTTTCACCAAGATTTATTAAGAAACTCATCAAATGAAATAGTAAGCTTGTGTTCTGAGTTTAATTGAAAGTATCAGAGCTATGCAACAATTGACGGAGTTTTCGGACGATTAAATGACTATAATTTAGAATGTTTTCAATTATGGGTCCTATTTCAGTAACCACAAACCACTTGTAGTTAGATTTAAGAGACAATATTTTTTTTTTCAAATATAAAGAAACATCTTATAATTCTTTTTACAAATATATGCATTACACAATTGAAGTTATAAACATTTCCAAATTACAAATATTTACTGAAAGCTAACAAACGTACTGATACATAACACGAAAATGCGCTAACACGTCCTGTGTCGAATGGAACAGGCTTAATTGCTTGTTTTTTTCTAATTTTCATTAGAATTTTATTATTTAATAATAAACTGATATAATAATATACGTATGCGTTTTTGGCGAGGCATGCTCCAATAAAAGTGTTAGTAAAGGTTATATATATATATATATATATATATATATATATATATATATATATGCAAAAAAAAACAACAAAAAAAACTTAAGATTAATAACAGACTTTTATTTCGATAACTGAGTCATTAAGCAAACTGTCGATTAGAAATAGAGTTACACTTGAATATGTTAGTTCAGGGGTGGGAAAACTACGGCCCGCGGGCCGCATACGCCCTTTAACGTATATTATGCGGCCCGTATGAATGTACATATTGTAAGTGTGAATGCGAAATAAATGACAAATACATAGTATTATCATTAATTCATATTTAAATACGTTGTAAATTGTATATATATATATATATATATATATATATATATATATATATATATATATATATATATATAAATGCGGCACGCCGATAACAATCAAGTTTTCAATGTGGCCACCCGTAGAAAAAGTTTGCCCACCCCTGTGTTAGTTTCAATGTATGAAGAGGTCAGGATACAGTGTACTCTAGCCGGCACATGTTCACTAGAGTGTTTCGAAAGATAATATGAAAAAAAATTTAATTCACTTTCGCATGCCCCCAGAAATGTGAGGTTTAGGGTAAGTAATACGTAAGCCAAATTATAGGAAAAAATATTGAGTCTAAGTGACTGCTCATTAGCATCAAACTTTTAAGGTTTTTTTTGCAAAAACGACATTTTCGGCAAAAATAGTCTTTGAACTGCGAATGTTCTTTTTGTTTAGTTGATTGTTTGGTTCAGATACATAACTTTATGTCACATCTAATCATATTTAGTCATACCTAGTCATATCTAGTCATAAAGCAGTCAAATATCATTTAACACTCAGTCTTGTAGCTCTTCTTCACGGATTGTGTCACAAGTTTGCGGTGATATCCAACTATCTGAAACACCAGTTGACGTTGCATTTCATCGTATGTAAGAACACTGTTGAAGTATGTTGTAGCTTGACAGCACGCTCAACACAATCATTAACAACTCTTATAGCCCTTCGATCTTCTCTCTGGCACTCGCATAGGCCGGACATTGGCACCGAGTAGATTGACTATCTTGAAGACAAGAAGGATCAATTCTTAAGGCTGTGAACAAGTTGTTTGAATTTTCAGTTACAAAATCTGATAAACTCTTCCTCTGAAATGGCACAACTGATTTGGGATCAACACTCCTCGCATCATGTTGAAGCTTCGGCTTCTGTAATGCTGCTATAACCATGGCCTCCTTTTCGCTATCTGAAACACTGTCAGAAAAGAAAGACTGGCCGATCAAGTCTTCAGAAAAATACCACAGTTCCCTCTCATTTCTTCAGCGCAATGTCTGCTATTAGTTTGTCAACCCCAACATATGACCCCAAACTCTGCAGTAGGCACAGATCATTCAACGATGCATCACAGCTGATGGTGGCACTCAACCAGGCTTTCACATAAATAGTAACGGTGAACAAGGATATACGCAGGAGATCCTGCAGCTCTTCTGCTGTGAGGTTGAGTTGCTCACGAAACAGATAGATTTTCAGGGTTGCATTCCAGCGGGAACGATGATAGGCACCCGGCGGACTGAAATGACCTGATGATTCACCAACGTCAGCATCATCGTTACTGCCGCCCAGCATGAGTATTGTCAAGTTAAGAAACTCAAGATAGTCCTATCTCGGTTGAGTTCTCTGACATGTGAGAAGGTAGTTGATAATGTCTGCTTTTCTATCACTTAAGCCAAGCTTTCTCATGTTTCTCAACTCTGAGCTGGATGTAGAGACATCAATAGCAGCAAATCGTGATGTATCAAGGATCGGACACGTTTCCTTAAAACATTTGAACAGTGAAATTTGTGGTCCAGATGATTTAATAACTTGTCAAACACTGCTGCTGATATTATTTCATTAGATGTGATGACGACATGCTACAACTTCAAAGGCGTTTGTCAAACATCCGCTGAATAAACTGTAATGGCGCCAGTATGAACTCCCTGTGTTAGAATTTGTGCCATCAAAAACAAAGACCAGCCAGCCATTCTGCGACACCTTTCCACTAATGTAGTATCTGAAACACAGCTGAACCACACTACATCAATGCACCAGTTGATCTTGGAAGTTGTGGAAGCACGCTCTTGGAAGTTGTGGAATTGCCAGAAGCTATTCAACCTTCCACTCCAGACACAACAGGTGGCATTCGATCAACTGACTCGTCTGATTGGTCACCAACATCTGGTAGTAATTTTCATCAAAATGAGCAACTAATGGTGTGGCACAAACATCTGTTTCTGGTTTACTGTGACTGATTGGCGAAATTTTTTCCTAGCTCTATATATTGTACTTGTTGACAGTGATACTGTGTCAATGTTGACACCAGCAGCAGTAAGGGCAGGAGCAAATTATTCGCATCACTTTAAGAGGTGTTTAGTCCTGTCAAGACTGGCAACAAAGAACGGATCATCACCAATACGGCGTTTATTGATGTGTTTTTGCGATTGAGATGATGATGATGCGGTAGTGTAATATTTTTCAATGCTGCATAGATGATACTTGCTCATTGAGATTTCCGCATCAAGATCATACCGATACCTGGTTGAAGTTATGATACCCAGCGTCTCATCAGGCTTGTCAGATTCATTCGTTCGTCGGTCACGGGCAGAAAATGACCTCCATTTTGTTGCCAAATGCCTTTTCTTTTCTCCGGAATTCTTCAGCCTCCCGGCTGCTTCTTTGCCTGTTGTTCTTTAAATTTCTAAACTTTATGACCAATTACCACTGCTCTACCCCCTCTCTGATCTTCAAGAAAGCAATGTCTTTTTGTATTTTGATCAAACTCGGGATTTCATTACACCTGGCATGTGCAACATCAAATAGTTGATTCATCAGCTTGGAAAATTTAACCCAACTCCATCTGCCTATCACTTCGGCGGCCTTTGTTCTTGCCAAGCAACATATCTCTCGTACAATGCATTCAGCTTGGCAACATCATTTTGTTTTACTGTCGTTGGGATGTGCGCTATAAGCCATATAGCAAGCTTCATCGATCACGTTTGAGCAGCTTTCAGAGAGTAAGCTTCCGGCTCTTCCAAGTAATAAAATAAACGACGCAGAGTGAGCCCCATAGTTGGTAGGCTGTTAGAACCATTGACTAATTCAAAGATGCTAACTGTTGACCAATTAACCAGACAACGGTTTCAGATATAGTTTTGAAAGTCTTTTGAGGTACATGTGCCATATTAATTATTACAATTTAACTTTAAATCTGATATGAAAGAAAGAACGCACAGCAGTATGCATTGCAAGAATGAGTAATGCGGAATTAACGATTTAAATTTCAATAATAGTACACAACAAAGACAATTTTAAAAATCCACTCAAAAAATTGCATCATATAGAGAAGCACGATATGCCAAAGAAGGAGACCCTTTGAGCAGTCTGTTAATGTCAATATTTTTTACTGAGATTTTTAATGGTTACCTATGACATCAATCCTCATTCATTAATGCCCTATGTGGTTAAAATTGAAAAAAAGAATTGAAACACTCTAATGTACACTCTAATGTATATATATATATATATATATATATATATATATATATATATATATATATATATATATATATATATATATATATATATATTGTGCTTTTTTTGTAAAAAGTAGGTGCCGGTACTCAGTAGGAATAGCTTAACTTTTGACTACCAGTTCACTTCGATGCAAGCTAAATCACAACTGCAAATATACTATTTTAAATAATTCAATTTAAACAAATTAATACTAAATAAATTAATAATAAACGTTAAAATACAAGAAAAGTAATAATTTTCCTCACATTGAAAAAGGTGCCGGTACACTGTACCGACGTACCAGCAAAAAAGCACTGTATATATATATATGTATATATATATATATATATATATATATTAGGGTGGGTCAAAATATTTTTTATTGAAACATTATTAAAAAGTTGTTACATCATGGTAGTACATGGAGTATGTACAAATATTTGAAAACTACATAGTTTTACTACTACCAACTTTTTTTTCGAAATTTTAACCATATTTACTGTGAGTTTTGTGACTGAACATGTTAAATTTGTGACCTAGGTTATTCAAAAAAGAAATGATATGCATATAAAATTTGTGTTTTATCTTTATAACCTTTTTTACTTGAATAACTAATTAGTTCAGACAACTAGGATAGCATTGCATCTATTTTTTCTCTCAATATAACTGGTGTACCGTGTTTTCATTATGGATCACGCATGGTTGTTTTATTTCATTTTTTATTAATTTTTCAATTATTTTATTAAGTTCTTCTATGAATATGAGTTTTTTTCTACAAGAAGTGCAACTACACATTATGTGTTTGGGTCAGCAGCTGAATAGCCTAAAAGACAACTTCCGACCAGTGAAGATGTTTTCAAGGCTATATGTGGATGCTTAAAATGGAACAATACAATCATAGCCTTCATCCACGAGCGCACACATTAGCGAATGAAGTTAAACAATTATATGACCAGGCTAGTATCCCTACAAATGACATTACCAGTATAATTGTTCGAGGTAAGATGCAGGTGTTAGGGATAGAGGAGACTGTAAATGTCCACAATTAGTAATTTCTGTGCTTGAGTGGGCATTTTGGGTGTAAAGATGGCAAGAGATATGTACATAGACAATGTTGACAAGCAAACAACAAAAATATAAAAAAATCGACAGAAAAGAAAACATTCATTGATGCAGGGTGGCGATCAGATAGGAACCACAAATGATAACGTCAATGATGAGAAAGATAATGATATTCCAGATCAGGATGCTAAAGATGATGAACTACTTGATGCAGGCTTCTCCAGCGATGAGGAATGTTCCAAATAACAAAACAGATATCAATATGAAGCAGTGGATCGATGCTAAACTAAGCAATAGGGATACATGTCTTATCGTTAAAGCTGTGTTGAAGGACTTAAACATGTTAACACCATCTACAGCTCTGGATCCAGCAAAGATGCATCGACATAGATAGGGCAGCCAAGGAACATACTGATGAGAGCAAAGATGGTTAACAAAAGCGAACAGGATTTTTGCGATCCATCTTGTCAAAGTGAGACTAGAAACTTTCTATATGATACAACTGCTTCGGAACCTTGATACTGCTGATCAATCTATTATGTTGCCTGTATTGGAAAATACTTTGCTACTTTGCACATCCAGAAAACATTCTATTGGCTGCAGTTAAATCAATGATGAAGAAATTGGAAGGTATGCAGTAAATAAAATCATAACAGCACGACATAAACCAGTTCCATGCAGAGTTAAAATTTTCAACAAAAATGACATAATCCTGAATATTGCAGCTAAATCATATGATCAGATGATTAACTGGGATCTTTGTGCAGTGACATCCCCTCCTCTGCTGGAACATATTTGCTTGATGATGAACTTAAACGCAACAACCCAATCATACTGGATCAAATTCCCAGTCACTCTCAAGCTGTTGAGAGAGCAATTAATGAAGTTACTGCTGTTAGTTTAAAAGTGTACGGACATTTCAAACTGTACGGACATAGCTCTCGACATGGATTGTTTTGCAAACAAAGAAATCAAGGGATGTTCTTCCGAAAGTTGAAAACAAGCAAGTTTCCTGTGACAACCCATAAACAGTATTATTCATATGTACATTGTATATTTTGCATGAACGATTTATAGATTTGTAAAATTTCATATTACTTATACCAAACATTCTAATAGTTGTAAAATGTCATACATTGGGGGGGGTAACGGGTCAAAGCAAAATCTTTTTTTATTATTTAAGTTTAAGACATTTTAATATCTGAGTAATGATATAGTAGATTTAAAAATAATTTTGTTCAAAAAAAATATTATTAACATATTGATATTTGTGGGTGTGGTATGCCGCCATCTTGAAATTTATGACCTTTTTGTGGCAAATATTTCTGAAATATTTATAGACTGTTTCATATAAAATGTACAATTTTATAATCAGAAAAGCTTACTTCAGGGAATGTCAAAGTACTTTTTTGATAATGTAATAAATAAATCTGTTATGAATTTTTTAAATTGTGTATGGTGAAAATAAGCAAAAAATGCTAATTTTAAAAATTAAAAAAAGGACTTAAAATTTCTTGAAAAGCCTTCTACATAAAAATTAGAAGTTTTATCAAAATCTGACAGGTGGTTTTGAGATTTTCTTGCCATAGTGAAGCAAATGTCAAAAATATTTTTTCAGAGAAAAATTACTTTTAAGTTTTTAAATTATTGAAGTTTCTGAATGAGTAACATTCTGAAATTTTTTTCTGCAATATAATTCATTCATAGTTATTATTGACATGCCGTATCTAAAAAGCAAAAAAAAAAAATTCTTTTTTTAGACATAGTACATTTTTTTCGCCCCGTACCCCTTGATTATAGTTAGGAGTGGAAGACATTATCTGATTTTTACAAATTTTACATTTTTACAATCAGTAGGACCATAGGCTATTTTTTGAATATGTTTCATATTCCCAACTCCAAAAATTTTTTTAATTTACCTAATATATATATATATATATATATATATATATATATATATATATATATATATATATATATATATATATATATATATATATATATTGAGGTGGCTCACTATATTGGAAAAAAATACAGTTTTTTTATTTCATCATGAGTTTTTTGGTTCACTTTGATTTAAAACATGTATATACTAAATTTCACACCATTTGGGCTCCTATAAATACTGCCTCAGTGCACTTGTTATCTCGTGTTTTATGGTTTGGCAGTTATGAAATGAAAATTTTGCAACGTTTAAAATGCTGTTTTTAAAGTACACAGAACAATTATATTACGCAGTAGGAATTAAACAGTAAAATAATACTAGTTTCATGACTCATTAACCTGACTGTATTGCAGAGTAGTTCTAAGTACGCCATTCAAAAATACACTTTAAAGTTTTTTAGTCTGTGCTTTCTGAATCCTGAGGTCTTTAAGTTGCGATCTCCTGGCACAGTTTGATTTTTGCATCTGGAAACTCTTTGCGGTGCTGTTCAGCAATTTGGAACAGGTACTGCTTCTCCTCCTGATTTGGTGAGAGATGAGTTGAATGATGACACCAGTGCAATTTCCGTTTCAAGGAAGAGACTACTGCTGTTGTTTCTAAAAGGATGGAGTTTTTGTTGCCAGGTGGAAGATCAGTCATGAGAAAATTTGTGGGAAACAGAGAGAGCATTAAACAAGTGCGGGGGAGGATTTCTCTCAGGAAAATAAGATTCAGAGTCAGAAGTTCTGCGTTGCAAATATCTTGAGTTGTCGTTCATTTGGAGGATATTTGAGCAAAATGTGATGACTTCTTCTTTTAAAGGCTTGAGATTTTGCTCCAGTCGAAATCTTGTCATATACTAAATTCTCTCTGTCTTATTTTTAGGCCAAAACGTCTTAAGCTCTTGAATAGCAGCATCCGGTCCAGTTGTAATACCCCCAAATGTATTTTGAAGACTTTTGCACATATCAATTCAAGTATATGATGTCTGCATAACCAAAAGCAGTTTCTTACTCAATTTCTTTTTCAAGAATGTGCCCTGTGTTTGCCGCAGTTGTGTTAATCGCTAATCCTTTAAAATATTTGCAACCGCCTCTGAAACAAGTTATCCTGTTCTTTGTTTAGCTTTTGGCACACCCTCCCGTCCCCCTCTCTCCACCTTCCTCCTTCCTCCTCCCCCCTCTCCTCCCTGCCCCCTCTCTCTCTCTCTTATCTTTCCTCCCTCCCATTTCTCCCACCCTCTCTCCCTCCTCCCCTTAATCTCCTTCCCCTACCACCTCTCTCCCTCCCTCCCTCCTTCTCTCCCCCTCTCTGCCCCTCCTTCCCTCTCCCTCCCTGCCCCCTCTCTCTTTATCTCTCTCCCCCTCCCTCTCTCTGTACAATTAAACGTCAAATTACGCTTCTTAAATAAACAGAAAACCTTATTTTGCCCAATCCCCGTGCAAAGTCGGGTACTTGCAGCATGAAAAAAAAACAACAATATTTTTTTTCCCGTCCCTAACTTTTTTTCTTTCACCGTCCGTTCAATTACACATTATCTTGGTGCGCGATTTTTATTTATTGAGATTGTATTAATAATGTTAATAATGTCACAGAAACATTTTAATTAACGTATTTCCGGTTTATTAAAGTGCACCTTTAATTTTAATCTTCCGAATACATAAAACGATAGGTAAATAGATATGACTATTGATTTCATCATGTTTACAATTGGAGTTTCAGGGAGTTACCCCTCTTTTAAAAATGTATGATAGGGAAATGACGTCACAGAGGAATTTTTGTCTATGGCGCCGTCAGATTACTTTGATATAGTAAAATACTAAAATAAAAAAAAAATAATTACAATTAAACTACCAATCGATATGAAACCGAAACCTGTCCTATAACCTTTATGTAATTATGTGTATGTGTAACAAATTTCACATTATTTGGTAATCTGAATCTTGAGTTATAAGGGAACAGACAGACAGACAGACAGACAGACAACAAATGCCTCTTATAAGTATATATATATATATATATATATATATATATATATATATATATATATATATACTAGTTGCAAGTACCCGGCTTTGCCCGGGTTTAAAAATGGAGTTTTCTGTTTACCTTTTGTTTTCTCCCTCCCTCCCTTTCTCCCTCCTCCCTCTCCTTCCTCTCTAACTCCCCCATCTCCCTCTCCCTCCCTTCTTCTCTCACCCCCGTCCCCCCTCTCCTCCTCACCTTCCCTCCCTTCCTCCTCCCCCTCTCTCCCTCCTTACCCCTCTCTCTTTATCTCTCCCTCCCTCCCATTTCCCATCCTCTCTCCCTCCCTCCCTCTCCCGTCTCCCTCCCTCTCCCGTCTCCCTCTTTCCCCTTAATCTCTCTCTCCCTCCCTCCCCCTCTCTTCCTTTCCCTCCCTCCCTCTCCCTCCCTCCCTCTCCATCCCTCTCTCCCATCTCTCTCTCCCCATTCATCCCTCCCTCATTCCCTTCTCTCCCTCCCTGCCCCCTCACTCTTTCTCTCTTTCCCTCCCTCCCCTCTATCTCCCTCCCTACCACCTCTCTCCCTCCCTTCTTTTCTCTCTCCCTCTCCCCCTGCTCTCTCTCCCATCCTCCCTCTCTCCCCTCCTTCTCTCCCCCCAGTCACCCCCCTCCCTCCCTCTCTCCCTCCCTCCCTCCCTCCTACCTCCCTTTCCTCTCTCTCCCCCCTGCCTCTCTCTCTTTATCTCTCCCTCCTCGCTTCCCCCTCTCTCTCTCTCTCTCTCTCTATATATATATATATATATATACATATATATAAATACTTATTATTATAAAGCTGCCTTCTTCTAAATCCTTCCTCATTCCTTTACCTTCCTCAAACTGAACAAATCAGAGAGCATGAAAAAACATCAACAATTCTTTACATCACAAAGGCACAATACAGCACCAGCGCGCAAGTTCTATTCGATCATAAGGAAATGACGTCACAGAGGAATTTTATTTATGGCGCCGTCGAGATTACTTTAATATAGTAAAATACTAAATAAAAAAAAAATAATTACAATTAAACTACCCATCGAGATGAAACGAAACCTGTCCTATAACGTTCCACATGTAATTATGTGTATGTGTAACGAATTTCACGTTATCTGTTTTTTCTGGATCTTGAGTTATAAGGGAACAGACAGACAAACAGACAGACAGACAGACAGACAAAAAATGCGTCTTATAAGTATATATATATATATATATATATATATATATATATATATATATATATATATATATATATATATATATTAGGGAGAGTCCAACAATTTTTTTCTATTTTCTAAATTTAAAGGCCTGCATTGTGTTCTGCCAGAAAAAAAAGGTTTTCTGAAAAAAATGAATACAATCGCGAAATATTTAGGGGTTTCACAAAGGCAATGAAAACATTGATTTGGTACTAAATAGTAATTTAATGGTTTTTGTTAATTGATGAGTGTTAAACATGAAATAACGACCTCTAAAACAAATAAAATAATAGAATGCAACAAAGCAAAATGTATACTATTCACTGACTGCTTTTGCTAGTCCAGTAACCACTGTGAGTCTTCTTTACATCGGATTTAATCGTCGGTGGTGCTTTCACCACCTGAAGTAAGAATTGCTTCTGGTCTTCTTTTCTGCATAAAACTTCATTGAGATCCTGAATCAGTTTCATTCCTCTTTCGGCTGTGTCATTAACAACTTTCAAATTGCTTACAACCTTTTATGCATGTTTGTATTCATTGTTGCTGCTCCATGTTTCAGGGACATCTCCAAGAATGAATGTGGCAAACCAAGTATGGAGGAAAATATACCTTTGTATTGTTTGTAACAAAGAAGCTAATGGGCCTGGTCCGCATAGAATCCATTGGAATCAAGACGCTGAGCTCGATTTTTAGATACGAGTTTTCTTGCATATTTTTAAGCATCTGAACCTTTTGCTTGGGATCAATATTTTCATAAAAAAAGCGAGGCCCACAGTAATTTTACTTAGATACCATAAATGTCGACCGAAAGCTTTTTTTGCTGCTTTTCCAATAACTGAATTAACTGAGTTATATTTTTCTAAATCCTTTATAAATTGTAGGTCATTTGATGGCGCCCTTGCTGGCTGTGGGGCTTGAAACCACAGTTTCATATGTACTGGAAACAAAACAGAGGAACTGAAACTGTCCTTATTTTTCAGAAGGCTTCAGCTTAAAGTGCTTCTTAAACACTCACATCTTTTAGCAATAAATTATTCTTGCCATCAAACGTGCTCTGTGTACAGCTCTGGAGCAGCATGGAAATGAATCCCACGTGGTGGTGTTCCTCCAAGAAATATGACAGCAAGTTCCTAAAATTCTCTGTAATCATCTCGTGGGTGACAAATTTGAAGATAATCATTTGCAAACTGCAATGTGCTATCTTTGAAAAGGTCTACTTTAGTCATCGCATCTGCAGTATCATAGGATCCCTTCTCCATAAAATGCCACTGCTCTTTAAAGTCATTGAAAAGTGAAATATCAGGTCAAGTTGAGGGCCCACTTATCTTCAATGCGGTGAACACTTTTTTCAGAACGAATTTCCATCATTTGGTGGCGGCAAGCAAGATGAATAAGACTTTTTTTTTCAAGCAGCTTTTCAATTAAAACACATTCCCCTTTTGGAATCCCCAGTGCTACTTGCTGTTGTGTCAAAACTTAATGCTACTACTTTTTCACAAATTTCCCTGTCCTTCAGAATTCAACTACAGCTTGAGCTTGACTGTCACCTGTTCCTGAAGCCATTTTTGGTACACCTAGCAAGCATTCTATTTGCAATCATGTTACAATCACTGGCAATCTCTCAACATTCTCCCCGGCTGTGAGATCTGGAAGCAATTTTCCATTCCAATGTACAGTTAATGCTACTTGTGGATCAAACAATTCTTTAACTGAATGTGTTGTTTTTTTTTCCTATCTCAGCTATCACACGCCGTACAGTACTTCGACTTAATGTCATGTCACTAACATCGTGACCAAGAGAATGAGCTGTAGCAGCTAGTAAAATGGACTGCTGCTCGATCACTAACTTATGATCTATCTAATGCTGCAGAAACTTCTTTGGACAGAACTGACTTTATGCAGGTTCAGCAATATTCGGGATAAAGAGCTGGTAAATGGAGAACATACCTAAATTTTCAGAGAGCTTGTGCAACCTCGAATTTCATCTGAAAAGTATAGAAATTTTATGTTTATAGTATTTTTTTGTGGTAATCAAATGTGGGGTTTAAATCAAAGTAAAATTTAAAAAAATTTCACTCTTTATTTCGGACCACCCTAATATATATATATATATATATATATATATATATATATATATATATATATATATATATATATATATATATACATATACTAGATATTAAATACGGCGTTGCCCAGAAATCTAAGTGTAATGTAAAACCCCTTCCTAATCAATTTGACAACTGAATTTTTAAATACAGATTAATTTGGTTAATTAGGTAATTATGTAGATTGACACTCCCATATTGGCACATATCTACGTTAATGAAGCTAATGACACAGTTCTGTTTTATGATTTATTACCAATCAAACACCAACATAACAAATAGTAACAAAATAAATCCACATAATTCTTACTACTTTTTCAAAAACATCATACTGTGTCAACGGTCAACCTCACTGCTTGGCATCTTCTCTACCTTTTATCCCTGGTCAGCATTCTCACCTGCCCACATTTACTCCCCCACTAATAAATGTTTTAATACTGAGTAGAACTCATCACACTATTCTAATAAAATTTACAAGTTTAGTTATAACAGATTGATGACACCCCCACACTCCATTAAAATTTCATTATTTTAATTATATTAGTCGCCCAACCATGCGGAGGCACCACGTGAAAGACGCAAGTCTATACAGATAGATTAGTCGCGTTTGCTGAATTATCGAATACGTTAAAGCAAGCAAGACGCATTCAACATTCAACAACGTTCGACAACTCCGCGTGTTTTCTGAATTCTTTACAAAATATTATTATTTTTTTAAAGCTATGAATGAAATTATATTTTTAATTAGTTGTTTTTTACATTACAACATCTTAAAGGATAAATTATTTCAATGAAAAAATGTTCAAAGAGTCCTTGAAAGAGATCTAATTAGTTGTTGTTACTTTTCATTTAAAAGAAAGCAAAATGATAAACTATAAAAAAAAAAAATTATATAAATAAAAATGGAAATAGGATTCGCCGGTATTCATAAATCTTAAGTTCTTCACCAATTGCCTTAAAATGTACACACACAATTGCAGAAAATTACTCGGTGTGTTGATATACAGAGTGGGCCAAAAAAAATGAGAACATTGCGTAGAACATAATATAATTATATCAAAGTTTGTTTAGCTGTATGCATAATATCTTAAATTGCTTACTCATTTACTTACTTGCCCGTTTAGATATATGACGTCATTAGTTTGACAATTTCCAGGCGCCATTTAAGTTTTAATATAACAATTGTTTACAAAAGAAAATTTAAGTTTTTCCCAAGAATGACAAAAATTACCGCGGACGACCGTATTTCTGATTAAAAATTTGCGAATTGAAAAACAGTGGGGGGCTAGGAGAAAAGTCAATGAGTTTGCCAACAAAGCCTGGAGTATAGCTAGTGTCAGTCGAGTTAGCACATAAAATTAACAACAATAGTTCAACAGAACGTAAACCCGTAAGTGGTGGACCTAAATCGGCCAGAAAACAACAGAATATTGAGCGGGTGAGTGAGCTGATCTGAAGTTAAAATGGTTATCCTTACAGTAACAAAAGTCCACGGGAAATAGAAAAATAAACTGAGTATATCACGTTCGTCTATTCGACGTGGTAGCGACATGATTTAAGACTCAAAACGTACAAGCGTGTGATCAGTCTGAAGCTGAATCAAAATGTCAATTGAAACGCTTGCAACGCAGTCGGCAGCTATTTGAGCGGTTTCCTAATGAGATAAGTGTACGAAACATCTGGTTTACAGATGAAAAGACATTCACCGTTGCCACTCCAGTTAATTCTCAAAATGATCGTATTTATTCGCTAAAACAAAAGAAAGCGCAAAATCGGGAAAATCGGCTTATACGAGAACGTGACCATTTCAGCCGCAGTATCTGGCATTAGTTGGTGTTTCTCTAATGGGAAAACTGACATTGTGTTCGTTGAACAAGTGCCAAAGTAAACAATTGAATACTATTGTGAACATGTTCTGAGAGAAAGTTTGTTGCCTGTAATTCAAGCGATATGTGGTCTCACATACGATCAACTTTCTTCGTCAGGAGAATATTAACGTCATTGAGCCAGACATGGCCACTAACAGTCCTGATTTAATCCAGTAGATTATGCCGTGTGGGATGCTTTGCAAGAAAATGTCTACCTTAGACGAAAATTTTCCACAGTTGAGCAGCTGTAGTTGGCAATAATTGAAGAGTGGAGAAATCTGGGACAGCGATGTATTGATTAAGGTAAAAAGAATTGGCGTCTACGCTTAGAAAAAGTTGTTGATAAGCAAGGAGACATTGAACAGGATTTCTGATTGGCTAAATACTTTGCAAACAAAATTACATGAAACAATGCAATTCATTAAATTATATTTTTAAATAATTCGTATGTTATATGACGTTCTCACTTGTTTTGGCCCACCATATAAATATATTTGGTATGAACATCATATCAATAATATTCAAAAATAATATTTAAACGATATGTTTGGTAATATAATTTATTTACTTTTTTGAAAAATAACACGGGAGGTCACAGGTGCTAACTAATATATGGTAAATAAATCAATCGGCCGAGTAAAAACTCATATTTCATCATATTTCTTTTCAGTTAACAAAACGGTATCGTAAAATATTTCATTTTAGAGCATTTTTGATAAAAAAATGCTCTATTGTCCCCGTTTTGTCTGTCTGTCTGTCATCACCCTAGATCTCAACAACCATAAGTCCTAGACCCATGATGTATATATATCATTTTGTAGGTCTTGGCCTGCCATGTGTGCAGCAAAAAGTTCTGACCTCTGAGGGCTGGACATCAATTTTTTTACCGTTTTTTTACTATATTAGCTATATTAATAATTATGTCATTTCATGGCCCCATTCTACACCTTATACGTTCAATAACCCATTCATTTGGTGCGAAATACTGCAGCACGTAGTTTCACCAAGATTGACGTCACATGTGTTCTTCGCAGTAGAGTATTTATTCTTCAGCCACAATAATTTTATTTTTCGAAAAACATCCTTTACAATTACACAATTGAATTCATAAACATTTCCAAAATTTACAAATATTTACTGAAAGCTAAAATACGTACTGATGCATAACACAAAATGCTAACACGACCTGTGTCCAGAATGGAACAGGCTTAATTGTTACTTTAGTTTGTAAACTATTATTTTGACAGTATATTTTAGAGCATTTTCGAAAAAAAAAATGCTCTATTGTCCCCGTTTTGTCTGTCTGTCTGTCCGTCTGTCCGTCCGTCATCACCCTAGATCTCAACAACCATAAGTCCTAGACCCATGATGTATATATCATTTTGTAGGTCTTGACCTGCCAAGAAATGACTTTTTCCATTTCGCGATCTGACCTCTCAGGGCCGTAAAAGGGGCCTTAGTACCGTTTTTTACTATATAAGCTATATTAATAAAGGAGCGCTATATCTCATAACTATAAATCCTAGACCCATGATGTATATATCATTTTGTAGGTCTTGGCCTGCCAAAAAATGACTTTTTCCATTTCGCGATCTGACCTCTCAGGGCCGTAAAGGGGCCTTAGTACCGTTTTTTACTATATAAGCTATATTAATAAAGGAGCGCTATATCTCAACAACTATAAATCCTAGACCCATGATGTATATATCATTTTGTAGGTCTTGGCCTGCCATGTGTGCAGCAAAAGTTCTGACCTCTGAGGGCTGGACATCAATTTTTACCGTTTTTTACTATATTAGCTATATTAATAATTATGTCATTTTCATGGCCCCATTCTACACCTTATACGTTCAATAACCCATTCATTTGGTGCGAAATACTGCAGCACGTAGTTTCACCAAGATTGACGTCACATGTGTTCCTTCGCAGTAGAGTATTTATTCTTCAGCCACAATAATTTTATTTTCGAAAAACATCCTTTACAATTACACAATTGAATTCATAAACATTTCAGAAATTTACAAATATTTACTGAAAGCTAAAATACGTACTGATGCATAACACAAAAATGCGCTAACACGTCCTGTGTCCAGAATGGAACAGGCTTAATTGTTACTTTAGTTTGTAAACTATTATTTTGACAGTATATTTTAGAGCATTTTCGAAAAAAATGCTCTATTGTCCCCGTTTTGTCTGTCTGTCTGTCCGTCTGTCCGTCCGTCATCACCCTAGATCTCAACAACCATAAGTCCTAGACCCATGATGTATATATCATTTTGTAGGTCTTGACCTGCCAAGAAATGACTTTTTTCCATTTGCGATCTGACCTCTCAGGGCCGTAAAAGGGGCCTTAGTACCGTTTTTACTATATAAACTATATTAATAAAGGAGCGCTATACCTCAGCAACTATAAGTCCTAGACCCATGATGTATATATCATTTTGTAGGTCTTGGCCTGCCATGTGTACATCAAAAAGTTCATTTCGCGATAGGACCTCTGAGGGCCGGGCTTCAGGGCTCCTAAGGGGCTTATATGTATTATATATACACCTTGTACGTTCAATAACCCGTTCATTTGGTGCGAAATGCAGCACGTAGTTTCACCAAGATTTATTAAGAAATTCATCAAATGAAATAGTAAGCATGTGTTCTGAGTTTAATTGAAAGTATCAGAGCTATGCAACAATTGACGGAGTTTTCGGACGATTAAATGACTATAATTTAGAATGTTTTCAATTATGAGTCCTATTTCAGTAACCACAAACCACTTGTAGTTAGATTTAAGAGACAATAATTTTTTTCAAATATATGCAGTTATGTAAGGTAATGTTATGTAAGGTAATGTTATGTAAGGTAATGTTATGTAAGGTAATGTTATGTAAGGTAATGTTATGTAAGGTAATGTTATGTAAGGTAATGTTATGTAAGATAATGTTATGTAGGACATTTCTATTTTTCCAGTCTGATTGTAACAAGTATTTTTACCAATACTTTTGTTCCGCCTTCTTATTGTCAAAAACATTTAGATATCTACATCATTATCATACACTTTTAATTTGTTTGGTAAATGTTATCATTTTATGTATTTATTTGAAATTTTTTTTTTTACAAGGATGAGATATTTACATCTTAGATCCTTTATCCCACTAATGGGGACGGTTTTTTGAAAGTGCCCTTATTTATCTAATTAATTCCATATGCAGGGTGTCTGTATGAGTGGTTTTTATTTGTGCTTGTGGATTTGTGTGTTGGTAATAAATAAAAAAAACTGTTCCCTGTGCATGGTATAGCTCAGTGGTTCCCAAACTTTTTTGACCCACAGACCCCTTTTTATAGTCAAAACTTGCCCACGGACCCCCAAGTGAAAAAGCTGCACAATTGCATGGTATGAACATTAGAAATTAATTTAAAAAAAATTGTTGAAGAAGTATTTATTAAAGTTATAATTTGTAGTTAAAATAAAAAAGATAATGACTTGAGATGATGTTATGAGTGTATTTATGTCCAGCTCAATGTTTGTGAGTAGTGACCGCAAATCCCCACGAGCACTAATTTCTGGTCGGTTTCTGTTGTTGTGTTGGTGTGTAAACTGTAATGAACTTCATAACGGCACTGAATCCACGTTCTACCAAACAGAAAGATGGAAAAGCAGTACAACTTCTGTACAATAACCCATAATGCAGGATATAAAATTGGGATTTGTTTTTATAACCAGAATTTGTGGTATCCTTGTTTAAAAATCGGTTTCAGTTCATCATTTTTGGATATTTTTATAAGCTGCTCTTGTATTAGTAAGGATTCATCTGTGTTTCGGATATGAGATTGCCCACGCGCGAAATGACTTAACACCCTGTCGGGACTATTCAAGTGAAGCCTATCTTCAAATCTTTGGTTCAGGTCTGCATAAAGAACCGTTAAGTGTTGACAGTAAGCAAGCTAATCTTCAACTTTATTTTGCGATTTCGAAATATTTGGAAACTGAGAACATTCTCCTCTTTCCAAGTTTTGTTTGCAGAGAGAAAGTTTTGCAAAAAACGCAGACATTATGCTTTTAGATTTGATTGAATTTAATTGGTCACTTTGTAGGTTCAAATTAGTATTGTTAAATTTGTCAAATAAATCAGTCATATGGGCAATGTCACTTTTTGACTTAATTAAATTGTGTCGCAAATCATGGTCATGCATCTTTAGATAATCAACGTACGTCTGTGTGAAGTAGTAAACGGTTATAGTCTTCGTCATTTTTCAAACAAAGTTGAGAAGATAATACCTCATTTAAGGCATTCCTTCTGATTTTATTAACTTCTTTAATGAAATAATCTAGTGATATATGCAAACGTTCACTAAGTTTTTGCGACATAATGATGTCGTTGAATGACACAATGTACTGAAAATACATTCGGTACAGCTTGTTTTAAATATGTCAGACAGCCTCGGTATCTTCTTACCCTTGCCGGAGCACCATCAGTAACAACAGAAATAATATTAGTCAAGGGTAAAGCTTTTACTTCGAACAATCTTTTTAATTCAGTAAATAACATTTAACATTTTGTCTCCAAACAGTTAGCCAACAACAATTCTTGACCAAATGTTTCTTCTTTTACAAATCTTACATAAGCTAAAAGTAAAGTTTCGGTTTCTAGTACAGTGGACATGTCAAGCTGTAAAGAAAATTCAGATATTTTTTAAGTAACCACATAAAGGATTTTCTACGGACTGACTGAGATATTGTCAATCCATCTTTGTACTGTATTATTAGTCAGTGGAATAATTTATATAATGTCGTAAGCTGGTGGGTGCAAATCTGTGCGTATTACATCATTTACAGCTGGTAAAATAAGTTATTCATCAATAGTATGCAGCTTTCCTGTTATAAGAAGCAACAGTCCATCATCATCTCACTTAGATGTTGTCTCAGTGAGTTGTTACAGTGATGGTATTTTCCAAATTTTTTATTTCACTGTTTGAAAAAACGTTAAATCCTTATCTTTTTGTCTAAGACTGGGAAAATGTGTTTCTACACTTTGTATCAGAATAACATATAACTTAATTCGGTGTACGATGTAAACTATTTTATAATTTTTGTTTATATTGTAGACAAATTAGTGCATCCAGTGGAGTTATTTCATTCCTGTTTAAATGTGTTTTCGGCCGTCAGTCTCGTACATTGTCATGTTTGTTATTAATTTAATTAGCGTGTGCTACTAGCTTATTCATTGTTTTTTAATAAAACATAAATCATAATTTTACTATTTTACATTTAACCTTTCGCGGACCCCCTGAAGTTCTTCAGGGACCCCCAAATGAATTAAAATTCTTCACGGACCCCTTGAATGATACCAGGGACCCCTGGGGGTCCGTACGGACCACATTGGGAACCACTGGTATAGCTCTATCTTTACATAAGTAAATGAAGCGAAGAATCACACACACAGCACCCCGTAGCGTGAAAATTCTACAGCAGGGGCCAGGCATTCTACAGGAGGAACAGGCAATAGCAGGGGTGGGGGGCAGGAAATAAATGTTACTAAGTAGAGCAAACAAGCAGAGGGGGCCAGACAAAACGCAGGGGGGACCCGGTCCCCCTCGCCCCCACGCACGCAACGGGCCTGCACACACATACACACACAAACACACACACACACACACACATATATATATACTCACACACACACATATATATACTCACACACACATATATACTCACACACACATATATACACAATTGTATTGCCATCAATCCGTTTACCATAAAAGTGCAAGAGACTTCAAAACATCCTAAGATTCCATTCACATATTAGTAAAGTGCAATCCCCGCACTAGTCTATATAAAGAAACAAATTTCCACTTACTTACAAACTCAATAGAGACGGAATCAAATGTAACTAAGTGACGCTGTGCAGAATAAGCTGGTCGTCATTTCACTTGCGCAGTTTCGAATGTCTTACAAAAAAAAATGCAAATAACGTAAGAAAACACCGGTAAATGATATATATACATCAGAGATTTTTTTCTAACCACGACTTGTCTCAAAGTAATTGAAGAGTAATTACTGTTTATTTCATTAGATTTTTTTTTTGCGAATTCTATTATCAGGGATGGTCGCAGGATGCAGAGCTTTATTGAGTGCCTTGGGTGTTTATCATGTCCTTGATAGTACCTGACAATAGTTAAGGAAAAATAATTCGTAGTTATTGCCACACAGCCACATACAGGCGCACAACAACAAATTAAGGCCAATATGATGAAAATATTACCAGCTTTTATCGGTGATTTTTATTTTTTTTTAATCATCAAAGTTTAATCTTTCAGTGAATGGGGTGTTTTTTTTTGATAGATTAAAACATATATTTATATTAAAAAAAAAAAGAATGTCTGGGGAAGGAAAGAGAAAAAAGCATTAAGAAAGCCCTGCTGAGGGCACTTATACTACTAGGCGCCCAGTGGGTAAGAGCCCATTGGGCCCATGCATTGAGAAGGCCTTGCTACGAGCACCAATACTAGTGGTGGGGGGGGTGCAAATAATACTGCAAGATTAATTTTCATACAATCATAAAACATGAGAGAAAGAAATGAGTGAACTTATGAATTATATTCTTTAAGAAAAGTAACAAAAATGTAAGAATAGAACCATTCTCAATTAAAGTAATACTTAGATTACTTGACGTGGTAATGTTAATATGAAGATTTCAAGGGAATTTGCACAATTTCATTGGCAGTGGTGCATTATTTGTTTTAATTGTTTATTCCCACTGAAAGCCAATTTTAGGGATATGTGTATCTCGCTGAGCATATTGTTTACTTAACACATCGCACTCAATAAACTTTGTGCTATAACTCAGAGTCATCTTAGCTTAATCGCCTCCCTTCCTCCCATTCCCACAGCTTCCAATACAACGTACTCGATATTGTCTCAATTTTCAGATACCACCAGCCCCGTAGCGTGAAAAATCTACAGCAGGGGCATTACAATAGCATTGAGGGGGGGGGGGCAGGTAATACATTTTACTAAGTAGAACAAAAAAGCAGAGGGGACCAGACAAAACGCAGGGGGGGCCCGCCCCCCCCCACACGCTACGGGCCTGGATACCACCAGGGCCTTCTTAATACATGGGCCCCGTGGACTATTACCCGCAAGGCCCCCACTGATTTAAGTGACCACAGAAGAACCTTTTCAATGTATGGGCCCGATTGGCTCTTATTTTCACAAGCGCCCCCCCCAACCCACCCAATCCCCATTAGTTTAGGAATTTAACGCTAAGAAACCTTTGAAAGTTATTCTAGCAAGTGTTCGTAGCATGGGGAGAAGGGAAGGGGATGGGAGTAACGCCGTAAAGAAAGTTTGGATCAACATGTCTTAAAGTTCACCAAACTTATTCTTTGTACAATTAAAGAATTGTTTATATCATTTTAAGAAAAATGGATCATTTATCCAGTTATTTCTTTGAAGGCCACATTTTTTTTGTTTCTCCAGACTATGACTTGTCATGTCACATGACTTTCCGAGCACCAATCCCTGCAGTTTTAATTAACAACATTTCACTTTTTGCTTGAATATTAATGAGTTGATTGCGATCGTGAAAAAGTATTCAAAGTGCGACATCGTTTACACACGCCAGTCATTAAGCCTGAAGTGTGTCACTTGATTTATTAAGTCAAGAAGACGATTGAGGGAGGAGGAAGTTGTGGAGGAAGAGGGAACATTTCACCCCTCCCTTGTTCAAATAAAAATCCAAGAATTAACTGCAATCTGCTGTTTGCTAATGAAATCAAAACGATGAAATCGACAGTGTTATCATGGCGGCTTTACAGTCTACCCCCCTTCCATCCCATAATTCAACTAGATCGGGGACTTCCTGTTGAGGTCAGACTCTCTCCTAGTGACACATTCCACATGGGTGGTAGGGGGGGGGCCAAAGGGGAGGGGGTACAACAATCGAGGGGCATTTAAAAAGCAGCTGAGGAAAAAAAAATTAAATCAATCAACGTTCGGATTTGAAATTCTCCACCCCCCAGTGGCGCCAGCAAAGACTCTCTTAAACTGAAGGAGATTTGGGGAAGGGAGGGAGGGAGGGAGCAAGGGGGGGGGCTCATTACGTCAATCACAGTCACCTAATGTAGTCACGTGGGAGACCGCTCAGCAATGTTAATCAAGGTTGGCGTCATGCAGAGGGGAAAGAGAGACACACTTGTTAATTCGAGACTACACTAATCTACGTGAGTTCAAGATGTGTACACTACATAGTGTGGGGAATTTATCAACTACATAGTGTGGGGAACTTATAAACTACATAGTGTGGGGAATTTATAAACTACATAGTGTGGGGAATTTATAAACTACATAGTGTGGGGAATTTATCAACCACATAGTGCGGGGAATTTATAAACTATATACTTTGGAAAATTTATAAATTACATAGTTTGGGGAATTTATAGACCTCATAGTGCGGGGAATTTATAAACTACATAGTGTGGGAAAACGTCCAATCTTTTTTGTCCGAATGCAGCGGGCATTGGGCAGTGGGCGTCTGTAAATATCGGAATGAAATTATAATTTCTGTGCTCGATATGTAACGTTTAATAGGGCGGGTGGCGGTGAGGTGTAGAGCGCTCGACTGTCGTCCGGATGGGAGTCCAAGGGTTCGAACCTCATTGAGAACCTTGTGATTTTTTTCAGGTCCTTGTGAAAGTCCCCAAGTCCATCCCTACTTTGAATGGGTCGGGGGAAGTAAAGGCGACTGGGCGTTGTGCTAACCACACAATCCCTTCATATGCCGAGGTTATAGAAACAGATGAATTCTACACTTCATCTGCCCCGATGAGCCCTTGGGGGCTTAAAGGAACTCTACTTTTAAATAACGATACTAATCGAAAAAAAAAAAGATTGTACTTGGCTGTAACTCGCCAGGCCAATGATGTGCGCGCGGAGAGCTTGGAGGAAGCACTGGTGTGTTGGGGGGGGTACATGCAGTGCCGCCGGGGGGGGGGGCAGGGGGAAGGCAAATGCCCAGGGGCCCAGCGAGTTTTAGGAGCCCGGACTGAGCTGGCCAATCAACTTTTGAACATTTTATTATCAGCACGGGGGGCCGTGACAGCCCTGCCCAGGGGCCCGAAATTTCTGTCGGCTTACCACAGGTACTGTAAGAAGTAGCCATCATGACTGACTCAATTTCAGATACTACCAGGGCCTTCTTAATTTAGCTGAAATGTTGTGTGATATGATCACTGATAACTGCCAAAAAAAATGAAGATTACATAACTGGTGAGAGATTGTGCTCAGAAAAAAATATGTAGAAGATAGATAGATAGAAAGATAGGTAGATGGATGGATGGATGGATGGATGGATGGATGGATGGATGGATGGATAGATGGATGGATGGATGGATGGATAGATAGATAGATAGATAGATAGATAGATAGATAGATAGATAGATAGATAGATAGATAGATAGATAGATAGATAGATAGATAGATAGATAGATAGATAGATAGATAGGCAGATAAACAGACAGACAGACGGATTGGCAGAAGATAGACGGACAGATGACCATTATTAAAAAAGTGGGATAAATAACTAAAAAAGTGAAGAATATTTGGATGACACCGCAACTTCTATTTATAATAACCCAGGTAATTTACGTCTGAGCGTTTTTTCCCTTACAAAACCTGTAATACAATTATTCATTTGTGTTTGTGCAACATCGCCCCAGACAAATTAGATTTCCCCCACAGAACGTGTTATATTATTGTTCACTTCTTATCCGTCCCCCCTCCTCCCACTATCTCCCCACTCCCTCAATTTATCCGCACCTTCCCATATATCTCCACACCTCATAAACACCTCCCCCTTTCCCTCCACACACACACACACGAAATTCCATATCAATTACATTTTATTCTGTCTGAAGCTTTCTTGGCCTGGAAGAAAAATAGCTTGTTTTTCTTTTTTACTTTTCAAAAAGCAAAAAAAAAATAATAAAAATTGCAAAGGATGCCGGGAGAAAAAAAAAAGAGGACAGAAAACCGTGGACTAAGTTGAAATGATTTAATAACCTCCATGTTTTGTGGCCGTGTTCCTTCGCGTGACACCGGCTAACTACGTCACCACTCGGGAAACTATCTCAGCGACTCGAGGGAGCAAAATGGAGGACTAAGGAGGAAGAAAGGGGAGACAAATTGCGGTCATTACTTGCTTGATTTCTGGGTAATTCCTGCAAATTCCAGATAATTTTTTTGGTAATCACCAAGAGTCGGGCGTCCCACCGGGTGGAGGAAAAAAAGGGAAGAGGGGGAGAGGGGGTAGCGAGGGGAGAGGCACGGGATCCGCCCTTGCGGAGACAGAATATGTTATTATCTTATTTTCCCGCCAATACGACTATTTGTCTGCCGTTTTTCGGGAGCACGCACTTCCGATTATCGAGGTGGTCTTGCGTGTGTACATGTGTGTGTGTATGTGTGTTTGCGCGCGCGCGCACGAGCTCTCGTGGTGATCCCTAGGAAAAGTGCTAGCGTGATTGGCGGACTCCTTCAAGACATTGTCCTTTAAAATTTATCAGTGGGGGTTTTCAAAGTGGCTCTTACATTACCGGCAAGGGAGGAACGATAAAAGGCAACAGTAAGATTCGTAATGACACCGCTAAAACGGTCCGCTTTCTTGCCCATTGGCCAGTAATGGCATCCCTGTTGCTTCTTTTTTAAGGCGCCCCCCCCCCTCCCTGTTTCTTTCATCTGAAGACATGATTTTTTTTTTTTGATTTTTTTTAGAATGAGTGAAAGAGTCGAGAGGAGGAAAAATAAAGCTTTTAAGGGTGTTTTATTTGGAAAATTGAGAATAATGTTCTTTTAGTTTATTTAAAGCGAGGCCCGAGTATTAAAGTGTTTTGTGAAGTGCAAAGCTCACAGGTTTGTTGAAATGAGAGTGTGTATGGGTTGAAAGTTCTCTTCATTGAAAACTAGCCGTGGGGCGGCTTGGAGTTCACAATAGATACATTACAGTAATAAAATGAAATGTATGTTGTTAGTCTCTCTTTCTCTTTCTCTCTCTCTCTCTCTCTCTCTCTACCTCTTCCTCCCCCTCTCTCTCTATACCTCTCTCTCTCTCTCTCGGCTGTAATGATAGAAATTTTGGATGGATAGATAAATGACTCAGTCAGTCAGGCATCAGAGAAAGAAATAGATAGATAGATAGATAGACAGACGGATAGATAGATAGATAGATAGATAGATAGATAGATAGATAGATAGATAGATAGATAGATAGATAGATAGATAGATAGATAGATAGATAGATAGGTAGGTAGGTAGGTAGGTAGATAGATAGATAGATAGATAGATAGATAGATAGATAGATAGATAGATAGATAGATAGATAGATAGATAGATAGATAGATAGATAGATAGATAGATAGATAGATAGATAGATAGATAGATAGATAGATAGATAGATAGATAGATAGATAGATAGATAGATAGATAGATAGATAGATAGATAGATAGATAGATAGATAGATGGATGGATGGATGGATGGATAGATAGATGAATAACAACAACAAATAAACTGATGCCTGTATGCCGCCATTTTGATAAAAGTGTTTCTAAACACTTGCGTTAAATGTGCAGTGATTGTTATTACAGCAAATAAGTCTAAAACTTGTTGCTTTGAGGTCACGAGCTAATTAGAATATTTAATGTGACCAATCAAAAAACTTTTGGAAAATTTAAAAGTGTAAGATAGTGTAAGCATGTTGGCTGAGTTCGTTACACTCGATCGTCGTAGTGTTGAATCGGGCTCAGATTCCCATCGACACATGTTACATTCATGGTGTCTTATTTGTCCTAATAGCCTCGACCAGGGTTTGAGATTGCAAGAAGGCAAAACAACAAAAAAAATGAAATTTAGCGCTTTTTAAATCTTAATTTTGTGGAACGGATGGCCGAGTGGCGTAGATACTCGACTGTCGACCTGAGAGTCCTGGGTTCGATCCTCGGTGAGGCCCATGGAATTTTTCCAGGTGAAATTTGGTGCAAAGTCGTCCCACAAGTCCACCCAGCTTTAAATGGGTACCTGACTTAAGTTGGGGAAGTAAAGGCGGCTGGGCTTTGTGCTAACCACACAATCCCTTCATATGCCGAGGTTATAGAAACAGATGAATTCTACACTTCATCTGTCCCGATGGCCCGTTAGGGCTAAGAAGGGAACTTTACTTACTTTACTTTTACTGACTTTAAGATGGGGAAGTAAAGGCGGCTGGAACAACAAAGAAAAAGCACTTACCTAACCCAGCAAATTTTGTAGCATGTAAAACAGTTTTTACACATTTAAAAACAATTATTTCGCGATATCCATCCTTCGATTCAACATTCGAACTGTCCCATATTCTCTATCCAGTAAGCTGGCTATACATTATTAAAGATTATTTTAATGCGATTTAAAATTTTGCTTTTCATTGTGACAATACCCAGTGGCTGTGTGTGTAGGTTAGGGGAGGAGGGAGTGGGGTCGATGGTGGGTAGTTAGCCAAGTGGTCAGATATCGCCGTGGTCAGCTATTTGGCAGATTGCGTCAGCACCGGTAGTTGATGGGGGGAGATAAATCTGAAGACAGCTCAGACAATGATCAGTTAATCTAGATGACAGTGTTAGTATCAATTAAATACGTCGTGGTGGGGGGGGGGGGGGAAACTTAACCAGAAACCAGCTGTTGTTTTTTTTTTTTTGAGGGAAAAATAATTCTGTTGACACATAATATTATGTAGGGAGTGAACAACTATGCGGGTGCTATTTGTTTTAACGCTGTGGTTATCAACGGGTGGGTCGCGACCCATCGGTAGGTTTGCGATCAAATACGAATTCGGCCGTCAAATAATTTCAAACTTGCATTTTTTACGAAAACCAAACATAATTCAAAGTGCGTCCAAAAGCGCAAAATATTAAGAGAACCCACGTTATCAGTGATATTTTACAGGGCTGCTTATTGTATGCCATTTCGTGCGTCAATGTAGGTGCTGTTTTGGTGCATTTACTTGTGTGCCGGTTGGTGCGAATATTTGTGTAAGATATGGTACAGATAAATGTGTGTGCCACTGAGTGTGCAGATAAAAATATGAGGTTTGAACTTTTCGCCTGCTATATGTGTACATGACCGACATAAAGTTCCGCACGGAAAATGTAATAACGGCATCAAAATACAAAAAGAAAGGAAAAAATCTAAAAAAGCTAAATGTCTTCTAAATAAACCCATCTTCGTCTTCTTTAATGTTGCTATGTGTCTAATTGTGTGGGTTTTTTTTTTCTTTCTTTCTGATTACTTAAAGTCAAACCGATCACCACATGTAAACAATGACACACCCTGTTTGAACAAAAAGATGCAAAATGTGGACATATGATCTAACAAGCAGATTTTTTTTTTTTGCAGTTTTTATTTTTGTAAAGATATCTGCATACTAGATCAGGGGTCGGCAACCTGCGGCTCTTCCGATGTCGAGTTGCGGCTCTGTCGATGTCAAACGGCGACCTAATCAAATACCATAATCTTGAAACAAAAAATTTTAGTGGCTCTTTAAAAACTTGAGAAAAATGCAAATTTTAACTTTTGGCTCTTCCGTCTCAAAAAGTTGCCGACCCCTGTAGGCCCACTAGATCAATCAATGAGCGTAACTATAGCAAAAATCCTTAAAACTTTGAAAAAGACTAGATTTCAGTAAAAATAGACTGTAACATGTAAACCACCATTGTATTATGTTACCATAAATACATGCTTGTGATTGTTGTGTGTGTGTGTGAGAGTGCGTTTTGTATGCGTAATTGTGCAAATTTGTGTGGGACTGTATACTGTGTGTGTGTGTGTTTTGTTGGTGTGTACATGAATATAAGAGGATGATTAACCGCGATAGAATATTCTGTCACACCTGTTCTAGATGTTGAAGCGTAGACAGAATAATTGCTATTGGCTCGCCCCGCACACACACACACACACACACACATACACACACGTTCACCTAAGGATTAGCAGGTCGTACTCGAACTAAAGTAAATAACAGTTAACGCGATAACTAAGAAGAGATAACAATGATAACACTATATGCATATACAAACACACTCTCTCTCTCTCTCTCTCTCTCTCTCTCTCTCTCTCTCTGTCTCTCTCCATCTCTCTCTCCTGCCCTCTCTCTCTCCCCCCCCCCCACACACACATTCGCTTATCCTAAGCTTTTTTGTTGTTGAAGTCTGATAAACGTATGTTTTTTAAATAATTTTGTTAAAATACATCTACATGGTTAAACCAAAGTTGGGTTGCTTATTTATTGTTTTTTTTTTTTAATAAACCGTTTTAACCCATTATTGTCTGTAAAAACTTAAAATAATGATAAAAATAATTAATAATTGTTTAACCCTCCGCCCCCCCCCCCAAAAAAAAATAAAGCAATAAATATTAAATCCAACATCATTAAATAACTTAAAATATGTGGGTGGGATGGGCCCAGCTGCCTAATGGGGCCCTATTGCAAGACAGCTATGAGGGCCCTGTTAAACTGGACCAGTTTGTAAGTGATAGTAAATATAATCCTTTGATGAAACGCATAGGCAGGCATCTCGAGAGGAGGGGGGTCAGGGGGTCATTGCCAGGGGGCCCGCATCTGTAAGGGGGCCCGGCCGCCCCGACCATGTCAATTTTTTCCCGACTCATTGTTTATTAAAGGGCCCGCAATGATGTCCTGCCCTGGGGCCCTTGTTGGCTCTCGGCGCCCCTGCGCATAGGTACCTTGGCCTATTTGTCATGGATGGAACTTGGCAAAAGATTTAAATCAGATAACAGTCTCAGGTAGTCTTTTAGCTTAGCACACGACCAAATTTTTGGTTCCCTATTACTGGAAATGTGTGTAGCAAAAATTTGTATGAGCGTCAAAGGGCCAATAGACCAATAACATTTGTAATTTGATTGTCGACGTCTTAGTCTATTAAAGGAGCCCATTCTCTTTTCTTCTGCGCTCGGGGGGGGACCTGCCGACCTTGATCCGCTACCGTCAGCGGGTGTCCTAAGGTCCTCAACAGACTGGTGTGCACAAGGGCGCACCACGTCGTTGTCTGGACGGCTGTGTAGAAGGTATGTACAAGCCCACCGACAGAAATTTTTGGGCCCCTGGGCAGGGCTGTCACGGGCCCTACGTGCTGATAATAATATTTTCAAAAGTTGATTGGCCAGCTCAGTCCGGCCCCTAAAATGCGCCTTAAAACTCACCGGGCCCGGGGCATTTGCCCCACCTGCCCCCCTCTCGGCGGCACTGGGTATGTAGATTAGAAACAACGTGTTTTCAGATTGTTTATGCCGGGTATTGTGTGTGTGCGTGTGTGTGTGTGTGTAAACCTTCTGCTAACAGACTCATTACATTACTGGAGACTGTCATAATTAACACATCTTTCAAGTTTAAAATTTAAAAAAATTGACCAAAGAAATTTAACCGCAAATAACTACTAGCAAAAACATTTCTAAAAAAAATTTACTCGCATAAAAATAGAATCGAATCAATAATAAAATGACAGACTACATATCTTGGCCGAGATAATCTTCCCAAGCTTTTCTGTGTCACGTGATACTGTATGACGTGATAGCAGACGTGAGGATGGGAAAGAAAAAAAGAAGAAAACCGTCAGGGTAACTACTTAATCATGTTTAATAATCTGTACCTTTGGGACAGCACCGGGGAACGTCTGCTTCTCATTAGGGACAATTTGCGCCAATTAATTTTGAGATCAGACCGTTTGGACCCACCGTCTGGAGATTCCGGGACCGGAAAGTCGCGTCCGCTTGAAAACTACCGTTAACAACACACGAGAGAGGCTGTGAGCATCTGCGCAAATCTTGCTTTACGCATTAGCCGAGTTAAGCCCCCCCTCAGATGGCCTGTGGGTGTTGCCATGGAGACCGGACCCAGTGTCACATTGTCAAATGGAAGAGACGGAGGTGGTAGGATGGGGGTTTGGTGGGAGGGGGGGTTTTCTGTGTGAAGTATACACTGGTGAAATGATGTCGATAGATGATAATGATCTCTCTCTCTCTCTCTCTCTATCTCTCTCTCTTTATATATAAATATATATATATATATATATATATATATATATATATATATATATATATAGGCCAATTTGAATACATATATAGACATTGATAGAGACGCTGATAAAGACAGTTTGAAAGAAACGATTCTATTGGCTGACGCATATATACATTTGATATGGAAGTTGGCATACATTATTATCGATACTGGAATAAAGGTCTATAAAAGCCCATGAGGTATACATGTAACATGATATATTCTTTACTGCTAGGCGATTGGTACATTACACCACATTAATTAGGTAGTAGGCAAACCGTCCATCTCGAAAGATGATGGTAGCGCACTGGTTAGTCATCTAGTCGTTTTTTTGATAGCAGGTTCTTGAGTGACTCAGCAGACCGATCCTGGACTGGCAGACTCTTCCACAGTGGCCACAAATGAAGCTGAGTGGGGGACCGAGGGCCTGTTTCTGTCTTACGGTCTTCCTTCTCTGTCTTTTGGTCTCCTGCTGTCGGTTCCTTACTTGTTCACCATTAAGAATGCCTTTGTGAACAGCCTGACGCCACCCACTCCGGTCGTCGGCGAGCTGTTCCCAATTGTCGAGGCTGATGCCGGTCAGTTTGAGGTCGCGTTTGCAGACATCCTTGAATCGCAGTTGCGGGCGACCAGCGGGGCGATGCCCGGTGGCGAGCTCGCCATATAGGATGTCCTTTGGTATGCGTCCATCTTGCATTCGATGCACATGACCCAGCCAGCGTAGACGCCTTTGGCACAGAAGGAGATGCATGCTCAGTGAGCTGGCTTGTTTGAGCACGGCAGTGTTGGTGATTTTGTCCTGCCATCTGATGCCAAGGATGCGACGGAGACAGCGGAAGTGGAAGCTCTCGAGTCGATTTTCCTGTTTGGTATAGGTAGTCCAGGTTTCGCTGCCATATAAAAGAGTGCTGAGAATACATGCCTGGTATACCTTGAGCTTGGTGTTCAGTGTCAAATGTTTGTTAGTCCATACTCGTTTGCTTAGTCTGGCCATGACACTGGTTGCTTTGGCAAGCCTCTTGTCGATCTCGTCATCCAGGGACAGACTGCTGGTGATGGTGGAGCCCAGGTATGTGAATTTGTCGGTGACCTCCAGAACTTCATTGTCGATGGTGATTGAGGGTGGAGCTGGGATGCTTTGACCCATGATGTTGGTTTTCTTGATACTGATGGTCAGTCCGAATTCTATGCATGCTTGAGCTAGGCGATCCATCAGGAGCTGTAGGTGTTCCTCTGTGTGTGCTGTCAGGGCTGCGTCATCAGCGAACAGCATGTCTCTGATAAGGATAGTGCGGATCTTGGTTTTTGCTCTTAGGCGGGCCATGTTCAGCAGCTTCCCATCACTTCTGGTATGTAGGTAGACACCTTCTGTAGAGTCTTTAAATGCGAATTTCAGCATCATAGAGAAAAATATGCCGAATAGTGTAGGCGCTAGAACACAGCCTTGTTTTACTCCGCTTTTGATTGTAAAGGGTTCTGAAGTGTCCCCGTCGTAGCTGACTACTCCCTGCATATTATCGTGTGAAAGGAGGTTATGATGTTGAGTAACTGAGGTGGACATCCGATCTTCTTCAGTAGCAGGAACAGGCCGCTTCTGCTTACTAAGTCAAACGCCTTGGTTAGGTCGATGAAGGCGATGTACAGCGGCATCTGCTGTTCTCTGCACTTCTCCTGGAGCTGACGCACTGAGAATATCATGTCGACAGTGGATCTTTCTTGTCGGAAGCCGCATTGTGATTCGGGGTACACGCGGTTTGCGAGAACCTGAAGACGGTTGAGAACCACGCGTGCAAAGGCTTTGCCTACAATGCTCAGCAATGAAATACCCCTGTAGTTGTTACAGTCACTGCGATCCCCCTTATTCTTGTACAGAGTGACTATCTTGGCGTTGCGCATGTCTTGCGGAACTCTGCCTTCCTTCCAACATAGGCAGAGGAGCTCATGGAGTGGCTCTAATAAGGCAGGTTTTCCGCATTTGATGATTTCAGGCGGGATGCCATCCTCACCCGGCGATTTACCACTGTTCAGGGCATCAATGGCTTTACTGAGTTCATCCATGGTAGGTTCAGCATCCAGCTCCTTCAGGACGGTCAAGTCTTCTATATCGTCCAATGCACTCTGTGTGACAGAGTTTTCACTGGAGTACAACTCTAGATAGTGTTCCACCCACCTGCCCATTTGCTTGCTTTTGTCAGTGATGATATCCCCTGATTTGGACTTCAAGGGTGCAGTCTTCTTTGATGATTTGCCAGTTGCTTGCTTGATGCCTTCATACATCCTCCTTATGTTGCCAGTCTCCGACGCTTGCTGGATGCTATAAGCCAGTTGAAGCCAGTAGTCATTTGCGCAGCTACGGGCAGTCTGCTGGGCCTTTCTCCGAGCAGCCTTCAGCTCCAGAAGATTGTGCTGACTTGGGTCGCGTTTGTAGCTTATCAGTGCTTTTCTCTTGGCATCAATGACGGGCTCTAGTTCAACAGCGTTTGCCTCAAACCAGTCGGTATTCTTGTGCTCCTTTGTACCATACGTCAGAGCAGCAGCTCTGTAGATAGTGTTCCGGAGCGAATTCCACATATCTTCTGCATTCGACTCTTGGTTGCAGCTTTGCAGTTCCCCCCTTGCTATGAACTCCTGGTTTTTGGCTTGGTTGGTGGTTTGACTGGTGTTGATTTTTGGCTGGCATTTCTTTTTGGAATGATGGAGTCTCTTGGGGCGCAGCTTTATCTTGGAGGCAATGAGGGAGTGGTCTGTATCGCAATCGGCGCTATGGTAGGCTCTGGTGTTACGAACGTTATTCAGAGAGTCGCGCCTGGTGATGATCAGGTCCAACTGATGCCAGTGATTTGATCTTGGATGTCTCCAGGACGCCTTGTGACATGCCTTGTTCTGAAAGTAGGTGTTTGTCACGCATAGGTCGTGATAGCAGCAGAGTTCGAGTAATCTCTGGCCGTTTTCGTTCATTTTCCCTATGCCATGGTGACCCAGCACACTTGACCAAGAGTCATGATCAGAACCAACACGAGCGTTAAAATCCCCCAGGAGGTAGAGGTGTTCCGAAGCAGGGACTGCGGCAATTGCGCTGTTTAATAGCTCATAGAACTGGTCTTTAGTCTCCGTGCTGGCTTGCATGGTTGGTGCATAGATGCAGAGGAGGTTGGCGGTACCAGATGCTGTGAATAGACGCAGGGTAAGGATTCTCTCTGTGCCGTGGGAAGGAGGTTCAATCATTTGGAGCAGGGTGTTCTTTATGGCGAAGCCGACTCCGTGTTCTCTGGATTCCTCGACGTCTTTCCCCTGCCAGATAAACGTATAGTGTGCTTCCCTCAAAGATCCAGTCTCTGGGAGGCGCGTTTCTTGTAAGGCTGCCACATCGATGTTTAGTCTGTGCAGCTCAAGATCGATGACTGCGGTCTTGCGGAAGTCATCGATTTTCTGTAAGTCATCTGTCAGTCCAGTGCGCATAGTGCGCACGTTCCAGCTTGCAATGCGGAGAGCTGGAGACTCCGTCTTTATCTTTGAATGTCTTCCTGGTGCATGTGGTAACGGTCTGCCTGTTGAGCTGCGCTCTAAGCTCCAGGCACCCACTGGAGCAGGCAGGCCGTGGCGGGTCAACACCTTATTGGCCGGGGGCTGCCCAGCTTAAGGCGGGCGGTAGTTGACCAGTGGGACTACGAGGGACCCTCCCACCATTGAAGACAGCCCGTGGCGTCCAGCTCTACGCCAATTGAGCAAGGACTTATAACCCGTAGACTGCTGTCTTCTTGTTTGTGCTCTCGCCGTGAGGCGAGACTGGAGTAACGTCTCCAGAGCGCAGGCCTGGGCGAAGTTTGTGGAGGCCTTGCGCTGCCCAGACAACAGGGCCTCCCTTTCGGCTTTGTCGACGGGGCCCAAGGGGGTGCAAAGCACCACGCTTGGAGACGACTTGGCTGCAGAAGTTGCCGGAAGGACATCGTGAATGGTGTACATCCGTCTTAGGGACCCCGGCTCCTGATTTTTCCTCGGGGTTGACTCCCGAAGCCTTTCCCATTGTTGGGTTAGCCTGCAAGGCAGCAGCGGTTTGAAATCAGGGTTTTCCTTCCCCTAGATGGGTTGCCCTCCCAGGCTGACGAGCCCCAACTGCCCGAAGCGGCTGGTTTTGAGGCGCCAGTGGCCGCCTTTGCCCCTTCTCCTGTCAGTAGAAGCAGTTTCGCCGGGCTTAAATTAAGCCACACGAGCAGGCCAGGAGCTGGACTTAGCTGTCAGAGGCTATATGAGACGCACGCCCTGAGGGGAGCATTTTATAGGCAGTGGGAGCTTATCCCCTACCACCACCACCCCCGGCTATGACAACCATTGAAACCACATTAATTAGATTAAACAATATCTGATGTTGTGGAAGAATCGTCTTGCAATATATCAATAGTTTTGTCTATCTATATATCTAGATAGATAGATAGATCGATAGATAGATAGATAGATAGATAGATCGATAGATAGATAGATAGATAGATAGATAGATAGATAGATAGATAGATAGATAGATAGATAGATAGATAGATAGATAGATAGATAGATAGATAGATAGATAGATAGATAGATAGATAGATAGATAGATAGATAGACATATAGATAGATACGTAGATAGATATACAGGCTGACGGACGGACGGACGGACAGACTTACAGGCAGACAAATAGATAGATAGATTGATTGATTGATTGATAAGTAGATAGATATACAGGCTGACGGACGGACGGACGGACAGACTTACAGGCAGACAAATAGATAGATAGATTGATTGATTGATTGATAAGTAGATAGATAGACAGGCTGGTGGACAGACGGACGGACAGACAGACTAATCGATAGATAGACTGTCGGACGGACGGACGGACAGACGGACAGACAAATATATATATATATATAGAGAGAGAGAGATAGATAGATAGATAGATAGATAGATAGATAGATAGATAGATAGATAGATAGATAGATAGATAGATAGATAGATAGATAGATAGATAGATAGACAGGCTGGCGGACAGACGGACGGACGGACAGACAGACAGACAAATAGATAGATAGATATTATCTTACTGTAAAAATCGTTATCTGTTTAATTTACCATAACATTAAGCGCAAGAAATATGTATATCTACCTCCCCCCCCCCCCGCCACCCACCCACATATTTTTCCACTTCAATAGATTAGTAATGAAAAAGATGCTAGCCTCGATTCTCTCCCTTTACCAGCTGATACACAGTTAAGTGAATATTTGTATTCAGTGAATCTGTTGTCAACTCAGAAACGCGGCTTCGGTACTTTACATCAATCGCGTCGTTGGATGATCTGGAGTTTGGAGACAAATGAATTGACTAAACATTGTCAATCAGTCGAGTCTAAGGTTGGGGGGGGGGGGGCAGTTCCCAGCAGGGCTTTCAAATAAATTAAACAAAAAAAAAAAGTAAAAAAAAAATGTTGCCAATGCTGTTACCGTATGAATACTGATGTCATTTGCACCAATTTGCCGCTTCGTTTAGGCTGATTAGGGAAGCTAAGGGACACGCGCGTTTGACAGCAAGGCTAGCTCTGATTGGCTGTTTAGCGGCGGATTTAACCCAATTTCCGGCTATCGATGCGCCGAGAGTGTTAAAAATGGAGACGGTGCTCTCAATCAGCGACGTCTTTTGGTTGGAGACAATTCAAAATCTTCCTCAAAGCCACTTGAACATATAATAAAAAAAAAAAAGAAAACCTGAGTGAATGTTGGGGAGGTAGTTAGAAAAGTTGAGATGGGTAGAGGAGAGAAGACATCTTCTTCTTGGATTTATCAACAGTTTTTTATTTTTTGTTTGTTTGTTTGTATGCTGTTAATTCAAGTTTATTCTCTGTGTTTCTCGCGAACTGATCCCATGGTATGGCTGTAAATGAAGAGGTTAATTGCTTACAATTTATACCGTATTAAATTTTAATGATTTTTTTTTTCTTTGTTAAAGAAGTCAGACATTTACAAAAAAAAATATATATATCTAAAAAACAATTACACCTGATTGTGAGGAACAGGACCGTCATGATAGCGTGATGGGCCCCCGGACAGGGTTGTCTCAATAGGTTCTGTCGCCCCCAGAGGCGTAGCGAGGGGTGAGCAAGGGGGCATCATTCCCCGGGCGCTACTCTCAAAGGGGCGCCAAATGGTATATTTTACATATAAAATTACAAGGTTTCCGAATATGGGGCGGGGGGGGGAAGGGCGGGGCATCGCTAAAAGTGTATTAAAAAGGTATTGTGCCTCGGGTGCGAGTTAAGCTCGCTACGGCAGTGGTCGCCCCTTTCCCCCTCCCTTCAAACCAGCGTGTTGGGGGCCCCTGCTACATACACTCACAATTATTTATTTTAACTCGTTGCTTTGAGCAGGTCAAAGAAATGTGCTGTTCGGTTAGCATGGGGCCCCTTCTACAGAAATCGACAATTATTTCAATTAACTTGACAGCTTCAATGTGAACTTGTTAGCCCATGCAGGTCAAACCAATTTACAGAACGATTAGCATGGGACCCCTAATATTCGTGTGGCCTTTGATTTATGACAGCCCATGCAGTAGCGACAGCCCCGTAGCGTGAAAATTCTACAGGAGGGGCCAGGCATTTTACAGCAGGGCCAGGCTATAGCAGGGGGGCAGGTTATACATTTTACTAAGTAGAACAAATAAGCAGGGGGGCAGACAAAACGCAGGGAGGGGGCCCGTCCCCTGCCCCCCCCCGCACGCTACGGGCCTGAGTAGCGCGCTGGGGTAGAGCAAACATCTCGTCTCCAAAGTCCACATATTATGTAAGATTGAGCCAATTAAGGTAGATGATGGTTTATTCATTCATCTCGTCACTTACTTGGTTACGTCTTGGATACGGTCAACTCGAAACCAAAATATATTTTTCTTCCGTTGAGCTCTACGTAAAACCAAGTACCGAAAATGTTTATCGTAGTTTTATTTTTAACCATACAATATCTGTATGTGTTTGCCATCAATGAAACGCTTTTATTTAATGATTTCACGGCGATTCGCACCAGGAAGGTAATTAATTAATACTACCCGAGTCTTTGCAATCTTTTCGGAGGCCTCAAGCAAAAAAAAAAAACAGATTTGAGGGGGATCTGGGTCCAAAATATTCGCAATTAAAACGGCCCCTGATACATTAGCCTCTCTGAGCCCGCGACTGTTTTATTAAATTTTTTTACCCAGCCCTCCACCCTTGCGTCTCAGTTTGCCCTTCTTCAGGGCAACAATATAGACATGTCGTAAAATGAAAATCCACCCACAGCGCTTCTTTCAAAACTAGACAACGCCTTAGTACGCTTAGAACAGTAGCGGCAAACCTATGGCACGTGAGCCACACAGTCGGCGGGCCGAGCCTCATCATTCGGCACGCCGACTGTGTAAAATATCACTTCCTTTAATTTTGATTGGAGCGTTGGCACTTTGCTATAAATAAGTGTGGGGCTGTTTGTTGATTTTTTGGTCGGTTAAATTTCGGGCACGCGGCCCCAAAAAGGGGTTTGCCGCTACTGGCCTTGGTACGTGTACTTTGAACTAACAAGAGATTCAACTTGAAATGGTAGGTAGGTTTACTGTAAAATAAAAGGAGTGGGAGGGCGGGGGGGAGGGGTATCATAACATTGCGGCTCAAAATTCAAATCGTTCAAAAATTTCAAATCGATATGTCTTGGTGAAAATTGATTTTGCAATTTGTCTTAGACATCCACAAGTTGTCTGTTGACCTGCTTGCGTATGTTTAGTTTTATATATCAAAAAAAAAAAATTGTGTAATTTAAAAAAAAAAAAAAAAAAAAACTTTCTTAAATACAGGCGGGAACATACAGCCAAACGTCTAGCCCATTGTCTGACTTAACAAAATTGTTCTCAAATTATCGCGACCCCCCCCCCCCACCCCCCACCACTAGCTTTGAGAACCGCTGCATGACACTTTTTTTTTTTTAAAAAATCGGTGGATTTAACATTTTATATCAAAAATACTATCACTAGCGACAATAGCTAACAACAAAAAAAAAAAGAGGGGTGGGGGTTATGCCCCCCCCCCCCGCGTTTAGTCTAGCCCCCTATGCTTATTTGTTCTACTTAATAAAATGTATTACCCGGTTACCCCCCCCCCCCACCCCCGCTATTGGCCTGGCCCCTGCTGTAGAATTTTCACGCTGGATCTAAGGCAGTGTTTCCCAAAGCGTGGTATATGTATCCACCCCAGGTTGTATAAATGCAAAGAGTGTGGCGGTGGTACACGCTACACTGGATTGAGAACATCTGGTACAAATGCACGTCTAAAACCGTAAACGATAAAATGAAGGTTAGACATGACCGTAAAAAAAAAAAACAATAGGCAGTTGTTTTTTTACACAGTATTGCGGAAACATTATAGGGGTGGCGCACAGATGTGGAAAGTTTGGAAAATACTGGTCGGTCTAAGGGGAAGTAAATCATTTAAGCGTTAGCATTGAACATAGGGGAGGCAACAGTGTGTGACATTATGACTCAGTGGTGAAACATTGAGTTATAGATATATAGTTGTTGTTGTAAGTAAGAAAAGAAACATCTATGCAGACTTCGCTTTATAAATTTTATAACAAAGTCACAAAGTGGTGTAGTGAGTTTATCTCGCGCCCGGGGCATAATATCTTTTTAACGCCCGCCCCTCCCCCTCATTCTAAAACTATATAATATTATATGTAAAATATACCATTTGGCCGCCCCTTTGTGAGTAGCACCCGGGGCATGATGCCCACACCCCCCACCTTTTTTTGTCTACCCCTCACTACGCTACTGCAAAGACACCGATGACATGCGCTGACATGCCTGATCAATTAGATATTTTAAAAGTTAATGGGATTGGTATCATTTAATGAGAAAACTTCACTCTGGGCTAGAAATCTTTTAAAGAACGTTTCACGTTTGAAAAAAAAACTATTATCACAGTTCATAGTCGTAACAGGTAAGTGCGGGGATGGCAATGTACTGTTCGCACCTGGGCGGCAGAAATTCTTTGATTGGCCCTGATAACCAGGGCCGGCCTTACGAATTGCGAGGCCCAATTTAACGGATGCTTACGAGGCCCCCCTCCTCATCTAATTTTTTACAACAACAACTATTAATATTAATATAAATTTAAATTGCCGGAGCCCTGCCAGGGGCGGGGGCCCAATTTGGAGCAATCGGTCAAAATAGGCCTGCTGGTAACATTACTTGAACAGGTCATGTTTACATCGATACTATTAATTAATCAATCTTTAGTCATTTGCCTTTTTCTTCTTCTCCCTTTGGCTCTACAGCCCATAGTCATTTGCCATAGTCATTTGCCTGTCCGGATATAAACGGGTAATTGGTGACTCTGGTATAGCTGTGTGCAGGGCTGGCCGCAAGAGAAGGAGGGGGGGGGGAAACTAATACACATGTCCAAGGACCCTCTGGTCCGTAAGAAACACGATGGGTACACCAATCTTCCATCCAATGGCTCAATATTAGGTGGGCGTGCACGGTCGAAGGGGCCCACCGAGGGTGGAGATAACCAGGGGGCTCAAGATTAGCTGGTCGGCAGCCCTGCTTTTTTTTTTGGGTCAGCTGTCAGATGTTCAATAACTTTGTTATCGATGAACAGTCATGGGTTAATGATAATATTTATCAGCCAGTATTCGTTTGAATATCCAGGCTAAAGAACTGGTAAGTCTTTGTTAACTTAGCGACTCTGTTCTAATGTGTTATTTCATTAATTCTTTTGTTATTTCATTAATTGTTTTGTTATTTTACATCTTATTTTTTTTTTTTTTTGCTAGTTATAAATTGATTTTCATTGCGCCTGTTTGAGGCTTGTCCCTATTATTGTGGTCGCATGAAAAAAAAACCGTTCTTAGATATTTGGAGGGACATTAGAAAGAGATTTTCAGAGATATTTTACGCTCATGGACTCAAGTACCATCGGGGGTTCTTGTGGCACTTCGTTTAATAGACATCAATACTTGAAGTATTTTTCTAGGATGTGTAGTCCCCCTACACCAGGTGTGGGTAAGTCCGGACATATTAAACTGCGCTCTACTTACCTCAGGTTATTCACATTAATGTATTTTACAATTGATTTATTTAATTTGTATTATTTCATATAAACATTCCACCCATCTGCTCTCTCTCTCTCCCTCCCTCTCTGTCTCCCCCCCCCCTCTCTCTCTCTGAACTCACTCTGTCAGAACTCTCTCAATGATAACTGCCGGCTGAGACTTAGTCTCTTGGAGCCCGTGAGATCAAACTCACTGTGTCCCTCAACATCTGGGAACTGCCATAAAGGCCAATGGCCAGCAAGCTACCAGACTGGACATTCACAAAAGCACATGATCAACGTTTTCCTCAACTTCTATGCGAATCGACGTTTGGGCCTCAACCTCCCAAAGTACGCAACGCAAGGACAATGCCCAGTACGAAACTGACCAATTAGTGCCTGCTCGATCCTCCCGAGCCCCCAACCACGGGTCAGTTTTGGGCGGCCGTTCCATCTGACTTGCCCAGGCCCTTCTGTGAAATTAAATACTCCATCGTGACCCGCGGCACGAAAAGAATGCCCACCCCATTCTCATTCTACGCGGTTTCCAAGATGGCCATTCCACAATAACATCCGTGGTTGTACGCCATTCAGTTTTACAGCAATCAACTTTATGACCGTGGATTACGTCATTACGAGAATATTATTTCTAGACAACATGAACTCTCTAAATGTGCCATTTATTTTCCTCTCAAATTTAGCTGTGGTATTTGTAATATTGCTATAAATAGCACACAAGGGGAAGTAGTCTCTATTCTGTTTTTTTTTATGATTATTTTTTTTAAAGGTATAGATAGATGTTTACAAGCTATAATTTTAAGAGCATTTTCGAAAAAAAATGCTCTATTGTCCCCGTTTTGTCTGTCTGTCTGTCCGTCCGTCATCACCCTAGATCTCAACAACCATAAGTCCTAGACCCATGATGTATATATCATTTTGTAGGTCTTGGCCTGCCAAGAAATGACTTTTTTCCATTTCGCGATCTGACCTCTCAGGGCCGTAAAAGGGGCCTTAGTACCGTTTTTTACTATATAAGCTATATTAATAAAGGAGCGATTAAATGACTATAATTTCGAATGTTTTCAATTATGAGTCCTATTTCAGTAACCACAAACCACTTGTAGTTAGATTTAAGAGACAATAATTTTTTTTCAATTATAAAGAAACGTCTTTATAATTTTTTTTTACAGATATATGCATTACACAATTGAATTTATAAACATTTCCAAAATTTACAAATATTTACTGAAAGCTAATAAACGTACTGATACATAACATGAAAATGCGCTAACACGTCTTGTGTCCAGAATGGAACAGGCTTAATAGCTTGTTTTTTATTAAGCTCTAGATTTAAAAAAAGAAAGAAAAAATCATTAACCCTGCTTTGTTTTGTTTTCAAGTGGATGTATTTATTGTAAGTTTTTCCTGCGTTTAAAAAAGTCAAAGGTTAAGTGTTTTTTTTTCCTCCACTTCAATGAGGCTGAGATTTATCGATCCGGGCCTTACAGTTGTTGTAATTGTGTGTCTGATGAGACGTTCAATTATTACGTTAAAGCTTTTCTTTCTTGATTTCGGACCTCATCCACTCACAATCTTCCTGCGTAACGCATTTCTAACATTCCTTTTATTGCGTGTCGGACCTGGGTACCTCTACCAGAGGCGTACCTAGGGTGATAGGGTGGGTGAGGGGGTCCTAATTCAAAAGTCCCCTCGGGTCCAAGCTTAAGAGGGGGGGCAAACATTTTTTTACACTGAATATTAAGTACATTATCTCATGTCATGGTAATGAATGTCAAAATGCAGGGGCCCCCAAAGAGGCCAAGCCCTACCCCGGGCCCCAAAATCCATAGGTTCGGCACTGACCCCCTACCCCTCAAATGCGTTACATAATAAGTGAACGAGTGTTTTGAAGCGTCAAAACAGAATTTTATGTCAATAACTCTTTAAAAATTGTATCAAGGTTTTTTTCCTCTATACTTTATTGATGATTATGTTACGGTCAATATTAGGCAAACATTGTACATCTCTAAAATTTTCTTGTCAAAAATTATAAATTATTTGCAGATTTTTTCATTTTAATTTTTTTTTCCATAGACGAATCATCGACTGTTAAATTTTCAAAAATATTACTTGAGTGAGTAAAGTGACTTCAAACATATTTATGTTAAAGAATCTGAAAATTTAATATGAAAGCTTTCTAAAAAAATGGAATTACAGAAGACACTAATACATAATGTCTCAGGTGCGAATATAAACCATAAAGATGACGATAGTGAGTCGGAAAATGGTTTTGCTTCTCACGATGAAAACTGCAAATCAAATACCTTAGTGGCTCACTCAGAAGATGATGACGATGACGAAGATGTCAAAGGTCGGACGGGATTAATGTCAGCTTCTGAAGATGGAGATACAGAGAGAGTTAAACTACTCGTTGAATCTGGTGCTGATGTCAATGAAAAAGAGGAAGATGGTATGACAGCCTTAATGACTGCTTCTGAAAATGGGCATATTGACATAGTCAAATTACTAATTGACTGTGGTGCTAATGTCGATGATAAAGAAGAAGATGGGTTGACAGCTTTGATGATTGCTTCTGAAGATGGACATACCGACATTGTCAAAGTACTAATTGATTCTGGTGCTAATGTTAATGAACAAAGTGTGATCGGTTGTACGGCAGCCATGAAAGCTTCCATGAGTGAACAGACAGACACCCTAAGACTATTAATCAAAGCTGGTTGTGATGTCAATGAAAAGGCAGAGGATGGTATGACCGCAGTAATGTTAGCCTCTCTAAATGGACTGTCAGAAGCCGTTCAACTACTAATTGAATCTGGTGCCAATGTTAACGAAAAAGATAAAAACGGTTGGACGGCACTAATGTTCGCTTCTGCTAATGGACACGCAGAAGCGGTTAAATTATTAATTAACTCTGGTGCTAATGTTAACGAAAAAGAAGACAACGACATCACTGTTCTGATGATGGCTTCTCAAAGTGGACGTACTGACCTATTTGAATTACTAATCCAATCGGGGGCAGATATTAATGAAAGGAAATCAAACGGTTGGACTGCAGCAATGGTGGCTTCTGAAGATGGACAGACAGGCATACTTAAAATGCTAATCGATTATGGTGCTAACATTAATGAGAAAAATGAAGAAGGTAACACAGCATTAATCATTGCCTCTGATGACGGACACAAAGACACAGTCGAATTACTCATGAAATCCGGTGCTAATGTTAATCAAAAAAATATCCTTGGTTGGACGGCGTTGATGACGGCTTCTCAAAACGGGCACACTGACATAGTCAAATTGCTAGTTGATTCCGGCGCTAATGTCAATCAAAAAGAGAAAGATGGCTGTACGGCTTTAATGATAACGTCTCAGTATGGACACACAGACATAGTTAGATTTTTATGCCAGTCGGGTGCTAATGTTAATGCAAAAAATAGTATCGGTTTGACCGCAGTGATAATGGCTTCCCAAAGTGGGCAAACAGGCACGGTTAGATTACTAATCGAATCGGGTGCTAATGTTAATGAAAAAAATATCAAAGGCTTCACGGCAGTAATGATGTCTTCATTAGAAGGGCACATAGACACTGTAAAATTACTAATTAAATCTGGAGCTAATGTTAATGAAAAGGATAAAGACGGAACCACGGCAATGATGAAAAGTTGTCAATACGGATACGCAGAAATAGTCAAATCGCTTATTGAGTCTGGTGCTAATGTTAATGAAAAGGAAAGTAAATGCTGGACAGCATTGATGGTGGCGTCGCTAAATGGGAACAATGAGATCATCAAATTACTTATTGAGTCTGGTGCTAATGTGAATGAAAAAGAAAATAATGGCTGGACAGCATTAATGATTGCTTCTGAAGACGGATACACAGAGACCGTTAAATTACTAATTGATTCAGGGGCTAATGTAAATGAGAAAGAGAAAGACGGTTGGACGGCTGTAATGATCGCTTCTAAAAATGGACACACGGACACTGTCAAATCACTAATTGAATCTGGTGCTAATGTTAATGAACGAAATGTCACAGGCTGGACAGCAGTTATGCTGGCTTCGGAGGGTGGATATGCAGACACAGTGAAATTACTTATCCAATCCGGTGCTGAGGATAATAAAACCGTAAATGCATATTTACGGTAGTTAAAGGATAGTCCAGGATGCAGCGATAAATCATCATCATCATTGCCCGTCACTCCTACCGGAGTATGGGCCACCAACTAAAGATCTCCGGCGACTGCAGCGATTAATACCGGACAACAAAAGAGACGGCTGGAAAAAAAGACATGTTTATTGTTGTGTTTCTGAAGTCCTTACCACCCCCAACGACAAAACGTGTTTAAGGTTGGATTAATGAATATGCTGGACAGCATTAGTGAGACACATGAACCATGACAGGCGTCACAGATAAAAGATTCCTTTGATTGGCTTCATTCCCCTCCCCCCCCCCCCACAACCATGCTCTTTTTAGTTTTATCTAAGAACAAAAAATGTCGTTATATTTTTCGGCGTATTATTTTAATAATACTTTTATTAGAAAGATAAATGAGGGCATTCAAATGCAATAACTATTGTAACTAGGAATACATTCTATTTGACTATATCACTAGAAATGGCGTGGGATTTCTAAGCCAAGTACTTAATGTTACAGTTAAAATGAATAATGAATAGTTAAAATGGGGTTATGGGTCATGGGAGGCAACACGCACAGCTCCCAGGGGCCCCGAACATTAAAGACTTTCGATTTGATGCAACGAAGATGCACGCCTGTCCGGGGGGGGGTCCCTTTTTTCAGCATTGTCAGGGGGAACGGGAGGGTAGGGGTCCAGTTTTTAGATATTTCAGGGAGAACTGGTATGTGGGGTGCACAATTTTTAGAATTTTCCGAAGGAACTGGAAGGTTGGGGGGGGGGGCAGTTTTCAGTGGGAACGGGAGGGGGAAGTTTTCAGTGGGAACGGGAGGGGGCAGTTTTCAGTGGGAACGGGAGGGGGCAGTTTTCAGTGGGAACGGGAGGGGGCAGTTTTCAGAATTGTCAAGGGGAACGGGAAGAGGAAGGGGGGGGCAAGTTTTTAGAATAGTGCAGGGAGCCTCAGATTATTCTCTGTTTGTATGCAGTCTAGAAAGGGTGCAGTATACCACATACTGTTCATATTGTATAGGATATTCTATAGGTCAGAGCTGCAACCAAATGGGATTATAAAAAAAATAAAGAAATGTACCATCATATAAATATGCCTTTTTACATCCTCATTTTGGGCGTTTCACTTTTGCCATAATTAACTTGAAACAGTACACATTTTATTAGAAAATATTGATAATTGTCCAGTAAGCGTACAATATTTTTTCATGTACAGAACATGATTTTGAATAATATTAGTCATGATGAACAAGTAATTTGTAAATGATTTAATTAAGGCAAGTTGTTTTTTTTTCTAATATTTGTTTTTATTTTTTTATTAAATACTAATGATACCAAACGAAAAAACAAAAAAAAAAAGGGGATAAAAAAACATTCAGCCAGTTGTATATTCGAAACTATTATAAAAACAAAATACATAAACCATAGCCTACTAACAATATAATTGCATGTCAACAAATGTAACCTTCCAACAATGCTGTCTGTTATCTTGATTCATTACATAACATTGGGCCCCGACTTTTTTAAGCCAACCAGACTAGCCCCCCTCCCCGCCCCCACACACACACACATATCAACCAGGAAACATGTTGTCTATGAGTATAACGAGGTCAGCTATAACTTATTGCCTCCTGCAGTAATTAAATAAAAATGTGTTAAATGACCCAATGTCTTCAATTTTTTCGTAAAATTTAATGGCAAGTAGAAATGGGCAATACTTTTTAGTTTATTATATATTTTAAATGCGCAGGAAATACTTTGTGCTGTTTTTAAAAAAAAAAACCACCATAACAAAAATAATAATAATATCTGAATAATAATACATTAATTTAAAGCAGTTTAAAAACAAAGATGTTACAAGCCAATAATGATAATAAAAATTTGATAAAATAACGTTTACATGTGTTGTGTAATTATCCGACATAGTGTGTGTAATTATCCGACATAGTGTGTGTAATTATCCGACATAGTGTGTGTAATTATCCGACATAGTGTGTGTAATTATCCGACATAGTGTGTGTAATTATCCGACATAGTGTGTCATTATCCGACATAGTGTGTGTCATTATCCAACATAGTGTGTGTAATTATCCGACATAGTGCGTGTAATTATCCGACAGTTAACAAAAACAAATCCCCTTGAAAAAAAAATAAACATATAAGCATTCCCAATTAAGCGAATGTGAGGAAAAAAAATAATTTTCCGTTAAAGACCAGAAAATAAAATTGTTTAAAAGTAAGGCAGAAGAAATCTGCGGACATCAGCCGTGGGGGGGAGGGGGGGGCAGGGGGGGTGAAAAAGTGGTTTATATGGTACTTTCATCTTTATGAAACTAGAAACACAACTGAAAATGGGAAAGCTAAATCTGTGTTTCTAGTATAAATGCTTTCATCCGAGATGTAGAAGTAAAACCTTAAAAAAAATGTGAAGGCCAAGAAAAAATTGAGATTCACAAAGTGTGTGAAGAATCAAGTGTACCCGATAAATTCATTTTACTCTCTAATACAAATTTAGCACATAAAGAAAAAACAAAGCACACTTGAAATGACTAATGCTTTAGTGTAGACTCTGAAAATATAAAGGCAGTAATTTACATTAAGTACCAATGTCATAACATCTGTCACGAGCCATATAACAGACACTTGTGTTTAAAAAATAAATAAAAACAGTGACTAAACGTGTCACAGGGTCTCACCCACAGTTGATGGAAAAAAAAATTTTTGTTCTGTTTAATTTACGCTTATAAAATACAACCCAGAATAATTTTACAAGTACATGTACATATATATGTACAAAACTACGTAGGCAACCAGTGATCAGCAGTAACAGGATGAGTCATATAAACAAGATGATTTCACAGAAATCTGTTGATGTGTCTATTCGTTCCCCCCCCAACGACTACATCGGTTAAGGGAATTAAAAAAAAAAAGTTGGTTACTAATTATTACTTTAGTGCTAAATGTTGAAACAAAAAAAAAAAAAAAACTAATAAAACAGTACCCTACACCTTTCTAGATCAATAATCTACTGACTTGGACTTTCTGTCCCTACGGATGACTCAATCCATGACTTTTAATATTGAATGTTAGAAACCTTCCTTCCTATTTCAAATAATGAGTGTCATTTACTTTTTCTTTAAAAAAGGCTAAGTTTGTATAGTTCACCTTTTTTTTAAAAAACTACATTACATTCGTTTTGTTTAAATAATTAGAAAAATTGCCCGTCCTTATGGCAACAATGTAGGCATGTGATAATATGAAACTAGCCCATAGCACTGCTTTCAAAACTATTAAACACCCATTAACTACAGATTATACTTTAACAATGTAAAATAAAAGACCCAACATTGTAAAATAGTATCCGGGCCGTACTATTTTACTAAATATCGAGATGGCATAATGATAATTTTTTTTGTCTTCAATATGTCATTAAAATATCAAATACTTATTTAGCTTGAGTTATAGCCTAAATGAAATCTATAAATTTAAAGCATTTTGTGTGAAATTTTGTTACTTGTATATATCATTTACATTTCATAATACTTATATTGCATTACAAGATGGTAATGTAAAATAAATGGAATATTACAAAACAAAATGTATCAAATTAACTTAGAATCACTTTAAAGAAATAAACAAACAAAAAACACTTTTTTTTAAATAAGAAAAAATCTCAGTGGACAAAAAAAAAAAACCAAAACCAAAACTGTTGACCCAAAAAAAAATAATTATGAAACAAAATAAAAATAATAAATGAAATTCTAAAGAAAATGTAATGGCTTTAACATCAAAATGTATGAAATATACTGTGAGAAAAAAATAAAAGTCATATATTTATAAAGGTGTGAGTACAGAATTGCGTAAAAAGTAAAACAAAAAAAAAAATAGGAAGTAAGCACCTTTTTCTACTTTTCCTATATTCAAAGGAAGAAACAAACAAAATAGATCACTGATTAATATCACAAAGTGCAAGGAAATATTTTCCATTCATATAACATATTAAACAAAAATAAAAATTATGAGCATATTAGTATAGTGCATAATTCACACTGTTCTCAAACTGTGATAAGTTGAGCTCCAAAGGCAATAAAAATAATCAACACTACCAAATAATACCATCAACTTTTACACACACACAAAATTCACTGTCATGTGCTACACTTCATGGGTTCTGTCATGTGCTACACTACATGGGTTCTGTCATGTGCTAACTACATGGGTGCTGTCATGTGCTGCACTACATGGTTTTACTGTCATGTGCTGCACTAAATGGGTTTACTGTCAATCATCTGCAACACTTTGTGTCCACTGTCAGTCATGTTCTACACTACAAGGGTTTACTGTCATGTGCTACACTACAAGGGTTTACTGTCATGTGTTATACTATATGGGTTTACTGTCAATCATGTGCAACACTTCATGTGCTAGACTACAAGGGGTTTAGTCAAACGCTAAACTAAATGAATTCACTGTCATGTGCAACTTTACACTATCTTTATTCTGGCATGCTACATTTCTCTGTGTTTACTATATGTGCTCTATTTCTCACTAATGAATCATTATTATGTGCTAAATTACTCTGTTTACTCTTATGAGTTCCATTTCTCTGTGTTCACTGTGATTTGTAACTTTACTTTGTGTTTAACTTGATGCGCTATTCCTAATTTTTTTTTTGTAATAAGGACTACCATGATTAATGAAACACCCATTTCTGAATCTTGGGAAGTTTCAGCAAATGTAATACATGTACAAGGAAAAAAAAAATTCTCAAACACACGCACAAATATTTCGTGGAGCAAAAACTAAATCAAAATCAACATTATGAAGCATAGTTGGCTGTTGCTTCTGTACTGCTTAAGGATGTGTACTTTATATATCCAGATCTTTTACGGTAATAGCACGCAGCTGCTGCAAACACACCTGCCACCACAACAATCACAGTTAGACTAAGAATATCTGTAAAAGAAATATAAACTATGTTTATGTATTATATATATATATTGTTATATATAATAAATATGTGTGTGTGTATGTGTGTTTATTACATTTTTTAACTTTTACAACAAAAATAAGATCACTTCCGAATTAACATTCCTGGTGAACTAATAAATAATTTCAATCAAAACGTGTTCAGATTTTTGAGTGATATCATAGATCATGGCTGGGACCACCAAGTCTAAAACAAAAATTAAAATTGTATTCCAGTACATTACTTGTTTATTTTGTTCTATTTTTTTTATAATCAATCAGAAATGTGGCAAAAGCTATCACCCGATGTGGGACAGTTGACCTATGCAGTTCCTAGGCCCTTATTCCACACAGGGCCAATACAGATTAGTGTCGAATCTGGGGGCACTGAGTGATACTTTTGCTTAAGAGCTCCCAAATAACTACGAAAGTTTTCATGTACGGCCACCAAATATCTATGAAAGGCTCAGCTTACGGCCACCAAATATCTATGAAAGTCTCTGCGTTGGGCCAACCAAATATCTATGAAAGTCTCTGCATAGAACAACCAAATATCTATGAAAATGGCTCTGTCTACAGATAAAACATTTGACTACTGTGACCAAAAAGTAGTTATTGTTAGCTTGAATGATTTAGTAGTCACCCTTTTCCAGTCTCAAATTTATTTATCTTTTAATGTAAGTATTATTATGAAGTATAAATACGGTTAAAAACGTTTGGTCAGCATCTAATATAAAGAAGTTTATCAATATATTTATAACAGCACTTTGCTAAATCAACACTATTCTCTTATAGGGGAAAAAAAATGATATAAAGTCATTATAAAGTCAAGGGTACAATAACAAGTTATTAGACTAACAACTCACATGTAAGCAATGTAATTAAGAAGTCTGGTTCAACAAAAAGAAGCTGTGAGACAATGCTTAAGCTTCCATTATTAGGTGCTGGAGTTAGATGAAGCAAATGGCACATCAAAGGGTAAATATCAACACTGTCGAAGGTATCTAACACAAAGTTTTTCTTGAATGAAGGACCCATTGCAATAAAAAATGGATGCATATCTTGAAGTCTATTGTCATAACCATGATTTCCAACTGAACAAGAGAAGAAAAAAAAGGTAAATAAATGTTTCATCATTCAATAATCATATTTTTTTTTTTACTTGATATCTATAATTCAGACGACAGTTAATACAAAAATTCTCCAAACTGTAAAAGTTAATAACCTAAAAATTATACGATCAAATATTAGCTTACTATGTGGGAAAAAATAAATAAGTTCTTACGTTCTTTAGCAGGATAAGGAAATCTTTTCGTTTCGAAAGAGTAAGTATCTTCAGCCACAGCAATAAGGGGACTAATACGCCAGCTTGAGTTGTAATGAAAGAAATCTGGCATATTTTCCTGTTTGTATACCTTAAAATGTCCATTGTCTGAAGATCCCTTTGTGAGATTTACAAACACAAATTCCAACTGACCTACAAACAATACAAGCAAATTATTACAAAAATAGCAGGAAAAAGTCTTTTTATAACATTAAAAAGGTTAACTTGACCTATTCAATTGACACATAATGCTATGAAAATAATTTAGAATAGAGGGTGACCAGTAAAGGGATGACACAGAGTGAACCAAAAAAAAAAAGAGCTGTTAAGACTGAATAACTAGACATAGAATGTCTCACATACACATGAACAGAAATATATTGTCTTTACATTAATGAAAATCAAGTTACTATAAAACAATTGTTTTGGGTACAATACAAAAAAAGTACTTATCTATAATTAGAAAAAACAATAATGAACATTTATATGTCTTTCAATACTTTCATGTGATCTAGAATACTATTCTGAACAATTATGTTTAAAAAAAAATAGAATATGTAACAATAAAGTTATGCTAAACACTAAAAGCTGATAGTGGTTAGATCGGTATCAGCATATTAGTTCTGGTAATTTTTTTTTTAATCCACACATAAGTACTTGTCAAATTTAATATTAAAAAAACACATTTTTACATCAGGAAATATAATCTGTGTATCATTAATATAAAAACTGGAGATTTGCTAGAAAGTATTTAATGTTGGATTAGATATTAATTACTAAACGTGTGTCTGTGCTGCAAAATGCAGCTTGCTGTCAGATAGTGAAGGTACTTAATTGCAAAACGTGACTCAAGGTAGGGAAAAAGTTAATGTTTATTATTTCTATGTATAGGAAGTGATGTTTGAAACATAAGTTTAGTAAATTTGATGGTGCTGTACTGGAATCTATACCTATAAGGGAATTTTCCCAACTCTTGGTGACCTAAAATAAAAAATTGAAAGTTAAGACCCATAAACAGCACTATTATACTTTAGCTTTGGTTAAGTCAAGAATATCTAGCAAAAAATGTGAATAGTTAAGTTAGTAATATATTATTAATAAATAAAAAGATATTAATATGATAGATCAAAATGGCACAAATAATAAAACATAAGACTAAAAGTATATTAGTTTTATACCTTTCTCAGGCCATATGAGAGCTACCGGTGTAACTGATGACATATTATAAGATGTTTCACTGACATATTTATCCAGGCTAATTACTTTATCATATGGCGTATTTGTAAATCCATGGTCACTTGTCATAATTATGTTCATATTCTGAAGCAAGTTGGTCTCGTTTAAACGTTTTAAGAGATAGCCTACTACATCATCAAGCTTTTCAATAATATCGGTCACTTCCTTTGAGTCTGGGCCAAACTGATGACCATTGAAATCGGGCTGGTCAAAATAAAGAAGACCGAGGTTGATTGGATCTTTATCTATAAACCAGTCAATAACTGTATCCACTTTCTCAATGTATCCCATGGTTTTATTATAAGGTATATACTTGTACGGCCTGACCTTCTTTATAGGCGAACCCGCTCCAACCCACATGCAAACTCCACTTTTCCCTTGTCTTGCAATTGGTTATGACCCATATTGGCTCCTGGCACCAACATCAAACCATGCCGGGTCATTGTTTGCAGAATCATTCTGCGGAGTAAATGTTTGATTCAAGTGTGGGTCATACATTTCATTGCCCACAATGCCATGACTTTCTTCCCATAACCCAGTAGCCAGTGTAAAATGATTGGGGAAAGTTTTAGTGACAAAGGCATTTTTTAGACCATGTTGAACTGTTACACCTTCACTTATAATCCTATCAAAGTTTGGCGTCCTCGCTCTATTACTAAGAATGTAATCCCACCTAAAACCATCGAAAGAAATTAGAAGCAATTTATGATTGTCGCTTGTATCTTTTGTTGGGTCACGTACCATTTTGGTTTTGATATCTGGCAAAGTCCAACAATGAACAACTAATTGATGAAAGCTGAGTAACAATAGCACCATTTGTAGAAATACACACATAAAAGAGGAATGGGTATCCATCATTGAGAATACACACCAACCCCAACAAAGAAATGATAATCTAATGAATTAGCATACACAATCAACAATTCAGGAAAGTTTAAATACTGGAGATTCCAAAGCCCTTCAGGTAAATAAAAATAGAGTGTCTTCCCTTTCATGTGGAAATCTTGTTTACCTCACTGAGCTATATCAAGTTGTTGTCTTTGATTTTATCTTATAGCTATTTTTATCAGACATTGGAACACGGTTTGTTTCCATGCATATTGCATATGGCTGAAATCTAGAAGTAATAATAATATAAATGATGCGACTACAGATGTTTTCGTTTTTCCTAAAGGCGACAAGCGTTGCTAATCAAATAAACCTTTTCATAAACGGGGAAGGGGGGGGGAGAGGAGTTGCAGTGGTGGTGGAAAACGCTGAGTTGCCAGAAACT